>OX465252.1:989970-1589970 GCA_949987775.1 Aproaerema taeniolella
TTGAAGTCGGTGACTCATACGTTTTTAACGTGGAAAATTATTTATGTTCTTTAATTCTTTCCGGTCTAGTTTTCTTTTTAATTCAATAGTTTTCAAAATTTTAGAACTTGCTCCATTTTTTCATTTTGTTTGGGATTGAAGTTGTCATTTTCATCCGACAACAAATTTTGGTAAAAGTGGACGAGTTTCATAGTGTATTAGTCTGTTTTATTTTATTGAAATGATGTTATTATCCTACTGACAACGTAAGACGTTTTTATATAAGAGCATATGAAATAATTTTTCCGGAATAATATTGGAAGCTACAGTTACACATGCTCTAGAATAGCACGCTTTTTGCTTAATATGAGCATGCTAATGAACTGTTTACATTTGTTAACAATAAGCATGATTTTTTTTAAGTATGCTCCTGAATAAGCATGCTCAAAGCAAAAGCACGCCCCCTTCCACCCGCGCCGCAGGTAGCATGCTCAAAAATCGAACTGTCGATTTTGAGCAAACTCGAAACGAGCATGCTAATTTTTGAGCAATGTATCGACACACATGCTACTAAGTAGCAACTGCTCAAACGTAGTTTTCATGCTTGAAATGAGCATGTGTAACTGTAACTTTATACATTTTTTTCAATTTTTTGAGTTATTGTTGTTTAAGGCGACTACAGCACCTAAATTACGATTTTATGATGCGTAGATAAGCATGACGCACTGCATTAAATTGAAGAAAAAAATACAACGGTAATATTCAGGACATAACTAGATAAGTAGTTTGCTGAAAACATGATTCAGCACTTTTGGTTTGATAGAAAAACCTCACAAATTCACCTCTAAATACCAATATTGTGTATTTTTAAGCTGTAAAAACTATAGTAAAATGCACACAGGAACTTAAATTTGCTATCAAAATGTTCGTGATTGAACACTCTCGTAAAGTAGTTAACACATTTTTCGATTGAAGCTATTACCTTTCCATAAATCTCATTTTTCTAACTTTCGAACATGTTTTTACGCACGCACGCTTTCATAGTCCGTAAACTTCGTGTATCGACACGTTCGCATTGCCGGCCCAGGCCTGTTGAGAGACGGAGATGGCACTATTTCTATGTGTGCTGCCTTTATCGGGTGCTGTAGTCGCCTTAACCTATCCCTTTTGAGAAAGGCAAAGGAATCTGTCGTGTGGACCATTTTTAAAAATTGTTTTTTATTTTTTATTATGAGATGGGTTAACTCTTGACCCCAATCTTGACCAAGGTCATAGATGAGGTCGACGATGGAGCGAGCTAACCCAGAAAATACCAATTAAGACATTGGTAATCCCACGCACCGACGGAACACAGCAAGCTGTTTGGCGTCGGACTTCGGTAGAATGGTGGTCGCGAACCAGACGGCCCTTTACAGAGCCTACCACACCGCATGAGACCATAAGACGCCACCTCAGATTGAAAAAAAAAACTGAGGTGTCGTTGCCTAGATGCCTAAGATTACTAGGAGGCAGATCTCATTTTTGTTTCCTTAGTTGCCTCTTACGACACCCACGGAAGAGGTGTTATTCTCAACCGATCGCCACACGGCGGCTAAGTTTAAGTTTTATTTTTTGATTTTTTTTTTGTCGTCAAGAACAGATATTCAACCCATAAATTTAAGTATCCAAGAGATTTTGAAAAAGTTACTTTTAGCATGACTCACCACAGGTTGTCGAAGCACTCCAGTGGTAATACACCAAGTTTTCAAAGTCACACAAGTAGCAAGAGGATAAAACGGTACTCCTAATTTTTCAGCGTAATAGCTTTTAGCGTCTTCAAGTCTCGATAACATGCCCACTTTTTCTGCTTCAGTGTACGATGCCGCCCTTAACAATGCAATGTTCATACCTGCTTCCACCAGAAATCTCAGATCCACAACTGTTGTATCCTCAGTGGCTAAAAGAAACAGTTTTTTTTGTTGGGAATTAATACGTTTTTGATAATCAGGACCATTGAGTCGTAGCTGCTCGAAGCTCTCGTGGCCCAGTGGCAATCAGTGAGGTTAAACAATGCACACAGAGGCAGGGAACCGGATGAGTGACCATAGTGGTAATTTATTACTTGTGTTTCCGTACTTCAGAGAGCAATTTAAGTTGTGGGTCACGGCTGATGACGACTGACCACAGTCGTTAAAATGAAGTCGAAGGCCATTTGGCAGCGTGAAAATTCTAACACCAGGGTAAGTCAAGTTTGCCAGGCACTTGATTATACCTACATGTTATGAAAAAGAAGAAATCGTACTTATCTCAAATAATCTCCATTGATCAATCGCAAACGTATAAAAATACACTTTTCATTACTCAAACTCTGAAAGTAGGTCTGAAGTTGCCTATGGAGGGGCTTGAAAGTAATACTTTTCAGGCCTAGGGAGAATCGCTTTCAACTGACAGCTCTCAAATTAAGAATAAAAAAAAACATGTTCCAACATCCTATACAATACAGCCACTCTATTACAGCGCGATGTAAAATTGAAATAATAAAAGTGAAGTATTCATTGAAGAATATTTTTTTAATGACTTTATAGTAATACACTTTTAGGTATTTCTTTAAAATAACATAGATTATGGCAAAATATTTTTAAAAAATTCAATGATAAAAATAAAAAATAATGGCTGAATAGCTGGCCAGCCACAGAAAAAAAAACATAATAGGCGGGAAAGTGGCATTCCGATCTTCGTTTGTTTTTTCGAGTTGTAAAGTTTTGTTCATACTTCGGATTGCAGAGATTTCTATGAATGCAATGAGTTCAGCTTATTGATGTTGTTATTTTCCTTGTATTCGTAATGAAAAGTACAGTGTTTACCTCGGGTGAAAGACTTATTTAGTCCCTCGAACTATTGGCTCCCTCGCGTTATTTTCACCCCTTAAGTAACAATGTACTATTTCAAGATTTGTCTCAGTTTATAAACTTACTCTAATTGGAGACTCCTGCCTAAATAGAACGCATCAAAAATGTTTTTTTTTTTTTTAACAGAAAATCCTATATTACTAGTGGCAAGAAACTGCCACGAAGCAAATATTTTGTCTGCGGTGGGAGGTCCCGCCCTTCCCTGGAGTTACATATTTTAAGTGTAGGTTTATTTAAAAAATAATTTGAAGTGAGTAAATGTATATTTTAAGTGTAAAAAAAAAATAACTTATGCAAATACGAGATTTACTTCCTCGCTGAACTTCATATTTCTGATGCCACCTGCCAACTCTTCCCAGGTAGAATACAGTTCCACTAAGTGGGACGGTCATACGGTCATGTAACAGGTAAAAGTTTACCTACCTTGCGTGTAAAAAGTGTGATCCACGGTCACAGTTTTGTCCGACTTAAGTCAGTCCGCTTGAGACCTATACCCTAAATGAAAATCGATTTTAACCGGATTTACATTATTGTTTTACTCAATTAAGCGCCTTTGAATCGTTTCCGCGCGGTCTCGATTTCCCATCACTAAATCTCGCTCGTGACATCATCTTAGGTACGAAAAATGCGACACGCTAGGGTCTCATACAGTTTGAAGCGCTCTTTTATTCTATCTTGATATAGGTCTGTGGGTCATGTCATGATAGTTTCCCTACTATCATCTTCTTCTTTTTGTGGAGGTATAGTCAAATGTCTGGCGAACTTGGCTAACCTTGGTGTCAGAGTTTTCAAACTGCACAACGGCCTCTGACATGGTTATAATGACTGTAGTCAATCGACAACAGCAGCGACCGACAGTTTAACGTGTCGAAAGCTGTCGTGATAAATAGCCACTTTGATCACTGGTCAGGTTTCCTGCCTCTGTGTACGTTGCTTAACCTCATTGATCGGTTGAGATCAGCTAGCGTCAATGGGCTACAAGCGGTACTATCATGACCCGGCATGATATGATATAAAAGATCACCTCGGAGTTTCTTGCCTATTCTTCTCCGGGGAAGGCTGGCACCTTTGCGAATAGGCGAAGAGTCGGTTGGGTCAAAAGAACGTATATGTATGTACGCATTTAAATTCTTTAATGTAACACTCAGAATGTTTTATTAAATAAAACTATTTTATATTTGAATTTGACTCTCTGACATGAGGTTTTTGCTGAATCTGGACAGCTGATTATCTTATGGTAGGAAGAAGAATGTGCGGTGATAGCCCAATTGGTAATGAGCCAGAATTGTGATCCGAAGTTCGCGGGTTAAAATCCTGGTGCGGGCCTGTACCACTAAATTCGTCTTTTCGGATTTATGTACGGATTTTTTAATTATCACTTGCTCAACGGTGAAGGAAAACATCGTGATGAAACCCGCCCAGGGTGCCTCGGTAGGGACGTATATGGGCTGGTAAGGGGAAGAAGAATGTGAAACGAAATATCTCCTTACCAAACTCAATCATGAGAGGCGTCCGCCGTCGTCTGTTTGTAATACGATTTAATAGTGAAGGATCGGTCAGGTCGAAGTTTTTGAAGTCAATCAGTTCTGACCTGGTCTCCTCATTAAGAATTATCATCTTTTTCTCAGATACGTCAGATGAAGTTTCACTCATTTTGTCTGATCTTTACGTATCCTTGTTTTATTGAGTAATTTATTCAAAAGTCGGCGTAATTAAATTAAAGTTTACTTATTTATTATAAAATTTGAAAAATTTTTGAAAAAATTGTGTTTGTCAAATGCAGTCATGCAGTCCAAGTTTTTTTATATACTCTTTGATGCAGTCAAATGGTGACTTTTTAAGTCAGTTCCACAAATCATAAATCGTAGACGCAGTAAAGTACTTAAAACCAACCTCTTTGCTTAGAGTGAAACTTGTGGAGTGCGTCAAGGTATGTACACATGACTGAGTTTGATGTTTTTGGTTATACTCTTATGTAGAGTATAAATCATGGACCTCATAGTAATAGTATAAATAGAGTACAATATTAGCGAAATAATAAAAAAAAATGTTCCCTTTTCTTTAGTTTAAGAATAAAGAAAGAAAGACAAATTTATAATTTCGTTCATCAGAACACAAAACAGGCGAGATCACACAGTAATACAAGATACACTAGATCTTTAAAAGCATTGTAAGTATGTACGCTGGCTTGACGTCAAGCTGGCGTACACATGGCCGTTCTTAAAAACAGTTCGTACTACAGCACAGAACTTTACACCAAAATTTGTGTATAAATAGTGATATTCACAAATGGTTTTAGGGAAATGAAAAACCTTCTTAGTAGTACGTATAGACCCCCTACTAATATTATAAATACGAAAGTAACTCTGTCTGTCTGACTGTTACGCTTTTCACGCCTAAACTAATAAACCTAGTTTGATAAAATTCAGTACAAAGATAGATTAGTTCTGGCAAAGGACATAGGACATTTTATCCCAAAGCTGAGCTTGATATAACCTGTAGTCCACGCGGGCGGAGCCGCGGGCGGAAAACTAGTAGTGGCTAGACAGTGTTCACTATAGGAGGCAGTAATTATTTACCAGTAGGTAGCTACTGGTAGAGTTACTGGTAGCTACTGGTAGAGTTTTCAAACCGCACAAGTCAGAGGCCATTGTGCGGTTTGAAAACTCTGACACCAGGGTTAGCCAAGTTCGCCACATACTTGACTATACCTACACGTTAAGAAGAAGAGTAGGTACTGTTGACTCAAGTGTTAGATCAGCATAACTAAACTTTAACACTTCGATACCTTCGTAAGTTAACACGTAAAATAGCTATGGAGCAAATAAATAGCCTTGTGCTGGGTCCAAAATACCCACGTCTCGCGTACCCGTCGGCAGTGGATTGATAGACGGCATATATCTGGGGCGCGGAAACCGTCCGTCGTCCGTCATCGTCAAAACTTGGACACTGGGCTCTTACTTACACAATGGACATAAAACCCTCTCATTTTTAATCCTCACTAAATTGGAATTTGAAAGTGGTATTTGTTTGTTCTTCCTTCATGTTGTAACGGAGCAAAGGATCGATTTGATTTTTTGCACAGGGATTGCCAAGTATGACTTTTTTTTTACCGGCCCATATACGTCCCATCGAGGAGTACGGGCCTTCCTTCGAAACACGAAAGGGATTTAGGCCATAGTCCACCACAGTGGCCCAATGCGGATTGGTGGACCGCTCTTTTGAAAATGAATTTTCTTAAACGGGGCTGGTTTCATCATGATGTTTTCCTTCACCGTTGAGCTAGTGATAATTAATTAGAAATCCGTACATAAATCCGGAAAGATGAATTTAGTGGTATAGGCCTTTCCACCTACAACCTTCTGGTTACAAGTCTGGCTCACTACCAACTCGGCTATCACCACCATATTACAAGTTATTTTTCAATTTTTTTTCACATGAACGAAGTCACGGACGGACTGAATAACAAATACTATGCATACATAAACTCAAGCCTTTGTCCCATTTGGAGTAGGCAGATACTAAAGATTGCCACTTGCTACGATCCAAGCACACCTTTTTCGCAAAAAAAAGATAAGGAAAAGAAAGTACAGATAAAACTTTGATAAATTGTTCCTAAAGATTAAATGTATTTTCAAAATGCAATAAATCCTAATGACGTCACTACGCTGTACATAAAAATTGCCAATTGTATCCAACAATTTGACCATAAAAACTAAACGATTCACCCGCATCCCTTAATCTCCAAACTGCACAAAAACTCACGAATTTATTACTTATTTTGATTAATGATTGTCATTTTCAGTTTTTGCAAAGATCTTTTGTCCAGGTTTGGTGAGTCGGGAGCAGTGTGCAGTGATAATGGACACATGTCCCGTCATCCATCAGTCGACAGATGCCGCCGAGTGGAGCATTTGTTTCGCGAGATATATGGCTAGCTGGAAGCAAAGGGGACCACTGTGCTTGAGTGCGACCTTGAAATTTGCTTCCAGGGTGTTGTGGGATGGTAATATTGCGGATTATTTTAATAATTTTAATCATGCTGAAAAAACCTGCAGTATAGAGTCTAGCCAGCGAAAGCGTAACCTGAGAAAACGCAGCAAATTTTAAAAAATCTTTGTGTAGTATATCTTTCTGAAAGCTCATGATTTCAGTTTACAAAAGTATCAATAAAACCTGCAAAAATTTGATAAAGATTTTTGGAGAATAAGTTAATAAAAACGATCAAGATCTATTATTTTATCCGTTGATCAATTTTGTTTTAAAATCAGAGATGATTAACTTTAACACGTACACCATGTAATCTTTGCATACAACGAAATACGCGGTTCGGGTTTTTTTTTGTTCAAATACTTTTCAAGTTGGATAATTTTCAAACTTTTCGTTTTTTCTAATTTCGTCGTTTATTTTATTTATTCGTGAGAATGACATTAAAAAAAAATATAAGAACTACTCGTTTTGTGGTATTTTGTAAAAACAACGCTCAAACAGCACTGCATTTGAGTACTATTTTTTTAAATTTTCTACTGGAAAATCTCCCTTTTATTTCGCTACTCGCAAAGTAACTAACAAGCCTTTTCCGTAAAGCCGAATCTATTTAGTTGGTACGCATAAACAACACAGGTTTGCATCTGTATTACGAATTATCAACTACTTATTGACAAACATCTTTTTCTCTTTGTGATAAAAAAATGATAATAGTGTTACCTAGATACTCAAACGCAGCTGATATGTCTGTTCGTTGCACCTGATTTAATCAGATTTACAATAAAAGGACCCATCTCAGCCTTTCACTCAACTGTCAGCGAGATACTACATTTTCTCGATTGTGAGTTAATGTTTCTAAATGAGAACTTTGAAGTCGAGCAAATGCATATGCGATTAAGTGAATATTATTCACTTAATCGCATATGCATTGAATATATTATTCAATGTGAGTAAGTGAATATTATTCAAAAAAAAAACCTGAGTAAGTTATATTTTTTATGTAAAAAAATATATATATAAAAATGACAAAACATTTGATGTCGCATGTAAATTTTGGATGGTAAACCAAAAAAATCAAGAAATCAAATTGTCACTTCAACAACAAATAAATTGGCAACAAGACTGGTTAATAATGATAAATAATAAATAAAAGTTTTAAAAGCATTAAATAATCTTTAAAAAAACTAAAGATACATAGTCGCAAACAAGAATCAAAATCACTGAATCGAAGTTCAATAGTAACACTTCTGGCCTTGATTGATAAAAGTCGACGAGTGCACTCTTCGCCAGACATTGACAGGCGACTGACAGCGGATTGACAGGCGATTGACAGCTGACAGTATCAGGTCTCGAGTTTTTATTTCGAGTTTTTATCGAACACTGTTCTAGCTGATTCATCTTCATGTTTTTATAGCATTTGTGTTGTGTTTTTGCCATTCTATCGTCCATGTGATAACACGAAAATACTATTTTCTTGCCATCATGTCTTGACAGAGTTTAATGCGATCTCAATTTGACTGCTTGCAGTTAAGATTGCCAGTTAGAAAAAGAATTTATTTAATTTTAATTCGATTATAGAAAGACCAACAGTTTATAAAAAAATTAATTACAGCATTTGTAACATAATTACAATACTTAATATAGATCCTCACGTAAGTAATAAAAGCCAATTTCTAAAATTGTGCACATGCTTGAATGTGATACCAGAAGTCCCGACCCGTCCACCCACAGCTAGGCAATAATGTAGATTAAAGTGGTATTACTATTACTACATAATAAAACGAAATCCCACCACCGCGTGTGTCTGTCTATGTGTCTGGACACGATAAACTCGAAAATATTAAGAAGAAGGTTTTTGTGTATAATTTATAATTTTTTTGTATAAATTTATTGAAATACGACGATGATTATGGACAATGTTGAAAAAAATAATACAATTTGTCGCAGACCGTGCTAGCTATGCTGTGGCTGAAGATATTAAATGGTTGTTAATTGACGACGCTAATACAAAAGGCCAATATTCTCGTCTTCGCTCATCCATGCTCTACTTCATCGTTCTCACCGAGAACCCGTTTTCTATAACAACCATCGTTAATGCAATTACAGTCAGCTTACCAAATCTATATTCGTTCAAAACGCCGGAACAACACTTAAATCGATTGAATACTTTTGCTTCGACTTCCCCTGGACAGTCAATCGACCGTCAACCTTTGCATTTGTAGGTTTGTGTTATGGTTTGTTGTATAGGGTGTATAGAATTTGATTTGAAGTATAGGGTGTTAAAATTTGAGTACTTAGGTGCGTCTCCTTTGGAAAAAATCTGTTGATAGTATTCAAATTATGAGGCAGTTACCTGTCTGAGATTAAAAGTGTCCAAGATTCGCAAATTTTATTGGCTTTATTATATTACTAGTACCAATAATACCAACCTACCCTGTTTGGTTATGTGGTAGTGTTACACCGCACACACTCTACACGTCACATACTTAAGCAAAGGCTCACACTAAAATATTTCTTGTACTGCGAGTTCCAAGGGACCTTCGAAGTTCATATTCAAAAGTTTCTTCAAATCCCTAAACTAGCAAGACTAACAACAGGTAACCAACTCATTTCATCATCTAGTTTATTATCTAATAACAAACAAAGTCAAAGCGTTCTAGAAAGATCCACACCGCCCTGTAGAGCGCAGAACACGTATAGTTTAAAAGCCGACCCCTGAAATATGAGTGGTTCAGTCGCGGCGAACAGTGATTGATGGGCGCTGACTGACGTGTGCACGAAAGCGGGGTGTGCCCGTCATGCTTTGGGAGAGAAAAGGAACGAGCGAAAGCGGATCTTGATCGTTGTAAGACTTCTTATGAAGTCTGTGGAACTGACTGCCAACCTCCAGTAGTAGATAGAAACACAAATATTGAGAGGAAAACTTGTAAGGGGAAAAAGTATCAAGAGATCAATGATGTTCTCGGTGAAATTAAAAATCTAGATAGATAAAATCTGCATCGCTATAGTGGAAGAACTCATAGACATTAGAGAGTAAGTTAATAGAAGACACGCAAAGAAGGAATCTTTTTCAAATTTACGGTAGCATATACAGGGCTTTAGGTATCTCTCTTTCAACCTCTCGGGTGATTAACCAGCCCATGAAACTGAACAACTTTCCCAAGGAACATAGGTCAAAATACGAAAAAAAAAATGTTGAGTTCCCATACAAACTTCATCAGCATATAGCGCATTTTGCCCTGTAGATGTAGGCCGTCTTTGTATGAAATACTATTCATTCAGGCTATCTTGGTTTTTGGATTGGTTTAGTCTTTTTTTGTATATTTGTAGAAATTGTGTTGCCAAAGTCAAAGTCAAAAATATTTTTATTTCATAGAACATTCAGGGTGTTACTTAAAATAAGTCAAAGTAATGAATTACATTAGCATTTTTACTTTACGCCCGTTCGTAAAGCTGCAGTCTTCCCTAGATGAGAATAAGTAAGAAACTTAGAGGGTTGCCGTTTGTTATTTCCTTGTAACTTTGCAGGATGAGTCATTGCAGGGTCGCCACGAGCATCACCCGATTTTAATTCTACCAATATCTTGTACAAGGAGTGGAATTCTCTGCCGGCGTCTGTATTTCCGAGCTCATACAACCCGAATATCTTTAAAGTACGAGTGAATAGGCTTCTTCTGGGTGAGCTCGCTACATCCTCGACCGCATCTTTGCCTTGAGCTAGATTGTGGTCAAGAGCGAACCCATTCTTAATAAAAAAAACCCATCAATGTTCATACCTAGTTAAAAGTTTGAGCTGCCAAATATCTGCAAAGAAGAATATCCGAAACAGATATCGCTTGTAACTTGTCCCACAGTAAAACAGTTGGGTTTGTTCACCATACGTAAACACAGCCGCACTATACGAGGTGACCTGACGTTGTAGTTTCAATTCCAAATGATTAATAAGAAGGGCTGCTAATGGAGTCTAACGCTCCGTCTTGTGAAAGGGTAATAATGGCCACCACTTTAAAAAGTGGGGTGCGGTTTTAATGTCTTTTTTGTTTTTAACTGTGGTATTTGTTTAGAGTGACATTAATCTAATTAGATGTCAATGTATGCATCTGGAAAAAAAATTGTCATCAAAAAATATTTCTCTCTCAACATGTCTTGAATCTAAAGAGCTTGTGCCATCTCTAAGATACAATTTGTGTAAAACTAGTTATACATATAAACTTTACTCTTGAATCGCTCCATCAATTGGTGAAAATCGTATGAAAATTCGTTCATTAGTTTTGGACTTTGTTGCGTTCATACAGACTGACAGAAACGAGGGGGACTTTGTTTTACAATATAGTACGATGATATGAAGAATGATGAGAGGTTAAGGCATGCAATCCTGTGTGTGGCACTACATTGTGTATTTAGAAATGACCACTGCCAATTTGATAAGACCAACATATTTCTTTTTACTGTACAAAAGTAGATTATAATGATCTTAATAGTCTTATTTCTCAATTAATATATCTACCTATAAATATACAACACTGTGTCTCTTCACGCTACATTGAACACGACATCTCTATCAAACGGAACATATGACATCACTTCAGTTGTCGAGACATTAATTGCAACGACCTAATCGATCGGCTCCCACGACTTGTACACTCAGGCCCGTATTACGGGAGACTCAAGTCTTGATCTATACTTAAGTATTGATTGTCTCTTTCTCTTATTATCAAAATGACAAAGACGACTCCTACTCAAGTATACTCAAGTATCTATAGATCAGACTCTGAGTCTCGTTCAGTAATACAGACCTCAGACTACTCGTAACATATCCATGCATCGATACACTGACTCCAATAATTCTTGGTGGGGTAGGCAGAACGTCAGTAGCTGTGGAAACATTTGACGCATCATTCGACATACACTGCGAGAGTTATTGGATAAATCATGAACATAGTGGTGATACGTTGTCAACCTTTCGCCCATGATACTGCAAAACCCTTGCGTCCCACTTAATGGCTTCTAAAGTGTGCCTGAAGATAGCAGCAGGCACAGACTTAGTTTTTCCTTCACTTCCAGGCCAGCGTGAACCTGGGACTGCAATTCCAGTGTCGTCAAATGTCTTTATTTAATAGTCATGCATGCATACACTCACTCCTATTATCCCTTTTGGGGTAGGCAGAGCATCAGTTAATAGTTCTTAAACCACTTGATGCAACGTTCGACATAAATTCTGAGGGTTATTTGATGAAACGTTATGTATAGTGGTAAGAGGTTGTCAGCCTTTCGTTCATAATACAGGAAAACCCACGCGTACTGACTTTAACAATAAAACCAAGAAGCGTTGCCAAATAATAAATCATTTACCCACCGTCAGGACACGTGACCTGATCGAAAATTCGTAAGACGGTGGGAGAGTGAAAACTTCTTTGTTGTGCACTTTTTGGGATGGGTAAAAATGTTAAACTCGCGTCAGGACATGTGGCTTGATCGAAAATTCGTAAGACGGAGGGAGAGTAGACACAAGGAAGTAATATATGTTCAAGGTTTCACTTCTGCTGGCACTCCCTGAGTGTAACCCGTTGTTTTTTTTTTATTATTCAGTTGATAAATGAGAACATTCCAAAAGATGTAGGCTGTAGACTTGCAGTTCTGGTCTTTTCTTACACTTGTATGTGACAGGAATATTTGAGTTGTACAAGCAAACAATTGATCTAATAGTTGTAATACGAACCCGCATGCTGACAAGGAGTAGTTTGTGTCTACGTGAGCGACTGTACATGATATTTTAACGACAGTTTTTTCGTCGTCGGCTCGCCACTTGGGCTCATTAAGCGATGCTCCGGTCGCCGACGACGCCCTTTGATACCGTTTGCTTACTGTGGACAAGACACTAACTTTTTATCCTGTTTGTTTTTCAAAATAACCAGACTTGAGGCTGTTTGCACTCTATTGTTATTTGATTTTTCTACATTAGTTTCATGGTTCTTTAAGTAATTAAATGAACATTAATAAAGTAAATCAGTAATTACTGCAAAAAGAAAATTTATTTTTTACTTTTAAATGAGATTTTGCTTTATTATTTCCCCTTTTAAATCCCCTTTTTTGCCTCTTGTATCTTGTGTCAACTTCAAATTTTTGCATGCTTTTACGTTTGACTATCAATGCGTCTTAACATTTGATTATTTATTTTCCGTTATAGATATTTTTTCGAAAATAGAAACGTGTTCCCTTAATAGTCACGTTTGTGCCAAACAAATAGGTATTCATAGAAATTTTCATTCCATTTCATTAACACTTCCAACTATTTAAACACTTTCAAAACCCGAGGAAACATAAAATGTGACAATCAGTCAGCACTGACACGAACTTTATAATTTTTGACATCCTCTGGTCCGTGGATATCAAAGGAAGGTCCACAATTCTCTCGTCACGCGCTATTAGTCGTTGAGATTAGTGAGCTGGCGTTTTGACAATTGATTTATGTCTGTCAGGCTCGTCATGCCGGCGCTGCGCCCGCGCAGATGCGCCTAGGGTTGCTCTGTTGGAGGAGCTCGTGTGTGTTCTTCATATAGGCAGATATCGGAATGGTTTCTGACATTTCTCATTTTGATTTCCGTTTTCTCGCATATTTTCTTGTAAAAATTTTCATCTCACGCAACCACAATCAGAAGACCAAGGTCTAGCAAAGTGACTTTTACTGTGGTCTAAATACTTTTATATGTGATTTTTTTTAACTGATTTTGATTATACAATCTTTTGATTGTAGCAACGACGAACATCTTGGACTCTTGGTGATTTTAGTATCATGGATATCTTGCCAACTTGGTCGATGGTCTTCAAAAAAATTTTTAGTGTATGGTGTCTAATCTCAAATGACATTACTTGTTTTTAATTAGGCAACCCTGATGCTCCCCCTCTGCCTGCCACCTAAGAATAAAGGTTAGACATATTGCGTCTTTGAGGTCTCTATATTCTCTTGCAATAGGTATAGTCTTGTTCTTTATACTATTCGACCCTAGCACACATTTTACTGAAAACTATTCACTAACTTTTGAAAGGATCTGAGAACTAAAGTTACAAACTATCTGCGTGATAATGATAAATTAATAAGTGGTGAACTTAGCTATTGCGGTTTTCCAGTTATTTCATGTTTTGGATACTCACAAATTGATCCCAAATAACTTGAAATTACAAAATTTTGAAACAGCATAATTATTGTCAAAAACTTCTACAATTTTACTCTAATCCTAGCTAAAATGCTAATAATTCCACAAGAATGCCACATCTGAACAACTTCTATGACACACGCTTAGAGGGAAACTGCAATTTATCATTTAACTAAAATAGTTGGTCGTGTTTGCGGGAGTAGCGAAAAAAGACACAATTTATTATGATCACATACAGAAGTATAAATCGTTAGCAGCTGTGGACCTCTCATATCTGGCACCATGTGTATTGACTGATATTTTTGTAAAGCCATAAATTGTTGCCACCACAGATCAAACGCAACAGCTGACTTTCCACAGCAGCCGTAACTCAAAACAATAAAGGTCATTTTGAAACATCACTATCATTTATTCGTCAAGCTGTCGTCTGTGTTTAAATGTTACTTTTTTCGTAATTAACAAGGCGCCACTCTTCCCATGTGGCTATCGTAAGCCTGATCCTAATCTCATTGATATTTATTGAAGTATTTTAAACTATGTGAACAAAGTAGGACTGCCTTCCTCAGGATATGCTTCAGGACACTTTGGCTAACTACTAAAATGTTTAATAGTTTTGGTAAAGAGCGAAATTGCTTATCATGCAGACCATTTTCAATTTGTAGACAGATATTTTTTGACGAGAAAAATTTTAAATAGCCAGATGTTGTAGCTTACAAATTTATCTTAAATTGTAAACTTACACACTAATAGCCAATTAAAGTAATCTACAGATTTAAATATATATATATATATATATATATATAATTAAGAAACCGAGCAGACCAGTCCAGGGAAGGATTTGTAAAAAAATACATGTAGGAAAAATTATGTTAAAGTTTCATAAACTTTTTAGGACTCATTGTATTATTATTACAATAGAGCATGTATCATTAAAGGCTCTTTCATCACAGCAGAAATCACAAAACAGTTTGCGATAGGCTTTGTAAACAAAGAGCCTGCTTTAGTGGTCAAATTGTGGCTTGGCGTACTCTCTAGCCATCCGTTTGTTTTACTTTTAATATAGTTTTTATTTTACTTTATTTTTCAAAAATGCAAGGTGTTTAAAATACCCAATAACAATAAATGGTTCTGAAGTATGTCCTAAAATAAATTAACTAACAGATGTTTAAATCCCTACAACTATTTTCAATGAAACGAATTTGAATTAATTTTAATAAAAAAGTCAATTTAAGCGCGGCTCTATTTAAATAAAGTATGTCAAGTTTTTCATGTTTTCTAATAAAGTTTTCAAGTATCTTTGACTTAAAAGATGTCTAACCGCGCAACTGTTAACTAGAGTTCCGATTGTTTTACTTTTTAATTTAATTCTGGATTTTTTTTTACTGGGTATTTTTAAAACACCTTGTATACAACATTCAGCACAAAATCCAGTCATATCTACATCAGACTGTTTCATTCAACCAAAATCAATACACCAGCATATTAGGTCACGAACACACGAAAACCATTATGTTTTGCCACGTCACAGTCTAATTAACGAACTGTCACGTCGATGGTGGCAGGTAAGTGACGTGTGACTGACGTGAGGGCGACGTGACGGCTACGTGACGGCAACGTGACGTGACGAGACGCGACGCCGGTGTCAGCGGTAATGAAATTGTGACATTGAGAGGTGTGGGGTGAAGAGAGAGCGGTTAGCGGGAAATGTTCAAAAAGTTTTATACAAAAACAAAGTTTTCAAGTTCTCGCTTCAGCTGACCCTCCTATTTGTGAAGTAGCCTAGTGGTATGTTATGTTTATCTAAAATTGTATCACTCTTTTCTAAATTGTTACATCGAGATACATAGGCAGGGTCATCGCTTTTTAACCTTTAGTACCGTATACTGTTTTGAAACTTAAAAATATCCTTCATTTTGCGTGCCCGAATATCAAGGCATTAGTGTTGCAGATGACAGTGGGAGAAACAATTTTTTGTAAAGTTTTTAATAAAAACCCGCGATACATGCAACCCAAGCTATGCCTAATCCTTTACAATTTAGACTATAGTATATTATATATCTGATATTTATGTAACTCTCATTTTACATAAATATCACTCTCACAGTAACTACCATCAGTCTTGCTATAACTCCATCTAGGTCCGGACGGAATATCAGCACTGTAGACCTCGTCAGCGCCTCTACACTACCTCTTCTGTTCACTTATTGTAAATTGTGTCACTTTGGCCTATTATTTTGTTTATGTGCTTTGTTGTGTGTTATATTTATATCATGTCATTGGAGACATGTGTCATTGTCACTTCTCCATCTAATAACCCTCACAATTTGTGTCAAACGTAACATCAAGTGTGTCGCTAGCCTACTCCATTAGGGATTATAGGCGTGGGCATATGTATGTGTATGTATGAATGTCTTTGGAGTGTATATTCAAAATGTACCCTTGGATAAATTTAAGACAGTAATTAAACAAAAACTTTGCAAAAAGGGCTATTACAAAAATTCTGATTACATAACTGACAAGCAGCCATGGGAATGAACTGCTCAGCTCTAGAGTTATTTCAGAATTATTTAAAATTAGAAAATAAGAAAATTTGTAAAGCGATTAAAAAGAGCACCCTCAGAGTTTCTTGCCTGTTCTTCTCTGGGGAAGACTGCACCTTTGCGAATAGGCGTAGAGTCAGTAGGGTCAATAGAACGAATGCGTATGTATGTATTTAAATCCTTTAATGTTTGTTTGTATGTATTTCATGTAATCTTGACTTGTTTTAAGTGGCATCCTGAATGTCCTATAAAATAAAGATTTTTTATATTCTATTCTATTCTATAAAGCTGTTATCTTCTACGTATCTATATCTATTCAAAAGTTAAGTAGTTTTTTACAGACACCATTTTCCGCAATTAGCTCATGTATTGTACCTTTGTTAGATGAGACGAATAGTTTCTATATATCGAAATATCGATATTTATTTAGCTGGTGAACCGTGACACGTGGTGCTTTTTGTCTCGTATTTGTTTTAAAAATATTTAATTGAGGCGCCAGCAAATTTTCTTGTTAGGCGTTAATTTTTTTTGTACCTGCTCGTTATGGGATGTTATACATTGATCCAATTAAATAAATATGGTAGAATAGCTTAGTGGTTTTCAGAAATTGTACTAATACGATGAGTGAGCTATTTCGGTTTCCATTTTTGACTTTAAATGCAGTGTGTGTATAGAAGGGGTTACCTATAGGTTGCTCATTCCCACGCCGCCACATATGAGCGTCATATTAATTGAAATAATAATAATCTACGAAACAAGCAAACCGCAACATCAATCGCAATTCAAAAACATCCAAATCTATAGAGGCATTAATTTCGTTACGCCGCCCACGGCACATCGAGAAACATCGTAACTGCAAAACTATAACAATAAATCAATTTTATACAAAAAACTACAAAAATACAATGTGTCCGTCCGTGCTTCGACAACGAGGATTTGCATTAGTGATTGCATTAATCATTTCGTCGTACAATTGGGGTAATAAAAGCCATAAAACTTTGTATGGGAGGCCATTAATTGTCATTGACAGTTTAGGAGGGGAATTGATTGACGAATGTCAAATGGCTCGCTCCATTCTTTTTTGTCACTTCAGTTGTTTAGTCCACGTTTTTGTGTTAGAAATGATGCGACATGACTTGCGAATTCAGCTTTAACTTTTTTGATGAAATGTCTTTGAGTTTTTGAGTGATGATTTATAAAAGTCTATTGTCGTTTGAAAAGACAGGTCTAATGATGAGTAGGTGTCAGTTAAAAACTTGAATGATAGAAAAGAATACAATGAGAATCCATTGAAATTTTAATAAAATACTGTTTGTAAGATTATTACATTTTCACTTATTTTAATTTGATGATTTATCAAAAATTTGAAACTTCTTTAATTTCATCAACATAAAACGTAACTTTTCCAGATCTGGACATAGAATCTCTATATAGATAGATCCTTTGCCACCAGCATCTTGAGTTTTCGCAATTTTACAATATTATAAGTATATAATAATTATAAATAAACGCTTCACACTCAAAGGCCCACATTAAGGTTTTCCCTTGTGTCGTGGGTCCCTTGGAACACACAAAGACAGACACAAACACCCATGACCCGAGAACAAACATTTGCTTTTTACACAAATATTTTCCCCGACTGGGAATCGAACCCAGGACCCGCCGATCAAGAGGCAGCGTGTCACTACCACTCGACCAAACCGGCCGTCAAATTTCAAATTATGCACGTTGTGAGACTTTACTTCCACGCTAGACTAGGAGCGAAAAAAAAATAGAATGTACCAGCTGCCAACTCTTCCCAGGCAAACTGCAAAAGTCAGTAATAGGGCGAGGGTTTATTGTGGCCGAGAGGCTGACAACCTCTCACCACTATACAAAATATTTCATCCATTAACCCTCAGAATTTATGTCAAACGTGGCATCAGGTAGTTCCAAACCACTGATGCTCTGCTTACCCCGTAGGTATGGATTACAGGCATTCTGTGTGTTGTGAGACTTGAAAGGTCGCCACTTTTCTGCTCCAACGACAGTTAGTTTCCATTACGTATACATATAGTATACATATTCTGTAACACAATGATATTGAAATTAGTAGACGTATCGTCTCAATTTTTAAATATGAACACAATTTTATCAAGCTCTTTGTTTGAACGAAATAATACGAAACAAAACTCTTTTCTATATTATAGAAACGTTAACGTTAAATGCCGGCGGATTGACAAAAGGTGGTATCTGCAATTCAATCGATGATCCTTCGTCAATTGTCAGTTACGATGTTATCTTTGACACGCGTCACTCAGCTCGCGTACCCATTGAATAAAACGCCACTCTTTTCAGTTACGACCTTTTTCTATCAAGCCGTCAATTCGATTGGAACTTATCGAAGTGATTTGATAATTATGATGGGTAGAGAGTTACATAAAAATACATCAGAATGATTTTTATTTTTTGGAACGTTGATTCTTAAATCGTACGCTTAAGAAGTAAAATTGTAAATCAAATGTCAGCTCTGCTTGCTGTACATACAGTACAGTCGTAAACATTAAAGCTGAACACTTTTTTGAACTTTACAATATAAGATACTTTATTTTATTGAAAACAACATACAATTCATTTAAAAAAATAGTATTTTTTTCAGGCAATTTTATTCGTATTTCAGGCCCATAATTGGGGCAATCGCATTTGAAATGTCACGCAAGTGGCTCCTGAGGGTGCTTTTAAGTTTTAACAGTACGAAGGGCTACGTATCAGGTTGCACTCTGTGCTTTTGCGATAAGAATGGTTTTGCAACGAAAATGGAGTAACCTGATGCGCTGGCCTCTGTACATATTTCAAACTTTTTTTAAATCTCCACGATAGAGTTGGCTTCACGAGAGCCAATAAATAAAATCTTCAACTAGGGATGCAATCACTAGCCTAGCCTACAATTACACGAAACACCTAGATACCCCACTTTCTTAATAATCGTGTGGAAGGAGCTAATCATCCCGCTCATAATCCTTTCACCAGGCTTGCTTCGAGACAACAAAATTACTAGCAGTAGTGTTGGGCTCGGGGTTTAGTGCATCGTGTTGAAAGATGTCCAATATTGGGTGATAGTCTTTAAAAAATCAATTCCAAAAAGTGGCGTGAAAATTGAGACAGGCAGAAGGTTTTTACAATACAATACTATACAATATATTAATGCACTCCAACACAAATAAGATACAGTTACATTTTAATACAGAAAGTTATACTTACATACCCAAGTTAGTTTTTCTGAGTCATTTTTACCACACTCTTGGCATTTGCTCCCTAGTGACCTGCTGCGTTTACTCCAGATCGTCTCGTTATCTTGGACATCTACTTACATACCTGCCTATTGTCAACAATTGGACTGCACTGTTCCATTTTGCATGCTGGTGACAGCTTGAATGTAATGTAGAACTGGTATTGACCACATTTCAGCGAATAAAGACATTTGATTAATTTGAGTCATTTCTAAGACGCCTTTTTGAACCGTCTACGGTAAATTGGAAATTTTATAAGGTCTTGGTGTTCAGTTTGGCTCGTACAATGAAAAGCAAACTAAAGCAATTCTTCTTCCTAGTGTTTAGTCCCATGTATCACCATGATCCAAGATTTGGCAGGTCAAGTCATTATAGTGGAACCACTGCCCTCTGAACTCCGTTAATAGGGGAAGCTGACTGAATTGGATCTTGGATATATAGTAAACATTCAGTCTCCTGAATGTGCAGGTTTTCTCGCGATGTTTTCCTTCACGCTGGGAAACTAAAGTGAAATTTTCGTTCCTGGAACTGAGAATGGTGTAAAATTCAAGGCCAAACTTGATGTACTTTTGCTCTGCTTTTTAGGGTTCCGTACCCAAAGGGAAAAAAACAGGATCCTATTACTAAAGCTCTGCTGTCCGTCCGTCTGTCACCGCGTGCTGTATCTCATGAACCATGATAGTTAGACAGTTGAAACTTTCACAGATGATGTATTTTGGTCGCTGCTATAACAACAAATACTAAAAAGTAGAATAAATTAAATATTTAAGGGGGCTCCCATACAACAAACGTGATTTTTTGCCGTTTTTATAGAGATAATGGTTTTTATATAGTCCGACTCGCACTTGGCCGGTTTTATAGATAATGGTACGGAATCCTTCGTGCGCGAGTCCGACTCGCACTTGCCCGTTTATTTACATTGCTTGTTTAAGGTCCGTATTACAAAACGTGACTCAGATTATGATCTATGTTTGAGTAGCAGTCGTCTTTATCATTTGAATAGTTAGAGAAAAAGACAATCCATACTTAAATAATCCATACTTAAGTATAAGTAGATCAAGACTTGAGTCTCCTGGCCTTAGAGTCTTTGCGGTGAAATCCTATTCAACAAGTTTTTGGTTTTGAGTAAAGACACTTATGAAAAGTTTTTGTATTTTTTTTTACGAAACCTTTTAAGGTTGACATATTTTAAAGCTTTTACTATTTTATTAAGTGTTTCAGTGTTATTAAACAGAAGAAGCAAGTAAATAAAAAATTGATATTTCATCGAAAAATCTGTTTGCAGTGTTACCCTATTCTCGTAAATAACAGCAGCCATCGCCACGCACCCATAACTAACTCCGCACCCCACTACCTTGAACGCTGCCTTCATATTTCCATCACCTTCGGTGTTGCCAAGGATAGGAAGCTGGCCAAAGTCGGTAATATAGTTGTCTAATTTTTTTTGTGTTTTGTTAAATTTTTTATGGTTTCCATGTAAATTGCTTCATTCAAGAGCGTTTAGTGTACAAGAGGTGATGTCATTTACTTAAGAAAACTACATGCTTTCGGTTTTACAGAAGAGCTTGCTTACAATACAATACAATATACTTTATTGCACAATTTGAAAAAGAAAAACAATTATGTTGTTGGATATAGTGTCTGCGTAGATTGAATCGTTTCTCCAACGCGCCACCTTGCGGACGACATTGTAAGTTACTAACATCTGTCAAAATGCCCCTGCCTGTGCCGCCACAACGCTAACATACAAAATGTGAATAAATTAATAAATACGGTCTAAACCGCATTCTGTGTTTAAATCCACGCCATATAATAATAAGGCCCTTGTTCACCAAAAATATAACCAACGGTTAAACCGCGGTTAGAAGCTAATCAGACAAAATGTCAAAAAAATGTATGAAAATGACATTGTCAAATCTCTGGTTAGCTGCTAATCGTTGGTTAAATTTTTGGTGAACACTAACCTAAAACATATGTAAGGATTACAAATAACATAAAACAAAGGCTTTTTTGTTTGAATTTGTTGTAACTGTACAAACGTAATATTCACCTAGCTGGATATTGTGTCAATTGAAATATGTTTGAGTGCGAGTATTCCACATTTTTTCACTGTGCTAACATTCTAAGTTGAGTTAAACCAGATAGGTTCAGATAGCTTCATGAAACAGCGATTTATGTACCCATGAGTGCATTTACAGATTTGACTATTCCACCATGGCAACACAGCTCACTCTGCCAGCAAAAATACAACTAGATTCATTATCAAGGCGATACATCACTTGGGCGTAATGGCTTTAGCGGGGGTGAGGCACGGTCGCGGGGCGAGGGGGGCACGTTGATTCATAACCTATAAATCAATGGGCCAGTTCGGGTAATACGCCAAATATTGTACATTAGGGTGGTATAGTCACTGTTTTTATGGGTGATCGCATTTTCTTTATGGCACCCGACGATTTCGTCGATACGAATCGGCGACCTTTAGACGATTGAAAATTTTCAAATGGGTGCAATTATTTTTGTCATCCATATGTCGGGAAAGCCAGAGGGTTAACTATAAATTAAACTGCGCGTGATACCTACCTAAAGTTAAGTTTTTGAAGATAGAAATTGCTATTTAGCAATAAAGCGGCGGCTTTATTGCTAAATAGCAATTTCTATCTTCAAAAACTTTTAAAACTTTTAAAAGGCGTTTTATTCCGGTTTTCCTTTATTTGTCGCTCGTTGTTGTTTTTGTTTTTTTTTGCAAATAAAAGTTTGAATAAAAAATAAACGTTACACACTCAAAGGCACGAAACAAAGGCTACCAAACCCTTGCACCGTGGGCATCTTTAAGGCTTTCATGCCTAAGCTACTGAACTAATTTTGATGAAATTTATCACATAGATAGACAAGACCTTAGAAAAGGGTGTAGACTAAATTTTATTCCACAGCTGGGCACGAGTAGTCCACGCGGGCGGAAAGCTAGTTGACATTTAGCTTTGATCTGATCCTGGGATCGTGGGTTCAAGTCCCATTCGCGCCGAATATTTTTCTTTCCCTAAAAATTATTAGTTGATATTTAATTTTGAAAAAAATAAATATCGTTTGGATCACTAAGATCTATTGTGACCCTCACTCCCCTAATGTCTAATAATGTTTTGTGCATTAAGTGGCATGGCATAGTTTTGAGTAATGCGTTAGCCACCTGACACTATGAATAGGTTCCGCCAATGGCTACCCGCTTGCAACCCTCGATGAGCTTCTTTTCTCTTCAGGAAGACAGTGCTTAGATAAACGGACATATACTCGAAGATTACAAATATCCAAATGAACATGACTTTTCAACACTAATTTTATAAAGAGAAAAGATTTAATTGTTTGTTTGTTTGCATTGAATAGGCTCCGAAACTGCTGGACCTATTTGAAAAATTCTTTCACCGTTAGAATGCTATATTATCCCTGAGTACCATGGGTGACATAATTTTCCCGAATTATGTCACCCATGGTATGACATTAATGAAACGACATTAAGGGATATTAAAGAAAAATCATTATATTTCGAGTTATAGTTTTATTTCAAAAGTACGATTAAAAGAAGGTAATCGTTCTTCGTACTAAGCCACGTTCTTCACCACTTCCTTCAACACTGTCACTTAGAACATTTACATCAAAAGTTCGACCTTGAAGACCCCCTCAAAACAAATTAATTTCCTAATAAAAGCGTCGGAACACCCGTCTCCCCTACCTAGCCTGTCGCGTTTTGTCTATTGTCAACTGTCAGCTATATTACAACTTTAAACATTAGTCACCTGTCAACAATTTGGCGACAGCAAGATGGGTGGGTGATCTTGTTTTGGTTACCTATCATTCTTGTTGCAATTGTGGATTTTTGTAGAGGAACAATTCAAATTAAACAAGTATGTAATGTTTTTTTTTTATAAGATGGGTTAACTCTTGACCTCAATTGTGACCAAGGTCATAGATGAGGTCGACGTTAGAGCTAGTTAACCCAGAAAATGCCTATTAAGGCACTGGTACTCCTACGCACCGACGGAACACAGCAAGCTGTTTGGCGTCGGACTTCGGTAGGAGGGTGGTCGCGAACCAGACTGCCCTTCACAGAGCCTACCACACCGCATGAGACAATAGGACGACACCTCAGATTCAGACCAAATTGAGGTGTCGTTGCCTGGGGTGGATTAATAGGAAGCAGGTCTCATTTGTGTTTCCTTGGTCGCCTCATACGACACCCACGGAAAGAAATGGGATGGTGTTATTCTCAACCGATCACCACACAGCAAAAATTGTGTTTTTATTGTTGAAGATTCATGTTTCTTTTACCTTTTAAACCACATCATCAACTCTTAATAATGAGATATATACATACCTTTGTGAATAGGCGTAGAGTCAGTAGAGTCAAAAGAACGAATATGTATTAATGTATATTTATAGTTATTAACGATACTAGTGTCGTAGGTAATGTGTAACGTGAGCCCATTTGAAACACGAGCGAAGCGAGTGTTTTATAGGGCTCCAGTTACACATTACCTAAGGCACGTAAATATATTGTTCAACGTTTTACAATGCAGTAGCCGAGGAAAAGAAACTAAAATATATGTTGTCAAAAACTTACATTGTATAAGTATATCCAAAGTTCTTAAAAGATAGTATTTTCAATCAACATTCACTGAAAACGTGTTACAGTTGAACAATGTGCACTAATATTTTACGACTAAACACAAAACTTTAAGGAATTAACATTTTTATAACAAAAAATTGATTTTGTTGAACAAATAGTTTCAAATGGCGGGCAAAAACAATGGTGAGCAAAATATTTTTCCACAATTATGAGGCAAAGGCTATATGTAAATAAAATGCCAATTGCGCCTACAGATATTATTAAATAGTTCAATGATTTGTTAAAAATCAGATTTGTTTTATTGAAAAAGTAAAATAAATAATTTACTTTTATATTTTATTTCACTGAAATACAAAATTTTCGTCAGAAATAATTATTTTGTCAGGCATAAAAACTCTTTGCTGGCAGTATGAAGCTTTATGAAAAAGGTAATACTCTCACTTGTCAAAAGGGTCACTGAATTATCAAATCAGCTACTCTTTATTGCGTCATACGTTTTTGTCAGTATTTTATTCACTTTTTGCTTACTTTTTATGCATCATTTAATAAAAAAAATAACTTTACTAGATCACAGAATAGCCACTGAAGTTGAATTTTGGTATGTGAAAAATGGTTTATTTGCTCATTAGTTCAAATATTTTTTTTCTTTTCAAAATCTTCTTCTCATTTCAAAATTACATAACATGACATGTGTTTTATGGGGTACATAAACGTATACTCCGTGGCCATGTTACGGGGCCATTTCCGAGCAAATGCATTGTAAAATTCTATAATGTAACATCCTAAATGAACAAATCAAATCAAATCAAATCAAATCAAATCAAATCATTTATTTGCTGAATATGAGTACAAAGATGGGCTTATTTTAAAGTGTGGTTCTGTGTGAACGGATATGTTGTATGTATTTAAATACTTTAATGTAAATTTGATTTATTCTAAGTAACATCCTGAATGTTCTATGAAATAAGTAAATTAAATCGAAACTTCAATTCGTAAGAATACCAAAGGGGTATATGTATGTATGTAAATTGTTTATTGCTCGAAAACAGTATTAATATAATTTTAAGAGGTAATGTAATAGCAAAGGCGGAACGATGTTACATATTATTTCAAATTCTACATTTTTTTTGTTAAAAACAGCTAGCAACGAAATTGCAAAAAATCTTGTAAGAGGTTGGAACCAATTGTTCTAATTTTACCTAATGAAAGTTTTTCACTGGCCTACCGATACAAATATTTGAAGTATTTCAAGTATTTGTGTGTGAAAAATTTATACAGGGCTTAGGTATCTATCTCTCTTTCAACCTCTCGGGTGATTAATCAGTCTATGAAACTGAACAACTTCCCCAAGGAACAGAGGACAAAATACGAAAAAAAAAATTAAAGTTCCCATACAAACTTCATCAGCATATAGCGCATTTTGTATGGGAGATCAATTTTTTTTTTCGTATTTTGACCTATGTTCCTTGAGGAAGTTGTTCAGTTTCATGGACTGATTAACCACCCGAGACGTTGAAAGAGAGATACCTAAAGCCCTGTATAAACAGTAAATCAGTTATCCAGCACCCACGTATAGGCCTTGCTTAAGTAAGACAGCGCTGCATGAGTTGTCCCCCCTAAAAAGAAGTAGGTAAAAACTAAACGCCTTCATTACCCTTTAAGAATAATAATTCAAAGAACAATAATTTACATACAAAACTTGAACGAGACATCAAATAAATAAACGTCAAAACATTGATCGTAAAAAATTTGATACAAGAGGAAAACCGAGCAAACCATATCTATAAAGTAACAAGCAGTAAAGTTATTAATGCTATAAAGTAACCTTTTTATAGTTAGTGCTTTTTAGAAGAGTCGAGCTGATGGGCGCACAGCGGTGTGCGTTAGTTTGGGAAGTATAGTTGTTACAGTTAAAACTAGTTAGTAGTTAGAACGCGTTTTTCCTAGTTAGAACTAGTTTTTACTTGGTACCTTTGTTAAAACTAGAAATAATCAGTTAAAACTAGAATTTACCACTGACATATTTTATTTTCAGATAAAACTAGTTGTCACATCGAGCTATAGTTAAAACTAGCTATAGTTAAAACTCCCCCCCCGCGGAGATTATATCGGGGCAGAAACTGTAGGTTAGGTTTGTTAGTAGCCTAGCCTAACCAATCCGTTAAGGGTTGGTTAGGTTAGGTTAGAACTGCGACCCCCAACGCACGAGCCGAGCGAGCGAAGCCCCCCCGCGGAGATTATATCGGGGCAGAAACTGTAGGTTAGGTTTGTTAGTAGCCTAGCCTAACCAATCCGTTAAGGGTTGGTTAGGTTAGGTTAGGTTAGAACTGCGACCCCCAACGCACGAGCCGAGCGAGCGAAGCGAGCGTGCCGCGGCAGCGGCCGGCGAAGTGCCAGAAAAGACTTTGGTTGTGTTAAACGGTAAGCACAACAACTACATAACCCACAACATAACCTCAAGCCAATCAGAATAAGGTATGATGAACTCTAACCTCGGTCGGAACAGTTTTAACTGACTCGCTTCGGGAAAACGCGTTTTGTCTTGCAGAAACTAGTTTTAACTGATATTTGATTCAGACATTAGTCAATTCTAGTTTTAACAAAGGCACCAAGTAAAAACTAGTTCTAACTAGGAAAAACGCGTTCTAACTACTAACTAGTTTTAACTGTAACATAGTCACTTCATTGGTTTCTATTTCTTGGTCTAAGGTAGTCTAATTAAGAAGTGTATTATTAACAGACTTTAAACTAAATGAGTAAATCCTCAATTCGATTGTATGTTTTTTTGTATGTTTGTTACGCCATATCTCTGCCAATTGTCGGCCGATTTTCATTGACGTTTTTGGTTTGTGGTATCTGCTGATAAGCATTGCTGAGAATGATGATTCTTACGTTTTTAACGTGTGCGATGATATTATTTAATCTAATAAATAATAACAATAAATAAGTTAAGGAGATACAGGTGTTTTATTATTTAGGAGGTTGTCTGCTAAAATAAGGTACAAGGTAACTTAATGAGCAATTTTAATGACCATGATGAAATGACACCATGTCTTTATTGTTCTATGTCCACTCACGTCCACCTTTCTGGACACAGGCATAAAGGGTTAATTGTCATAAATCATAATCATCAAACAGCTAACAGATTTGGTTTTCTTTAATATAACATAGCGTCAGTGAATAGGATTTCATTTCTAATAAATTACTGCAGTGCAGTGCCACAAATTCTGAAGGTTGATCACAACTGACCGGCTGGTTTGGTAGAGTGGCAGTGGCGCTACCCCTCGCCCGGCAGGTCCTGGGTTCGATTCCCCGTCGAAACAAATAATTGTGTATAAAAAAAGCAGATGTTTGTTTTTGGGTCATGATGTTCGTGTTTGTCTTTGTGCAATTAGACAAAGATCCTATGGCCTCCAGACCTTACTTATTTTCTCAGTAACCAAAAGTGTGGGAAAGAGTAGTGCTAATACGTACTATTAACATATGAATACCTGCTAGCCTGGGCCCTGGGCCGACGGCCAATTTTCAATTATAGAATATAAATAATAAAATATAAAAATTTGTGATCAACATCGCCAGACACTCTCCGTCGGTTGTAATTCCTGCCAGACGCTTTTATGTACCCGTGAGTGCAAGTAAATTATGTGATGGTACCTACAATCTGAGCCGTGATTTTTTTATATGATGTTACTTTTTATAGAAACTATAACAATACTTTTTATAGCACCCAGACTTCAGGACAAGTGAGTAATTTTTGGAAGTACCTTCAGAACCTGGTAGCTGAAAATTTTGCCGTCGGCCCAGGCTAGCAAGTACTCATATGTTAATAGTACATATTAGCACTAATCTTTCCCATTTATTTGGATAATGAGAAAATAAGTAAGGTCTGGCGGCTCTGGGATCTTGGTATAAATTGTGCATGTGCACGTTCAAAAGGACCCAAGACAATGAAAAACCTAACTGTGGGTCTTTGCGTGTGTAATGAAATATAAAAAAAACAAATGAGGTATTAAACAAACTAAACATCAATGCGGTATCTACAAGTACCTAGAGTGCTCTAAATTCCCCGATGTTTTATGGACAATCCGCAGTTATTCACAACGCCAAGGGACAATAAAATGAAATGAAACATTCCTATGATTTATTTTATACGTGTGATCCATTTCATGCAGTTTTTTTACGACCAATATTTTTTTGTTCTCTCAATCAAAGTTCGATTTTATTACTTAACAATGATACTTCATATCGTGAGCAATAAAGGTACATAGAGGGAATTTTATGATAACTTGTAGTTTAGTGAAGATGTTTTCTCTGTTGCTGTGCTTAAAATTCTTTTTATATTGAAAATTTGTTGGTATATTGTTTAATGTTCCTTGACTGATAATGATAATTGTTTCAAATATTTATTTGTAAATTAAGAAAGTCCATTGCCGATTCAGGTGTCATGTTTGTACATTTTTAGCGTCTTCACTTAGTACTTCGTCAGGTTGTAAACACTTCTTTAAAAACACCATTTCATAATAAAACTTCATTTAGCAAGTGTAATGTTCGATGTAGTTAAAACAAGAAAACCAAAATATTTGCATGACAAACTCATAGGGTTCACCCCTCGCCATAACGTAAGAGCTTGCTCCATCTTTAGCAATATGGTTTTCTCCATCCCAAAACATAAAACTGCTCTTTTTCGGGGATGCTTCAAGTACGCGGCAAGTAAGTGCTGGAATGATATACCGCCTCCAATTCGACAGTTAAATTGTAAAACGAAATTTAAAAAGGAAATGCGCTCATATCTTCTGAATAAACAGTTGATTGGTTCTTGAAGCTAGGCGTGGTAGTTTTTGACTATTTAAATTTTATTATTTTTTATTTTTTTACATTATCATGTAAAGGTATTAATAGGTTTAATTATATATTTTCTCCTGTGTTTGATATTGTTTACACAAGCACACTACACACCAGCACCACATGCAAACACACACAGACACACACTCGCACGCGCACGTACACACCACCACCATCCACACACACTCACACACACAAGTACACGCACACAAACACATACGGCGTATGTGTCTCGGCGGCGGTGACTGTTGCTGCACTTGGGTCCTGGCAGAATATCAGCGCTACAGGTAAAACTGTAGCATTATGCTGAGCCAGCGCCGACTTCGTCTGTGCGACACAGGCAGCACAGTGCAGCACTTTGTTTTATGTTTGTCAATGTTTTTTTGTTATTTCTTTAATTTGCCTTTAATTTGTTTTTGTCTTTGTGTCTGTTAAGTGTCCTCTGTGTTTCTTCTGTTTTTCTATATTGTGATGTCTGTGTTGTACGCCGAAATAAAGCATTTTCTATCTATCTATCTATCTAATATTTTAATTTATGGAATTAATAAAAAAAAAGATACTTAATCCATCTTGTCAATGCTTAGGTATACAGGGCTTCAGGTATCTCTCTTTCAACCTCTCGGGTGGTTAATCAGTCTATGAAACTGAACAACTTCCCCAAGGAACATAGGTCAAAATACGAAAAAAAAATTTTGATCTCCCATACTAAATGCGCTATATATGCTGATGAAGTTTGTATGGGAACTCAATTTAAAGTTCCCTTCGACAAAAAAAAAACTTTTGCGCAAAATGGCATAGACAGCCTGTAGGTAACCTAATCAGCTTTTATCAGAACACTGACTGTACCTTATTATTTCTAACAATATCATTGTTTTCGTATAGTTAGTAAACTGTTTCGCGGATTAGTTATTATAACGATACTAATACTTATACCTTGTAACAAAAGCAGGAAATATTGCTCAGGGAGCATTAATCCCATTGATTAAATTAGTTTGTTAAACTGTGTTGGTTTGTAGAGTCAGGGCTGGGAAGAAAATAAGAAAATAAGCTAATTTAGTAAGCTAAGTCATTGTTTATGGTTTTGGTCAAGGCCGGTCAACCCTAACCCACAATATGACCCACCAATCAAAAGAAAACCGCCCATATGAGCAAATTGCATAATTTCTCCTGATTTTACAATCATGTCTGATCACTAAGTAAGACACTCTGAAAAAATAACCTTTTAAGAAAGAAACCCTTAAGGTTACTAAATTTTCAGAAGTATTTATAGATTGGACTTCATAGCAACCGAGGTTCACTTAGTATTGTAAATAAATATGTCTTAGGTGGTCACATAAAAATTAAAATTGATTTAGTGCTTGGTAAAATAAATATTCAACCAAAACAATAAAAGTGTACATACACATCATATACTCGTACGTACAGATGATGTTTTGGTATGTGCTGCTTTAGCAGATAGGCCTTCTTCTTCTTTCGTGTCAACAGCAAATCAAATATGTTTGACCCAGTACTTTGCCAAAACCACAGCGTCGTTATCGGCGGGCATGAGCACCCATTCTGATCAGAACTCCCTAGTCCAGGTGTTTGGGCACGCGAGGCATGAGATCAAGTGGTCCATGGTCTTCAGTTGGTATTAAAGTCAGTTGATTTTAATGCTTTTTACGTGGACAATTATTATAATTTGTTCCCGTGTGATTGTAAAATCCTTCCTTATTATTTGCCTACGTTATAAAAGAAAACTTGGGGCCTTTCAGCTTTCTAGGTTCAAGAATATTTTTATTAACATTTTGGACGATAACCCCAATGTTATTTTTCGGCCCAAAGGTTTAAGCTGGGCGTTGATGAGTCAGGCAGGACCTACAATTTAATTTATTAAGATGATATTTTGGAATATCAAGAATTGGGTTAGGGTTAGGCTAGTTTACTACTTAATTTACTTTACTATCATGTTCATGAAACCACTCCCAATGCTGATAACACAGAAAAATTCGTGTCACACATATTACCAAGCTATCTCACTAGGGGTCTTAACTGTTTAACTTGAAATCAGAGCCCCGATTCTGTAACTTCAGTTGTGTGTCGATGGAATGGTCGCAATTTTATCCGTTCAGATGGCGAAATTAAGAACTATCACAGGAACTATCCCAGTTTCATACATCTGTAACGAGGCGGCATGCGCCTCGTCTTCATCCTCCTTCTCCATTCTCTTTTCGCGACATTTTTACTCTTCAGTTTTGGCATTCCTAATCCAAATTCGAAATTGAACACTTCTAGTTGTCATTCGCTAGGATGACACAGACCTAACTGAGTTTCCGTCGCAGGCACACGCACGCTCGTAATATACCGTTTTATGTATTTTGTGACAAACTAACGTCAAAAGTTAATAAATGTAATCCAGCCTAAATGTAATCTTATTATTCGTGCTCCGACTCACCCTGTTCCCGCAGGCAGCCGGCGCACATCTAAGGATGGCTGCTTTGACTGGTGGCGCCTCCGCGAACTGAATTTTCAGTTGCTAGGTAGTTTGCTACCTTACGTTCCATTGGCAGTGGCGCTGCTGGTCGGGGGACAGCAAGTATATGAAAATTAAATAGTTCTTAATTTCGCCACCTGAACAGATGAAATCGCCTCCATTCCATTGACACACAACTGAATATACAGAATCGGGGCTCTGAAGGTCGCATGTCTCATGCTGTGAGCTTTACTATTATAATTAAGTAATTTTATCTGTGTTCCTGTAACACATGTTTTTGTTTTAATAACATCATTAAAAAGAAAAGATTTTGCGCAGTGATTTCAATGTATTATGTTAAGTAGTTTGCTGTAAACTGTCTAAACTGAATATTGACGTATAGAGAGAACAAGAAGGCGGAACGACATAATATAAGACAAGATTATTTCACGAGTCTATGTTAGCCACGCTGGATCAAATCAAGCGTACCTCGCGTACGAAAAACAAAAACACTAACTCTATTCATAAACGTTATTTAAAGTTAAGTTAAGCGTGTAAGAAAATAATGTTACTTATAAAGAAATGAAACACATTTTAGCTCTCGCTAGGCTCTCGGCACTTTAAAACGTTTATGAATAAGAGGATAAGTGCCAGTGACTAGGTGACTCTATGACCCAATTTCATTAGATAATGATTAGCTTTTTTTAATAACAGCGGGTGAGCTCTTGGCCACAAACTAGCATAAAGGGCAATAGATGCGGTCGAGGATGTAGCAAGCTCACCCAAAGAAGCCTATTCACTCGAACTTTAAAGAGATAAGGGTATGAGCTCGGAAATACAGGCGTAGGCAGGGAATTCCAAAAGATGATGAAAAGCGCTCAGTCCAAATTCGCAGGATTTGGAAAAAATAAGGGTACCCTGCAATGCGTCTGGACGTCTGGACGACGTAACAGAAGAAGAGGTCAGCGTTATGAGCTGATGCAGCTCCTGTGCATACTCTCCGAAGTCGATCTTGTAAAATACACTTAAGCAAGCAACTTTGCGTCTGTGAGCTAGGCTTTGTAATTTAGTTTTAAATACTTAGCTGAATAAAATCGATTAATACCTTGCAGTTATGACATTGTACATTTATGAAAGACATTTCGTCGAGTGTACCGTGTGATATTAATCATTGCTTGTGGTAATTAATGAAATTTATGTGTGTCATAAATTTTAGGTTATTTTATGTAGCGCGTTAAGGGATCGTTCAACAATTACGTGATCATTTTTGGCCGTTTTTTTAACCCTAGGGGGGTTGTGATCACAGCGTAATCTTTTGTTTTTGACCCCCCCCCCCCTCGCCTTGATTACATAATCTTCGTCCGTGCTTAAAATGTTTGCTGTTGATTAGCACTGACACGTATATCATGTTTTGGGTCTCAAATGACTTAAATTTTGGAAGAGGGTGTGTCATTTGTCAAAATGCAAAAGGTAAGAACTATAAAGTTAAATCAATAAAATAGATTATTCTAAATCTAATCATGGATTCTAACCCCCCCCCCCTCTTTCGGTGATCATGTAATTGTTTAATGATCCCTAAGCTGAATGAGGTCATTGTTTTTTTATTCCGTTAAGTAAATGTTTGGTAAAACTTAAGACAACCAGTCCCTATTCTACAATTCTAGCATAAACACATGAAATTATTTTGTCATATTTATCTCAATCTGACACGTCAGAAGGAACAGTTAAAATGACCTCTACATGACAAAACTACTTATCTCACGTGTGTATACTTGCCCCGCTGATAAACGGAATATCCGTTTTTCTTGAAAAAGCCCATTTTACGGAAGGAGACTCAAGTTTTGATCTATACTTAAGTATTAATTGTCTCTTTCTCTCACTACCAAAGTAACAAAGATGACTACTACTACTAACGTATAGATCAGAGTCTGAATCGCGTTCTGTGATATTGACTTTAGATGTCTATTTTTTTAATATTTACCTCATCTGATAAGTTTTGGGCGATGTTGAATAAACCATCAATGTGTACAATGGGACAAAGAGTTAGGAGAACGAAGAATATTTTTAAGATGTGTTATGTTTTGTTTTTTACCCGTGTAGTGATCGGTTGAGATAACACCACCCCATCTCTTTCCGTGGGTGTCGTAAGAGGCGACTAAGGAAACACAAATAAGACCTGCCTCCTAGTAATCCATCCCATACAACGACACATAATTTTTTTCTGAATCTGAGGTGACGACCTATGGTCTCATGCGGTGTGGTAGGCTCTGTAAAGGGCCGTCTGGTTCGCGACCACCCTCCTACCGAAGTCCGATGCCAAACAGCTTGCTGTGTTCCGTCGGTGCGTGGGAGTACTAGTGCCTTTATAGGCATTTTCTGGGTTAACTCGCTTCATCGTCGACCTCATCTTTGACCTCATGGTCTCGATTGAGGTCAAGAGTTAAGCCATCTTATAATAAAAAAAAAAGAAAAAAAATGACCAACTTGGCAAATGTCTAACTTAGCTAAACGACTCGTACACTTCTGCGACAGCCATAACCACAATGGTGGACAGCAGCTCTCGTTGACCTTTGCACGTGGTGGATCACAAACCAAAGTTTTACTAACTTTATCTTATTGGTTTGAACTTGGCAAAATCCTGAGCATTATTTTACCATGTTAATAATTTTGTTCCCCGTGTTGTACACTTTTGCCCGCTTCAATAGTATAAATTTCTCTATCACTGAGGTTAGCTGGAAGAGAACTCATTTTGAGTTAAGCTCGCCATTTTGTATCCTGTTCTCTGTAAAATGTTTATTTTAATTTTTGTGTACAGTAAATTTTAATTCGATTTGGTAAAAATATTCGATTATTTTACCATTTTGCAAGTGACAAGTAGAAAACCTTTCTTTTAGAGTTAATGTTTCATAAAATAATATAATTCATATTGATTTCATTTTTACGGTAGAAAATAGTTATTGCTTTGCTTACATGGTTTGCTTTTAACTTGAGCTGGTACCCAACAAACAATTACATAAGGCAAGCAAGCTTACTAAATACGTAGTTACAAAGCTAAAATGAATCATCTATAACAGCTTACAATATAGAAAATATGTGATCTAACTTATCACAACGTATATTGTCTCATAAAGCAGCAAAATTACTGACCGCAACGATATCAAAAACAATGCTCTGATCAGTTTTTACTGCCGAGCTATTCTCTACCATATGACCAGAAAATAGGGTAGAAAATTGAGAGATTTTTATTGCGCATGCAACTATACAAGTGAATAACTTTTTTCAATTAAAAAGACTTAATTTATCCCGGCACCGTTAGAGGAATTTGAAGTTTGTTTCGAGGGAGTTTAGGTTGACTTTTGGCTGTCGCGTGATGGAGGTAGACCTTTGCGATATCGGGGAGGTTATCCACGAAAATGTTAATATAATAGTTGCTTCAGTACTACGGGTTTTGTTGGCGTGAAGGCATAAATCAATTTTATAGCCCCATCTAAATCAAACGCGTTTTAATGGGCGGCCCCCGTCATATCATGGCAGAGTATGATAATTTACTGCTACTATGTGACGAATGTTAGAAATAAAGGTCCCTCCCCGTCTCTTGCCCCCCTCCCCCCTCCGAGGGGATTAGTTTTATGCCCTAAACCGACGTCGTAAATATGTCAACCGTATCTTACAGGGAGACTATGTCACGAGAGATAATTTTTGGATTTACGAAGTGTCGGGCTGCCTTTTGGCTGTGGTGTGGGTGTTTTTTTATTGTTTGTTTGGGAGATGGAGACATCAATGAAGACGGAAGGTTGGTCATGTTACTACGATATGACTCTGTACTGTAATACTCAATTTAGTTATGAGTGAAATAGATCAATTATACAAAAAAAAAATTAAAAACAAAATCAAAAACTATGTTTACAATATATCGATGGCTTTTCCACTAACTCATAGTGTCATAATGGCGTTGGAATGACAATGGAGGACATTTCATCTATGTAGGTGAGAAATTGAGAACTACAATTTCAATTACATAAAATGAATATCCAAAATACATAAAATTAGCTGAATAGCCATCGATAACATACATATCGCCATACATAGCCATCGTCAACATAGTATAACGGGTTCGTACCATGATTTTGTTTTGCATTTTTTTTGTATTATTGATCTATTATTTCTCTATTTTACTAAATCTAGTATTTACAGTATTTACGGTACAGTCATACCTTAGTAACATGACCAACCTTCAGTCTTCATTGTTAGTGGAACAGCCAGCCAAATCAATAAGATAAATAAATAAATAAATATTTATTTTCACCAAAAAACAGTTTACATTATTGATACGGGGGCTGGTGTCTCCTTTTAAGTTTTTTTAAAACTTGTGTTAGGAGGCACCGCTCTTCCTTTAGGTGTCACATACATCAGGTGAGTAAACTAAACTAGGAAGTGTACTACTACTTAGATAAATGATATTTTTTTTATAAACAGCTTTTACTTAATTTAAGAATGTTCATGAGTTCAGACAGTAAAGTACTTAATGATAATTTAAATAAAAAGAAAAAAAAACATAATTAGGGTGTGACTGAGAATACCTATGAGTGACGTGTGTGTGTGTGTGTGTGTGTGTGTGTGTGTGTGGGTGTGTGTGTGTGTGTGTGTGTGTGTGTGTGTAGGTGTGTGGGTGTGTATTTGTGTGGATGTATGTGTATATGTGTGTGTGTAAGTATGTATCCTGGGTTTGTGTGTATCGCCTTTTTAATCCTATGTATCCCCTTTTTAATCCTAACAGCATTCTCCATCCATCGGTACTCTGAGGCCTAGTACCCTTGTCAGGGTAGACAGAGTATCACGATGTTTCTTAACCGGTGGTCCCTGGAAGCATCTGAAGTGGTCCGCGAAGCCATCTCAAAAACGTTGTATGAAATGTGACGAGTTGACACAATCACTGAAATTGACTGGAGCCAGAGCCTTCAATTGTTTAGCTTTGGTTAGCACTTCAGAAGTTAGTAAGTAAAGAGTAAACAATTTTAGTAAAAATACTATTGAATATGAACAACCTTTTAATTATTTTCACCTCCAAACAGTTGGTGGTCCGTGATAAAACAGATATTTTGCAAAATGGTCCCCCATTACTTAAAGGTTAAGAACCACTTAACACAACATATTACATATTTTTTGAGACTTTTTAGATGAATTTTACAGTGGTGATAGGTAGGTAGGTTTTTTTCTTCTTGTTTCCATCTCCTCTTTAACTATGTGTGTGTGTATCTTATGTATCGAATAATTACATATTCTCTTTAGTATTATAAAACTGTATTTATATTATATATATGTTTATATTTTGTTTAGGTTTATATATTGCACCCGCTCTTGATTTCACTATGCGACTTTTCATACCCAAAGGTTACCTGGAAGAAATCGCTTGAAACGATAAGGTCGCCTATATTGTACCTTTTGTAAAATTACTTGTAATTGTCTCATCATTGTATTTCTTTTCAAATTGTGCAATAAAGTATATTGTATTGTAGGTTGGTAGTGGGTTAGCCTCTAGCCCACGATATAGCAAAACCGTCCCATTCATTAACGACTGTAATATGCCTGGGGAGAGTTGACCGCTGGCACATTCTCAAATTTTCTTTCACTCTCAGTCCAGCTTGAAAGTAACAGTAAATAATAATAGAATTCTCTTCTGTCTAAATCAAGTTACACTAAACAATCAGTACGTACTGTCTAATTCTAATATCTATCCTCTATAATAATGTTCAGGGGTAGAAAAATGTTCGGTGCAACTGGGACTTGAACCCACGACCCCAGGATCAGATCTCCTGGTGCTCTAACCAACTGAGCTATCGTGCCTTCAAGTCAAGCGGCGAAATTTCCCATTCGCTTAACTAAGCACTTCACGCTGTCTAATGTCTATTGCCTCAAAATGTTTGTCAACTGTGGCGTTAAACAGTACTTTTGGCCAAGTTCACTATTTAATGGATCAAGCTCATATACACACATCAACGCGGTCTAGGGATATTGCGCGATTTTTCATGCAAAATAGGTCTGTTTGAGAAGATATAAAAGCACATTCGAGATCCATGGAGGGCTATAGTGTTCAGACGAGCAAGTGCTAAAACTGAATTTTCAATTCTAGTCAATAAATTTTGTTTTACTTGAAATTTGTGAAAACGTGACGAAAATGAAAAAAAAATTGCTTAAATTCGACCATTTTCATACAAAAAGCAGGCAAAAAGTGCATTTTCGTTTTCGTTTCCGTCACTTTTTCACAAATTTTAAGTAAAACAAAATTTATTGATTAGAATTGAAAATCCAAGTTAAGCACTTGCTCGCCTGAAAATTATAGCCCTCCATGTATCTACAGTATGCTTTTATAGCTTCTCAAACAGGCCTCTATTGTATAAAAAATCGTAGAATATCCCTAGACCGCATTGATGTGTATATTTTTTTAGGGTTCTGTTCCGTCCGTCTGTCACGAGGCTGTATTTCATGAATCGTGATAGTTAGTTATATATAAATAAATAAAAACAGAATAAAATAAATATTTAAGGGGGCCCGTTTTATTTTAATATCAATTCTACATTCTCATTGAAAACTAATCCGAACCACATGATTTATGTTATTACTCTTTATTCTCTAACTAAAAAACAATTTTATAACCTGCCAGCAAACCCGTCCACAGACAACGAAATCAACTGCTGATAAAAGAATCCCTTGAGAACATTATTTATCTATTTTATGAGGTACATCTCCCCGGATTGGTGATGCACGCCTCAGGAGACACGATCGTAAAACAACCGTCACACTATTGGGCCATATACCCTAAATCCCACATTTTAATGGAGCCCCTGGCCATAACAGTGTCGTATACCCTACTATAAAACTCGAGGTGTCAATTGGTGAGAAATAAAATGTATGTAACTGAACCCAATTAAAGTATTTGAATTGGAGATTTTAGGGAAATTAAATGGTTTGAATGGACGGTTAGTTGACCTCCCTAGGAGAGGAGTGATTGGTAGAGTAGGCTAAGGTTTGGTTCTATAAAGTTTGGTATTTCTCTTATATGGGGATTCTCCCTATGAAACTGAACAACTTTTCTAAGGCACCCAAATTAAATTCTAAAAAAAATACTACGGGTTGCACTCCGGGAGTGCCGGCAGAAGTAAAAACTTGAACCCTTGAACATATATTACTTCCTTGCGGTCTAAGAAGTTTTCACTTCACCCTCCGTCTTACGAATTTTCGATCAGGGTCACATGACCCTGATGCGAGTTTAACATTTTTACCCATCCAAAAAGTGCACAACGCCGCTATAGAAGTTTTCACTTCAAAAACAATTTCTTATTAAGGCAACCGCTAAGAAATACAGAAGATTTTTTATTTCATTTTTCATATTTATTGGAGAAAGTTGTTCGGTTTTGTGGCTCTCTTAATTTTTGCTAATTTGAAGTCACTTAATGAAAAAATGCTGGATCCTGGACTCACTCACTGATTCATCAAGCCCCAGCCGAAACTCTTGGACATAGAAAGCTGAAATTTTGGAAAAGGGTTTTCTTATAACGTTGGCAAAGAGTAAAGATGGTGACCTATAGTACAGGTTTGATTACCTAGTTCAGGCACCAACCCTCCACAAATAATGTAATAATGTAAGGTAATGTACCTATAAACTTATTTTACTTGTTTTGAATTTATGGTGTGGAAATAAACCTATTTTCTATTCTATTCTATTCTATTTTACGAAATCCCGGACAAGTAAATTCAATAAACTACTGAACCAATTACAAAAAATATTTCACCCATAGAAAGCTCTCATATCAGCAAGTGACATAGGGTACATCCTCCCTCAATTCGTGCCTCCCAAATTTCCACAGAGAAGAAGTCCCGGGCAGAAAACTAGTAATTTATATAGACAAAAAAAAGAACTTAAAACTTCTAAATTCAAAAATTTGTAGCAGCGCGCACGAGCACTCAGCCTAAACGCGAACTTGCCGGCAAGTGCTGTTCCCCCACTACATAAATCAATTTGTCAGTAACACCGTGACATGCGACCGGCTCACTCCAAGCTCACTCACAAAACAGTGTTGCCAGATGTAAAAGTCGAGACTCCTGGTGACTGGTTTTCTTTAAAAATTAACGAATCATTTTCTAGTAGCAGAACCACATTTATAATTTCGTTCTTATATTATTTATTTTAATGAAAGGTGTTGATACGATTTATTACTTACTTGTAAATTATGTAGCTATCTAAATGTCGAGTCGGGGTTTTGTGAATTTTGACATTATAGAAAATGAAAAAACTTAATTTCATTACGTGTTTTTGTAAATAAAATAAAATGTGGAACTGTTGATCACGAAGTGAAAATAATGATTGGGACTCAAGACTCTATTTTATCAGTTTTAAAAATTAATAATGTATGTATTTTCTACATTATGGTAGGTACGTATGTAAATTCTTTATTGCTCAAAAACAGTGTTATATAATACATTTAAAAGGTAATTTAATAGCAAAGGTGGACTTATCCTTCCAGTCTACCTTAGAGTAGTTGAGAGAGGAGACACACGTGACACGGGTTGCGATGCAATTAAAAATAAAGTTTGTTATTTATTTAAAACTAGCTTTCCGCCTGCGGCTCCGCCCCCGTGGACTACAGATTATATCGTGCCCAGCTGTGAGATAAAATGTAGCCTATGTCCTTTCCCAAGCTCTAATCTATCTCTGTACCAAATTTCACGAAAATCGGTTCAGTAGTTTAGGCGTGAAAGACGGACAGACAGTCAGAGTTACTTTTGCATTGTATTAGTAAGGATAGTAGGGATTTTAAAATCTCATATTTTTATTTAAATTTTCATGACTGGTAACCCCACTCACACATCAAAACTTGATCTTACACGTTAGGAGCGAATGTGACGAAAACACATTATTTTTCATTTCAACTGTTTTGAAGTTTCAATTGAATGGTTTATTTGTGAGAAAATCTTGTAATGAAGAGCAGTTTGATTGGACTATTGTTTGTCGTTTGAACTTAAAAGATAATGTATTTTGTTTGTCTTAGTCATAAGTATTTCGAATTTGACTTTTATATCATTTCCTTTAGATATCGTCGACCTCATCTATGACCTTGGTCAAGATCGGGGTCAAGAGTTAACCCATCTCATAATAAAAATAAAAAAACAAATGAAAAATAGTTAGGTAATTTGTAGAAAACTGAGTTTTTCATCGGTAATATTAAAAAAATATTTAATACACTACATATGTTGACGTTCTGTTCCTCGATACACTGGTGTTCGAAGCGACGTAATAATAAATAAAAAAGTCAGTTTTTCCTATTAGTGTGGTTTAATTAATTGAATAAAAATATCCACCGTTACAGAGAATGACGCTATATGATCGTTAATTTTTTAATACCGCTCTTGACATATCAGACAGTCCGCATTTGCACATCTATGTATCTTTTGTATTAGTCTTTAAGAGTTTGTAATAAAGAGTTTACATCTTTTAGTATGTAGTATTTTTACTCTTTAGTCATTGGTTTACATACATACATATAAATGACATTAGTGACAATGAATAGGTACGTTTAGAAATTATGAAAAATGAGGGATTTTCTTTTTATTTATTTTTTATTTTTTCCCTAGTCGCCGGATAGATGGTGCTAAACTAGGTACGTTACTGCAAGTCAAAATTACGTTCAAGTGAATTAATTTTTGATTAATTTTGTAATTTTGAGATCATAAAACGAAACGTTATTATCATATCACATCAATATCACATCTACCACACGTAGTTAGGCGATTTTACGAAAACAACGAACAAACAAAACTGAATTATAACAAAGCGCGAGAAAACTAGGATGATCGAAAGCCAAAGCAAACGAACAGAATATTTGATGCAATGTTTTTCTCCAAGCCTTTTGGCTTTGGCACCTAGTAACGGAGTCAGTTCAGCGCCATCTAGAGAGCTCTGGGGAACTACTTTTTTTTTTAATACCCAAAAAGAAAACCTCACATTAAAAATAAACTATCGTTAACAACCGTGTGGTGATCGGTTGGCCGTGTGGTGATCGGTTGGCCGTGTGGTGATCGGTTAAGAATAACACCACCCCATATCTTTCCGTGGGTGTCTTAAGAGGCGACTAAGGAAACACAAATGAGACCTGCCTCCTAGTAATCCATCCCAGGCAACGACACTTCATTTTTTTTCTGAATCTGAGCTGTCGTCCTATGGTCTCATGCGGTGTGGTAGGCTCTGTAAAGGGCCGTCTGGTTTGCGACCACCCTCCTACCAAAGTCCGACGCCAAACAGCTTGCTGTGTTCCGTCGGTGCGTGGGAGTACCAGTACCTTTACAGGCATTTTCTGGGTTAACTCGCTCCATCGTCGACCTAATCTTTGACCTTCATGGTCAAGATTGAGGTCAAGAGTTAACCCATCTTATAATAAATAAGTAAATAAATAAACAACACACTTACGTCTATAATCCCTTTCGGTGTCATGCGGAACATCCTGTAGTTCTAGAACCTCTTGACACCACATTTGACAATCATTCTGAGGGTTATTAGATGGAACATGAGTATGGTGGTGATAGGTTGTCAGCTGGCCTTTCGCCCACGATACAGCAAAATGCTCACGTCCCACTTAATGGCATCTACAGTATGTCTGGGTAGAGTTGGCAACTGACACATTCTAAGTTTTTCTTTCATTTCCAATCCCGCATGAAAGTAATCATTATAAAGTGTTTTATGATAACCTATTTAAGGCGACTACAGTACCCGATAAAGGCAGCACACATAGGAATAGTGCCATCTCCGTCTTTCAACAGGCCTGGGCCGGCAGTGCGAACAGTGTCGATACACGAAGTTTACGGACTACGAAAGCGTGCGTGCGTAAAAACATGTTCGAAAGTTAGAAAAATGAGATTTATGGAAAGCTAACAGCTTAAATAAAAAATGCGTTAACTACTTATCGAGAGTGTTCAATCACGAACATTTTGATAGCAAATTCAAGTTCCTGTTTGCATTTTACTATCGTTTTTACAGCTTAAAAGATACACAATATTGGTATTTAGAGGTGACTTTGTGAGCTTTTTCTATCGAACCGAAAGTGCTGAATCATGTTTTCACCAAACTACTTATCTAGTTTATGTCCTGAATATTACCGTAGTATTTTTTTCTTCGATTTAATGCAGTGCATCATGCTAATCTACGCATCATAAAATCGTAATTTAGGTGCTGTAGTTGCCTTAATCTTACGTTATAATATTAATTTTAAACTGAAATAATTGAAATTGTATTTTTTAGATAAACTCCAAAATTAAAATACATATATTCTTTGCTTTGCCTATTGGATGACAAAATTGAAAGGTATAACTCGACATTTTACTTTTACTCTACCTCTATATAAATGATAAAGAAAAAAAAACTGCTAACCATAAGCATTCCTGAGTTTAAGTAAGAAAAATATTTGTAAACAATTGCTACAGAAGATTGCGATAGATGGCGTTGCTAATATGTTTTGTAAAGCAGCCATTATGGATTTTATTGCAAATCTTATTAGTAGCAATTCTCGCGCGGCATTAGATATATTCCGGGTGATATTTCTCCCATACCCTTGCATTCTCATTTCCAATGAAACGATCTCCATGCCTCGCGTGTTTACTCAATAATTCGATCCGATAACTTGGCACAAGTTACGAAATTTTGCGATTCTTCAAATCTATGATGATACACCTTTTTGAGAAAATCTTCCATATAAAGTTATAAAATATTCCCGTGGGTCAATTTTTAAACAACTGCAGGTCGAGTCCTATGTCAAAATGTCAACATTGACAACGCCATAGGGCGAGTAAGCCATTGCGCGGGACCCTCGCGCAATCAAAGTGAAGTTTCAGCGTGAGCCGAGCGCGAATTTGTCGTAATCGTGCTAGAGCTGCTGAACGCAAATGCACGTAGGAAATGGTTATTAGATCATCTTTAGGATCTAATAACCATTTCTGACTGATCTCAATAGATTTTGAGATCAGTCGTTTATTGGACTTTACCAAACTGTAAACCCTTTTGTTTCTTCATATTTAAATTGAACTGAATAAGAACATTGTTTAGCTTTGTATTCTGCTAAATTCATTTGAATAGCGCAATGGTAGAATGTGTAACAGTTACTTACCTAATAATGCACCATCTTAACATCGTCCATTTTCATAGCATAGACCACATTAAAGTATCGCTTGCGGATCGGCCACGACTCGTCATTTCTCGCATTGTCGTAATCCGCTGATTTACTAACGACATTAATCAGGTTGACGGCCGATAGGGACTAAATCACTACCAATCTTATCCTTACCAGTTGCCTCAACCTTAACTCTGAGGCATAAGCGTCAATTTCGGTTGGTTTGAAAAGAAAAAAACTTGTAATTCTCTCACTACTGCATGTTATTGCATGTAATTCTTTTTGCGAATTTTGTGCCATTTTTTTTTTGTTTCGCAATCGTTCTATTTGTCTAGTGCACAGTTGTTGTTATTGATTTATTGGCCGTTTCCTGTTGTGCCCTTTTTAAAGGTCTGACTGGAACTTGAGAATAGTAAGTTTGATTTTCTAGGGTATTAAGTTTTTGAGTGATATATGAGTGTCAATATATTTTATTTATTGCAACTGTTTTCACAATTGTTGTGTGAATAGAATAAAATAACAATTTGTACGCAGTGGTTTTTGATTTATCCGTTGCTGAATTGCAGAGTTCGGGAATATTTTTGTGGTTAGGATATTCTAAAAGATATTCATGCTTTGTGCATTTTTAACCCCTGACAAAAAAGAAGGGTTTTATAAGTTCTACTTGAGTACCTGTTTGTCTGTGCATGTCTTTGTATCAGTGTGTCTTTCTGTAGCATCGTAGCTCTTTTCTGCAGCATCGTAGCTATGTGTCTTCTGAAGCATCATTTTTTTTTAAACTGACGTAATCGAGTTCTTAGCTATGTCTGATCAAAATACAATAAGTTCGGCCGTTTAAAAGTTACAAGTTATCGAATGTCGTGGAAGATACATACATACATACATACGCTCACGCCCATAATCCCTAACGTGGTAGACAAAGCATCAGTGGTGCAAAGACAAAACATCTAGAACCACTCGATGCCACGTTTGACACAAATTGTGAGGGTTATCAGATGGAACAAGTTGCATAATGGTGAGAGGAGGTCAGCCTTTCACCCATTATACAGCAAAACCCTCGCATCCCTCTCACAGACTTTTACTGTATACCTGGGAAGAGTAGGTAGCTGGCACATTCTATGTTATTCTTTCACTCCCAGTCCAGCATGGAAGTAATTTACTTTACTCGTCTTGTATAATACCTACTATGAAAGAAATAACAAATTACACTAAGCTCTACCGGAAACGAAACTTGGTTGATTTGTCATATGTTTACTATGCTACCCTTCAAAATAATGGTGATAAAAGACTTTGCTCTGTAAAGTTCCATAATATATCTCTCTATTACAACACCCATGAAAAGACATAGGTTAAATCATTACTATTGCTCCACGTAGAAATGTTAAAATAACATAATTAAAATAAAACTTAGAAGTGTTGATCTCAAAGCAAAACCAGGTAATGATCAAGACAAGAGACGTAAGTTAAACAGCGTCAAAACTGAATAATCGATGTATTTTCTAACAGCCTCTAGATGAGAGCCTTCCTAAGTAGGGACGTATCGAAACTTTTTCCCGGCAAAGGCCGTCTTGCCTTGACGGAGGCGGGCGATAAATCCACAACTTGGTAACATGTATAAATCACTGAGATGTATTAGTGCAGACTGCCGAATTAAAAACATAATATACTCCAGCCTGAGTTATGAGCTGGTCTCGTTTGGGGGTCTTGGTTGGGCGGAGGCTTAAGGGATGTTAAGGTCTTACTTGAAATTATGTTTTTTTCTCAGTTTTGGAAGGTTATGCTTGATATAATTTGGAGTTCTGATTTTAATTTAATCTTTATTTTCATAATCCCAACACAATTGTCTCTCAGTTTTTGTTGTGTTTATAGCAATGTAATAATAGTTTTGTCCAGAATTTAGCGACTTTTACTGCACTTTCGGTGGTTAAAGCTGAGCATAAAGATTATGTGTGTTTAGAGGACATTAATCAATGGTGAGAATTCCTCAGTTACTGCTGGGTTTCGAAAAAGCCCTGCTATCAGCCGAGCCTAACCTTTGCTTCTTTGGGTTCCCAATTGAGGTATACATATGGTAAAATTTGCATTTTTTTCACAAGTCATGTGTCGTGGTTGTATATACTGACTTCGCATGCATAATGGAACAAAACGCCTTGAAGAGTAAGAAAGAGATAGATCGTGCTTTAAATGCACGTATAAACACAACAGAACCCTTAGGGCCGCGTTCTCGCAATGCGACAGCAGCGTTAAAGATTATTTTACGTCTTCATCCCTCGCCGCGCTCAGTCCAGAAGCTGTTTTTCGCATACAACGAGCGATGGAAACGTAAAACCAACGCTGTCGCTCCGCTGATCACTAATGTCCAGTTTGCAGCCTTAACCTTCCCTAAAAGTAGTTTCCTTCCCCCCCCTTCACCCATCAATGTGTTTTTCATAAACATCCAAAGGAACCCTTCTGATTGGAGCTGAATAATAAATTCAATTTGCTCGGAGCCATCAAATATTTTCGCTGATAACGTTTCTGTATTTGTACGGGATGGAGGATATAATGGTGTTATTTAGAGTGTTGCAATATGCTAAGATAGTAGGCTGGCAGCATTAACAAGTCAGGAGATGGTTGTGCCCGGGTGGGAGTAGGGAATGCTGTGGAGTCGATGCCTTTGTAAAGATTTCTCACAAAGAAAGTACGATGAATGCAAATATGACAAATGAATTTTGAATTGTCTACAAAAAAAATTAGAGCTTCTCCGAGGATGATGCATATTTCTAGTGAGAACTAGTTTTCTGTACGCGATTTAGTGTAGAAAAGTAGCCTATGTTACTTTTCATCCTTCCAACTATCCCTGTAAAAAAAATTACATCGGTCCCTTACAAATAATTAAACAAACACACTTTCACATTTATAATAGTAGTAAGCAATTAGAATAATTAGATGTCTTTGCATTGTAAACTTTCTAGCTCTTGTTTTTAGCGTTTATTAAGGGTGACTTTCGCCATATGTTAAATTGATTAAAACTACATAGTTATTTCATAGTTATAATGGCTAGGCCGTTAAATTTTTAAAATAAATAATTATCTAATACGTTAGGATATCAACGATTTTAAGGAGGTACTCGTTCAGAAAACTTTTACTTGTTTCAAAAATTGAATTAAATGACACATGATTGCTTATAGTTGGTTGAAGCACCAGAAGGTGGAATCCTGATGGGGACTTGGGTCCCATTCGCGCCGAAAATTATTTTTCTCTAAAGTATCTTGTAAATTTTTCGATGCGGAAAGAGTAAAAAATATTTAAAAATGAATATTCCAGTTTTCAGCCTCTCCACAGCTCTCGTAGAACAATTTTTACGACATCGCTCAGGCGCGCGGGCTGCGCTAGTGGGCTCTTACAATTTTCGCCCTGCCTTCTGGCGCGCCTGTTAAAAACACAATGAATAATTATTGACCTACGCCTCTCTACGGTTTTTCGCTACCACGTGGTTTTTGTCGAATTTTGGGTTACAGTTTTTTTTTGTGTTACGTCATGATTAGAATAATTATCATTTTTTTGTGTAGACTTTTTTTTCAACCCTTGTAAAGTTTTTGCTGTAACTTCCGGTGTTGAGTGACAATTTTTTTGTTGTTTTCCAGTTTTTATTTAATAATTTAAAGCAGGTTTTTGTTTCAAGTCAAAAGTGTTAAGTTAGACTGACATCTATAAAAATATTATTTCCACAAAATTTTTATTTTATTTTCTGAATTGCAATTTTACAGCTGATCTGATGAGGCTTTCTCTTTAAATTAAAAAATCTCTTTTTAATCAAAAAGTTTTGAAAAAGATAAAAAGAAATTAAGAAATTAACAGCTGTTTTTCTTTTTGATTGAAGTGATTACCTTCGATATATTATACAAAATTAGTATAACCAAAGTGAGATTATTTAGGCTCTTTTGATTAGAAATGATCTTTTCATCATTTCATGTCTTTCTTCCTCATACCCAGCTTCAGAAAATAGAAATTTGCTAAACATCATAAATTGCAAATTCTGATGGATCTCACGTCTAGGATTTTAAGACAATAGGCCATAAAATTCTATATCCTCTCCGAGGCGGGGAGAGGGCGGGGAGATAGCTTCATAAAGTACAAGGAAGGACAAGACCTAGGCCCCGCTAGTGTGACTTAGCGTAAAGATTGGGGGCCAATTATTCGTGTCCGTTTTAGTACTTTTGTACTGGAAAATTCACCTTGCATATATTTATTCAGCTCATATTGTATTTTACAAATAACTTTATGTAAGTAGCTTAATTTACAACTTTGCAAGAATACGAATCAATTCTGAGATATTTTGAAAAAAACTACTTCTTTCTTCTTTTTTTTTTTCTTTTTGTTTTTGAAACTAATTGTCGTCACAAGGTCCCTTTTATATTATGGAGGACCACATTTCACCAAAAGAGTTTAGTCGTTTAATTTTTTAAGTTTTTATGGAAGGAGTTATTTGGGAGTTATACATAATAATTAAGTTTACAAAGTAACTTCCCTGAAAACGGAAAACATTAAAATGTCTAATGGAATTGCCCAAAAAATAATGAAACGCAATGGTACTGGTTTTTTTTTTAAATTGTATGAAAATATTTGTACATACACATACATACGCTCACGCCTGTAATCCTTAACGGGGTAGGCAGAGCATCATGGCTCTAGAAAACCACTCAACGCCAAATATTTCTGTAGCTTACAAGTATAACAAAATATACACAGTTATATTATTGTTAAATAATATATAGAACATATTAGAGCGTCAGAATCTCGTATTAAGAAGCATATTTAGCGATAAATAACTAAACATAATTATACATATAAATTATTTACATAAACAAAGAGAAACTCCCTAAAATTTATGACCCAAACCAAGACGAAGCTTTAAGAAACAAAATAAAAATAAGTACTTGGATCATTGTAGGGGGTGGGAGGAGGGAGTGAATCAAATTCTTTTCGCTAGAGAGAATAAAATAAATCTATTTGGCTCATTGCAGGCAGACTTTCAAAACTGTTTGATTGGGGATGCTCATAAAAATCGTATTGAAATTCCTCTACGGAATCAAATGAAATTAATAATTAAAACTAAAAACTTATGGGCAACTGGTTACCAGGAAAAAAATGAATGAGAAATAGTTTATACGCGCGATGCATCAAAGCCCTAATACAATTTAACAATTCTTTGGTTCTATAACTATCTAGTTGTGTTATAAAATGATGACGGGTACGTAGCTGCAACACAAAACTATATCTCCTGTATTTTTTTTTCATCACTTGTTTAATTGCGTTCCAGTATGGTAGCTTTAAAAACTTATTCATGTCAAAATAAGGGATTTTTCGTAGCCTCTTATTTCAGTCGTAGTGTCTGAATCGGTGTAGTTGTAAAAATAAACGAGAAGTCTGCTAATAGTCTGTATTTTTGGAACTTTTTGTTGTACTTTTACATTACTATAGTCACCATATTGCCCAGTTGTCAGAGACAACGTATAGACATAGACTAACAGAGTAGTTAAACAAAGTGAACAGCTACAAACAATTCTTATTTATATTCATTTATATTCTACGATTAAAAACTCCAACTTATCCAAAAGTGGGCCTCCCCCCTTCTCTGACCCCTCAAGGCCAAGCTCCGTACTAGGGCCTCCGAGGAAGACAGATAGGCGAATTTGGCGCCAAAACACAGCCCGGTGACAGGTAGTGATATACACTGATTACTTTGCCGTGTTCTCCTTCGTATAAATTAGTTTTATTTAGTACATACAATAGATTTTCGGAGGTCATTGCTTGTAGTTTCTGCAAGTTGTTTCTTGGTATTTATTTATTTAACTTAATGTAGGTATATGGGTGGACTTAATGACCAATAGCATTATTATCTATCAATCTACCTAAGGGTGATTGACGAGAAGTGAGAGTTAGGTACACACCTCATCCGGGGTGAAAGATAAATTATAAACATTATAGAAAACATTTTGTATAGGAAACTAAATATAAATCTTAATAAACATAAAAACATATGCTCTTATTAATATAATTAAAAGTATAGGTCTTGTCAATGGCTTTTGTTATACTTATTGTTTTTGCTCAAAAAGTGTCAACTTTCATCACATCAATCACGCAATCACATACTGTACAATCGAATTACACAATGTTAGTGGAGGCTGTCATATCAACATGTGGCAGCTTCCGATCCCAAGATTAAGATCGTAGGGCTAGCAGCAACAACAACAACACACATACGCACACGCACACACACACACACACACACACACACACACACACACACACACACACACACACACACACACACACACACACACACACACGTACATATTCACATAAGAGGGTTCATATTGTCATTTTCGCTTATTTTTTTCTTTTGTTTTGTTTCTTTAACTCGTTATATTGAGTCTCGAGCGGCTACATTGGGTGATCCTTCTTTTTTCCTCTTTCAAACCATTACTATATAAAATCTAAATACCGATAGGAAACTCACTCCAGTGACATTGCTCGTACTTTATTAAATTTATACGGTAATTTAATTTTGTTAGTATTTATACACATTGGTAACTGTACTATGTTTGCAAATGTTTTCCACCTCCTGTTTAAACTAGAAAACCTGTAATTGGCTTTACAATTAGACCTAAGCTAGCTACTAATTTTAAATGTCTTGTAATTAAGCTGTTGGTTTTGCACAATAAATAAATAAATAAATAAAATTCATAAGCAGAGGGCTTTCTTCTTAGTGCTTAGTCCCGATTCTCATTGAGAGTACGCTTTACCATGATCCAAGATTTGGCAGATCATATCATAAAAGAGAAGCGACGGCAGCTCCAATCCCACTCGAATAAACCAACCAAACGAGAAGAAAGCTGTTTTAAGTTTAGAGTAGACCCTCTGAGCAGCGCGATGAGTTTCTTTAGCGCTCTGTCTACTCTCCACTTCGATATCGTGTTACTGTACTCGTATGTTACTTAAGATGGTGTAGCCTACTAAAGTAGCCCTTTATCAAAGTTTCCAAAAACAAATGTTATCAAACTTCACATTTTGTTTTCAAAACAAAAAGCTCTGTAAAAACAAAGATTGTCATTTAAAATCGCTAAGCAAATACAACTTCACCGGTTATAAAGGTACCGCCTCGCGCTCGCGTAATGACGTCAGATATGCGTATGCGCAGCGGTAGTTGAAACAGCTTTGTTTGAATAAGCTTGTTGGACTTGTGTGTTAACTTATGATAGTAAGAAGATTTTTGAGAAAGAATAGATAGAGTAGGTAACAAAATATTTTTGACCTTTCCAGTGCTTCTATTTCTTAATGTTTCTCAGCAAACAGTGTCTGTCTCGTTCTTATCATATGAAAAGCAACTTATTAATTCGAAAACTGAAATTTTGCGATCCACAACAAGAAAATAAAAGCACTGTAGTTATATTATAAATACGAAAGTTTAAATTTTCATGTGTTTTACATATCAGATTTACTGTCAACATATAGTATTTTCGTTGTAATTTTGAAAATACGAATCACCCTATGTACCTCTCCACCGAGGAGCACGGATCTCCCTTCGAAACACGAAAAAAATTAAGGCCATAGTCCACCACGCTGGCCCAATGCAGGTTGGTGGACCGCGCGCTTTTCGAAAATGGATTTTCTTAGACATGCGGGTTTTATCACGATGTTTTCCTTTACCACTGAGCAAGTGATAAATAATGAAAAATCTGTACTTAAATCCAAAAATACGAATTTAGTGGTACTGACCCGCACCAGGCTTAGAACCTTCCTGTTACAAGTCTAGCTCATGACACAAAGTTTTGCCGAGAAGCAATTTCCTATAATAGGACTGTATAACAATTTTTGACATCACGACCTCCTCACGTCATAAATTCGCAAAGATCAATTTAAAACTGCATTAGGTAGCATTAATAGTGACTGCCAACTACACAAGATCCATGGCCTGTTAAACAGCTCTCAGTGTACGCATGCGATGTCCCTAATATGGCCACCAGATGGTTCAAAGCATTAAATCAAATTCACGCAAGACAGTGCCTCTGGTCGCATAATTAAGAGGCCCTTGTAGTGTATTAGGTACCTAGGTGGTTAGGTATACTAACTTACACCCTGATGAAAGACCAAAAAAAAACTCCGGGAGTGCTGGCAGAAGTGAAAACTTGAACATATATTACTTTTTTGCGGTCTAAGAAGTTTTCACTTCACCCTCCGTCTTACGAATTTTCGATCAGGGTCACGTGACCCTGACGCGAGTTTAACATTTTTTACCTATCCAAAAAGTGCACAACGCCGCTAAAGAAGTTTTCACTTCAAAACTTGCGTTTCAGAAGGTTTAAGTTTAACCTTTTGCAATGAGCCCATGAAAAGATACAAGACACAAGTTGTGATGATTCGCGACTGATTATGGGGTAACTTTAAACAAGTTAGTGAAACTTTATGGGGTAATTCTTCTAATGAAACTGAACAACTTTCCCCAAGGAACGCATATGAAATGCTTCCTACCACTGTAAACTTGTTACCCTCAACGATTAAATTCATACAGACATATACATGAGTTCTCAAAAAAGTTTTGGCAACCAGCTGAGTGCTCAAATTGTATTGAAAGGCAAACACTTAATATATATACTCGTATTTGACTCAATACTCGTATTTAACCGTGTGGTGATCGGTTGAGAATAACACCACCCCATCTCTTTCCGTGGGTGTCGTAAGAGGCGACTAAGGAAACACAAATGAGACCTGCCTCCTAGCAATCCATCCCAGGCAACGACACTTCATTTTTTTTCTAAATTTGAGGTGTCGCCATAAGGTCTCATGCGGTGTGGTAGGCTCTGTAAAGGGCCGTCTGGTTCGCGACCACCCTCCTACCGAAGTCCGACGCCAAACAGCTTGCTGTGTTCCGTCGGTGTGTGGGAGTACCAGTGCCTTTATAGGCATTTTCTGGGTTAACTCGCTCCATCGTCGACCTCATCTTTGACCTTTATGGTCAAAAAGTACTTAATATTATAAAGAGGAAAGATTTGTATTTTTGTATACAACGAATAGGCTCCGAAACTAAGACTGATTTAAAAAAATCTTTCACCATTAGAATGCTACATTATCCCTGAGTAACATAGGCTACATAACTTTTACATATTCCCACGGGAACGAAGTCCCGAGAGGATTGCTAGTTTTTAATATTTCGATTTTTGTATTTCTATTTTTGCTAGTTTTTTCTATTTCTTTGGAGAAGAACATTTACTAAATTGATTATAATCTGTCATGGAGAATAGTACTCTAGTTAAACTGTTAGGATGGACATCAGCTCAAGCACGACGCGATCAAATGTCAAAAAAGTGTCAAAATGACAACGCTAGAGGGCGAACAAGACTTTGCGCTGTGTTCTCGTGCAATCACAGTGTAGTTTTACCGTCATAGACACGTGAGTGTGAGCTTGTCGCGGGCCGTGCTAGCTGTGCTAGTCAAACGTCCAACTGCCACGATGCCCGCCATGTGTGAGTGGCCTAATCTCCCTTCCTCCCGATCGCAGTAAGTTTGAAGTATTTAACAAAGCTAACCCGCTTACGTTTCCTTAGTATTCAGCCCAAAAGAAACGTTGAATACTAAAGAAACGTGAGTATTTAGCTTTGGTAAATACGTTCAACTTTACCACAACCGGGGGGCTGATCGATTTCGATTAGTAAACGCCACTAGGCTTTAAGCTTTTAGTGTGTATAATAATATGATAATGACGTAATAATAACCCCTCAAACACATCCTTTGGAGTCCAAAAACTACGTATGCTTCAAGTGAGCTCCCTTCGTGATGCGTGTCCCATTTTTCCCTAACTACATTACCGTGTTTATGCAGTCGGCTAATAAATAAGGCGCCATTAAGTGTGGGTTCGAGGATCGTATAAGAACTTTTTAAGCAGTAATGTCTAATGGGATATAGACGAGGGGTTGAAAGGGTGACTTTAAGTTATTTAGCGAAAATTAGAGACGGGATTAAGCCCACTAAAGAAACATATGTAAATCGAACTAAAAATAAAATGTTTTGCCTATTTATACACCTTGTATGAGAAATCGTTTTTTTTTTTAAATACATATCATATTGGGCGACTGTAAAATGGACTGTTGACTGTTGGTGAAAATTATGGGGGTGAATCAGTCCACTAAGCTGACCAACTTTTCCCAAGCTTAGGTCGAAGTATTTCAACTTTTCACACTTTTTTTTATTATGTGAGGTTAACTTTTGACCCCAATCTTGACCAAGGTCATAGATGAGGTCGACGAAGGAGCGAGTTAACCCAGAAAATGCCAATTAAGGCACTGGTACTCCCACGTACCGACAGAACACGTCGTTGCCTAAGATGGATTACTAGGAGACAGGTCTCTTTTTTGTCTCCCACGGAAAGAGATGGGGTGGTGTTATTCTCAACCGGTCAGCACACGGTTAACTTGCGTGATCAGTTGATTTGCTATTAAATGGGAAGTCGATTTTTTGAATATATGATATAGGTTCCCGTGGGAATGTTATTCAATTTAATAGGGAGAACCACACCTTAAAATTTCACCTCATATGTTGTACTTTACTTAAGCTACTGCTTAACGAATTATGTGACCAACAACTGGCGTCCCGGCGGAAAGCATGCGTCTTCTTGATTTGTGAGCGATGGATTCAAGTGATTTGTGGCTTTTTTTAATTGGGATATCCGAAACTGTGACGAAAGTGCCGAGTTATGATGCTTTTAGGATTTGGCTGTGAGGCGCATTTCTGGAGCCCCGCTCGGAATGTATTGCCAGGAAGTTTTGTGATATGTGGGTTGCGATGCTGATTTTTAGATTTTTTGAATTTTTTTTCAAAATTTTATTAAAGTTGCAATTATGAATTCGAGACAAAAATGACTAGAAAGAACATTAAGGGGTGTTTTACTGCGTTCCAGATCTTTAATGTAAGTACCTATAGTCGAAGTGTAAAAAACATTTAAAAAAACAACGGGTTGCACTCCGGGAGTGCCGGCAGAAGTGAAAACTCCTTAGACTGCAAGGAAGTAATATTATGTTCAACTTCTCACGAATTTTCACCCTCTGTCTTACGAATTTTCGATCAGGGTTATGTAACCCTGACGCGAGTTTAACATTTTTTACCCATCCAAAAAGTGCACAACGCCGCTAAATAAGTTTTCACTTCAAATACATACTTATTTGTAAACTGCATGATTTAATTCTATAGAATTATGTTAAGTTACCTTTAGGGAATGATTCTCGCGATGAAACTAAACAACTTTGCCCAAGGAACCCGCATGAAGTTCTCAAAAAAAATATTGTTGACTTTTCATATATCAAAAAAATCAGGGGTTCCTTGGCAAAAGTCGTTCAGTTTATTGGAGAAAATCATCTCCTAAACCTAAAGCTACGCTAACTAATTTAAAGTACTAGATACTTATTGACAAAAAGTAGTTAGCCGATAATACACTACGCAACGGAAACTGGTCAATAATTTGAAAATTGTGTTCAACAAAATTTACAATTAGTAACGACGACTCAAATATTCATAGTTCGAATATGTATTACATTTCTTCTCAAACTAAAGTCAACGCCGAATATCCAATCGCTCTTTTAAACCAAAACAAAAGACAACTACCGATGACGCTTTGTATGTAACTCAAACTTTTAAAATTCGAACATCACATCTCTTCCCAACTCGAGTCTACACCCAAGCCTTCTTTCGTTCTCTCGTTTAAACAAAAACAATTGACAACTACCGATCAAGCCAATTTAAACATTCAAAATTCGAACATCCCATCTCTACCTAAACCCAAGTCCACACCCAAGACATCCATCGCGCGTTTTTTCACTTAATGATGTGATTTATGTCTTCCTCCACGCGGGATTAACGCGCACAATGCGTCGTCGGGCCAAATGTTCGCGGTGTCGCGACGTGTGTATGTGACTTTATAATTGGAGTGTGAAATTGTCTTATTAGGCATTTTAAGTGATTGACGAAGACAGTTTTATTAGAGACTAGCATTCCGCTCGGGACTTCGTTCCCATGGGAATTCGGGAAAAATATGTAGCCTATGTTACTCATAATAATGAAGCATTCTAATGGTGAAAGAATTTTTCAAATCGGTCCAGTAGTTTTTATGTTTATTTGTTACCTACATACAAAAATATAAATCTTTCCTTTTTATAATATTGTGAGATAAGTTGGCTAGGTATGTCAATCTTTAAACGCAGTAGCAAACTTTGTCAAAATTGTATAAAAATTGATTTAATTTTTTTCAAAAAATAATTCCAGCATTTTTTCAGTAAAAATAAAAGTTTCTAAGTAGAGTACCCGATTAGTTTGAAAGTTTTATATTTTTCAAGTTTTTACGTCTGTTTAAAGAGATAGGAGAGCTAAAAAGTAAGTTGTCGATATCGATAGCATGATTTCGATTTATATCGAGTATACATTCCTGTGTATAACTTCAGTCAAAACATTATTCCTTTATATAGAGGCAACGTATGATGATTTTGCAATCGCAACCTAATGAAGTCCCCGATTGTCTGTCAAAAATTATGTAAATTTAAAAAATGTTTTGTATATTTAGTCGACAATTTCTAGTTTAATTTTGCATATTAACACGTCTTACAAGTTAAACTTAAAAAAAAAACCCTCACATTTCTCGATCCATTGAAGAAAACTCCCAACTCTTGCAATTCTCAAAACCCATCAAAAGATTCGTTCAGCTCCGCTTTCATTCAAATTAAACGTCGCAGGCCATAATTTACAGCCTAATCTCTATAAAAAAAAACAAATGCAATGACGTATATCTCACCAGTATGCTCTCAAGTCGTGAAAAGATGCCCCTAGCATGAATTGACAGATTTATGACCAACTTTGCTATATTTTAGCACATTGTGCGTCAAATTTATGACGATTACCAACTTGGGGTGCAGTGTGCATAATATTGCGTTTCGGGCGGGGGAGATTAGGAACTTCAACGGTGGTAACAATGTTATGGTAAAATTCTAATTCGTATTACATAACGCGAATCAAACTCTGATCTATACTTGAATAGCAATCGTCTTTGTCATTTTGTTGATGAGAGAAAGAGACAAAGACAGACAATCAATACTTAAGTATAGATCAGGACTTGAGTCTCCTTCTGTAATACGGGTCTTCGACTCTGATTTATACTTAAGTAGCAGTCTTTGTCATTTTGATAGTGAGAGAAAGAGACATAGACAGAAACAATCAATATTTAAGTATAGATCAGGACTTGAGTCTCCTTCTGTAATACGGGTCTTCGACTCTGATTTATACTTAAGTAGCAGTCTTTGTCATTTTGATAGAGAGAGAAAGAGACAATCAATACTTAAGTACAGACTAAACTTGAGTCTCTTTCTATAATACGGGCCTAATTTTTCGTTTTAAAACGTCTTTCGAAAATACCAAATAAGAAAATAGTGAACAACTTCTTGCAAGGAACATGGGTTGAGATATGAAAAATATTTTTTGCCTTTCCTTACAACTTGAGCAATCAGCTAATAGGGAATATGCATGATTTTTATTTTATTTAAAAAAATAATCCTCATTCATGTTATAAACAGTTTAGTAAAACTATTTTTCGAATAACTATGAAAGTAAAAAAGATATAAGCCATCGAAGATTTATTTCAATCTCTTTCTAGCAAAACGAAATGTAACACGGAGTTTGTATGGACGTAGTGACATGTGACGTCACAGTCCATGTCGGATCTCTCTGTCTAATCGGTGCGTAATTAATAGTTTTAAATGCGTATATCGGCCGGCCGTATTTCTTGGCCGATTTTAATTTTAATTTCACTTTTTGTCATCTCAACTACGGTATTTTTATATTTTGTTGATCAATGCGATAAAAAAAATCATGCATATTCCCTATTAAGGGATGTTATAATTTTTTTTTAGATATTCGTATGGGTTCCTTGGGGAAAGTTTCTCAGTTCCATTGGAAGAATCACTTCCTAAAGTTTCGCTTACTAATTTAAAGCCATCCATAAGACAATCTTTTTTTTATTTTTTTTATAATTCAAATATACATATAAAAGAAGAAACTGACTGACTGACTGACTGACATATGACTGACTGACACAGCCCAAACCACTGGGTCTATAAATTCCAAATTTGACACGTAGGTTTCGTATGAGGTCTAGGGGAGCACTAAGAAAGGGTTTTCCGAAACTCACCCTCTAAAAGCTGAAACAGAGGTTTAAAGTTTGTAAGGAGAAAACAATTTTTTTGGACATTTTGACTCAAAACTTCGTGAGGATATACCTTGAAGCAAATAAACAGACACGTATTTCGCGATTTTTCGAAAATAAAAGATGTAGAGAATGAAACGGATGACAAAAATAGTTCTTTGCGCGAGCGAAGCCGCGGGCAAAGGCTAGTTTAAGAGAAACAAATTACAAACACAACTTCGTTATAACTACCCCATAATTGCATTATGTATAAAACTTACTATAAACCTTACACAATAAAATAAAAATCAAAACCAAAATTAATTAAAATCAAAAAGTGTAAAGAATACCGCTCGTATCGCGCCAAAAATTATCATTAAAATAAGTTTAAAATCCCTGAAATGATTATTGATATTGTTCCGTTGCATCACTATCATACTTACCATAATGTCATTACCATTCTGTCATTACCGTAACCTTAAAAATAATCATCAACCGTAAGATAAGTTCGTTTTGCGATCTTAACCCGGGCCCCGATTTTGTAACTTAAGTTGTGTGTCGATGGAATGGAGGCCATTTTATCTGTTCACTTGGCGAAATTGATAACTATAAAATTTTCATATACTTGCTGACAACGACCCCGACCAGCAGCGCCACCGCCAACCGAACGTAAAGATGCAAACTACCTAGCAAATGAAAATTCAGTTGGCGGTGACGCCACTAGTCAAAGCAGCCGACATTAGATGTATGAAATTTGGATAGTTCTCAATTTTGCCACCTGAACGGATAAAATGACGACATGGAAACACAAAACTTAAGTTACAGAATCGGGGCCCAGTAAAAACACAATAAAAATCCAATGGTTGGTTAATCCGAATATTGTTTTAAATGGTTCGTTTTAAAAATAATTAAAGTCGAATATTAATTCGTGAAAGTAAAACGGTCATGAGAATCTGTGAATCGTTCTCGCCTCATTGAATGCTTTTAAAAATTATACAAGTATTTATCTGAAACTATAGTTTTATTTGCACGACTGGTACCCATCCGTGCACTCTGTGCAGTTGCGATAACAGCGGGTTTTCAATGAATGCGCTGGTTTCTGTACGTACAACGTTTTCTGTGCATAGCTGGTGATAAAGTTCTAATTAGAAATAATTTGTACACTAATTTGAGGGAACCAACTTTAATCAATTAGTATTTGCGATGCCTAAGTCAACAAATAATATAATTTTTTTTTTATCAGTCCATATACGGGCCTCTCTTCGAAACACGAAGGGGATTTAGGCCATAGTCCACCACCACGCGGGCCCAATGCATGTTGGTGGACTATAATATATACCTATATTTTTCAATACTGTGGACAACATATAAATACAATATATAAATACAAACGCGAGCTTGCACTAAAAAACGTTAATTAAGTAATCGTTATAATATAATTAATATATATACAATATACATTTATTAAAATATATATTTTATTACATACTATATTATATTTATATATTTACAATATTATTTTCTTAATTATCAACTTTTTTTTCTCAGCACTCTGTGACGGCTGAATCTTGTTAAATTGTTGTGGAACATGTTGTTGGTATATACGTAAGTAACACACTTAACTTATTGATGTTATCAAAAACTTTGTGATTTATCTTGTGTAATACTGTTTGTGTTCTTCTTAATTAAAAAAACAAAAAAAAAAACACGCAGTGCCATCTAACTCCAAATTAGGGCTTGTACCTACTATAGGTGATAGATAACTGATACACTGATAATATGTTCAACTTATACACATCTTATAAGTTAAAGTTTTTCTTGAGTCATGAATCGCTTAATCATGAACTCATGAATGAATAACTGTTGAACCAAACCACTTGTCTAAAGCTGAAATAAAATATCACATCATTTTATTATTTTAGAATTTCAAAGAATCTTAAATAACTACATAAAAATACCCTCACGCCTCACATCCCTGTCAGGGTAGGTAGAGCATTAAGTAGTTCTTAAACCGTTTGACGCCATGTTAGACAAACATTCTGAGTGCTAATATTACATGGAACATTAGTATAAGACAAGTTATCTTAGACTCGTATTACAAAAGGAGACTAAAGTAATGATCTATACTTAAGTATTGATTGTCTCCTTCTCTCATTATCAGAATGACAAAGACGACTGCTACTTAAGTATAGATCAGAGTTTTAGTCGCGTTCTGTAATACGCACCTTAGACAAGAAGAAAGTTACGTTTTGAAATAATAATTAATACAATTTATGAATGTATTTCTGATTAGAATCTTTTCTTAAAAAAACGGATACTCTCTTCACTTGCAGCTCTGCATATCGGAATCTGTATATAATCTACAGATAGCGATGAGGACAGCGCCACCTATTGACTTAATCAGGGAAGTTCTGATAATATATGCGGTCGACGCTTACTCGTGTCTCGCTTGCTACAGTCCTGTACTGTTGAGCTGAAAAGTGCATTATTTGTTTCTTTTCAAAATCAAATGCAGAACGCGCTATAATTTAAATGATAACATTTGATCTCGAGGCAGCCACCTAGATAATTTTTTGACTCTATCTGTACGATTAGACATTAATATGTCCTATTTATAATATTGTCACTTAGAGGCTCAATTCTTTTAAACTAGAGGTGTATTTTTTCCTTTTATAAATAAATTAGTAATAACATATTTTTTCTTTATTTTCTGGTACCAAATATTGATATAATGCTGACGGCCGGTTTAGCCAAGTGGCAGTGGTGCTGCCTCTTGATAGACGAATCATGTTTCGATTCCCAGTCGGAGCAAATATTTGTGTAATAGGCAGATATTTGTTTTCGGGTCATGAGTGTTTGTATTGTCTTTATGAATGTTCCGAGGGACCCACACAAGAGAAAACCGTAGTGTGGGCTTTTGAGTATGTAGCGAAAAAAATAATTAAAGATTTTAAATATACTCCACAAAGTTCCAGACAATTCTACGCAAATAAGAACCAGTCTTCATTAGTAAAAAATTAATCATTGATTTTGAAAAAATCACTTTTGCACACGACTGTCCATCGGCGAGTTATCAAAAAGCGCTACCAACCAGAGTTTGTGTGCTGTCTGCTTATCTTAACCACAGTTATCTACCAGCAAATATTCAGCTAAGCATTTGTACACTTCACTATGTTGTTGTACTTCAAAGGTAGCCTGCTTACTTATTTCCTTTATTAATACCGCTTTTGCTTCTGGTTTATTTACGTAACCTGTAAAGATTGAGAGAACTGGGCTTTGGTTGAAAAAATTGTGACACCCAGGAGTGCTAACATAGTTAGAGATGTTTAGATTGGAAAAAAATAATTTGCTGGGAAAAAGGAAAAGGAGTATCTTCCTTATATACAGGGCTTTAGGTATCTCTCTTTCAACCTCTCGGGTGGTTAATCAGTCCATGAAACTGAACAACTTCCCCAAGGAACAAAGGTCAAAATACGAAAAAAAAATTTGATCTCCCTTACAAAATGCGCTATATGCTGATAAAGAGCATCGAACCTCTGTGGCATGCCTAAAGTTGCAAGTACATACAAGTACATAAAAAGTCGCGTTTTTAATGTACACGTATGAAACATATGCCAATCGACAGAGAAAATAATTACAAACAACAAATACTGATTGACAAAATGTAGTAAGTGATATACTTTCTGAGTAATTTCAGTTTGAAAATGTAAAATATGATTAAAAGAAAGTCATGGTTTAAACTGATTTAAAAGTCCATTATCATCATTTTAAAGCATCCCTCGCCACGACTAGCATTAAATTGGATTCCTGTTATACTAAAATAATAGGAAATGTAAAAAAATTATGAAAAGTATGTTTTTGGTGAAATCCACATCAATCAAAATCCAAAATCTACTCATTGATTACAAGCCTGGGTCATCCATCAAGAAAAAGACCACGTTAATACAGCGCGAAGGGTGCAAGGTGAAAGGAAGGGACCAACCAAAGGGTTGTTCTTTACCAGTCAGTTTGTCACTCACTGTCACCGTGATCTTTATCAATAAAAAAAGCAACTCATACTCATTGGTGTCCTCTTGACTACAATCTTGCCCTAGACCTTCTACGGTTGGACGAGCTTACAGTTTAGTGTAAAAAATAAGGTTAACTTAAATACAGAGACATTGCTCGACTGGAACCGCCCCTCGTAGACCGCTTCCAGCGCCGCTGGTACGCGGCTTCTCGCGCCGCTGGTACGCCGCTTCTCGCGCCGCTGGTACGCCGCTCCTCGCGCCGCTGGTACGCCATTTTCCACGCCGCCGCGCGCGGCCATTGAGAAGGTTCCGGGATCCGAAAAACATCACTTTATGATTTTGAGACTTTCCTCTGTTTGTTAGGACACTGACTTTTGATTTTGACTTCGTATCAATGACAGCATAAAAACTAAGAAGTGGCTAGTACTTCAACAAGATGAGTGGAGAAATAAGTACTGATAAGTCCTCTTGTCCCCCCTGATCCACTACAGGATACCAAGACTAAATAATCCTTGTGGCCCCACTGGTGAAGGTAACCGGTGGAATACCAGGCCACAAGGGAATCACCTGATTGTCCGAAAGAAAGATGATTCCATGCTATGGAAGGCGCCGGCTTTAAGTGCCTAAGTATCTGCGATAGTAGTCGGTACATGAGCCACTGCGAAGGTCTTTAGCGGGTCAATAACTACGACACCAGGGTTTATGAGGTTTACCGCGGAATATATGGTTGGCATACTCTTGGACATAAGGGTGATGGCTTAGATATCCCTCACAAAGCTCATAACATCATATTTGTGATCGCGGACGGCGTACGATAGGGCGAGCAGTACTAATTCCGCAGAAGAAACACTGCGACCCTGGCGGGCCTAAGTTTCTTGATATCGCGTAAATGTCAATAATATTAGATAGGTAAAACAGTTACTGTCAACTGTCAAGAAATAACAAAAATATCAACAACAAAAACTTCACAAAAGATAACAACTTAAACCTCTTCTACAGCAACGAGAATGCTTGTGCACGTTGCAAGTCACGGTGACAAACTGACTAACTTGACCTGCCCGTCTACCATAAGCGCGGTGACAAAGCTTCTCTGCGCATGCTTTCTTATTAATTCTTTATTAAAAGGAACGTGACAGCATGCGTACAGAAACTTAAAAAACGTGACAACATCCAAAGCTTCTCTCATGCTACCCTCCTGGCGCGTTAAACAGCCCTGTGGTTCATAGACAGTGGTGAAGTGGGGGACGGGAAGAGATGCGGCTCGTGACACTTATCACGAGCCGCATCTCTTCGCACCGCATTAATTCTATGGTATTTTTAAATACTATAACACCTCTTTAGAGGGCAATGAGTAAAAGACGTATCTCTTCTGTGAGATGTATATTTATGAATGATATACGAGCACTTCCATACAATTTCGTTTTATTAAACTTATATAATTAATCACATACGAATCACTTTATTTATAATACCTGAAAAAGTGCCATTTGCACGCCTATGATCGCTTACATGAAATTACTCCGCGAGCTCTCCTAAGAATGTCGGAAGACCAGATCTTAAATCTTTTCGAATATTGACATCGAACACCATTTCAAATCTTTGAAACGATATTCGAATAATCTTCTTCGAAATAACCGATTGGGAAAGGAGTTGCGTTATGCCAGATCCTCCATGAAGGTCTGCATACCACAGTACTGATGGATAACTCAGGCTTGTAAGGATTTTGTATCATATTGATTTCACTTAAAACATATTTAACATAATTTTTTGCATTTTATCCTATTATACGAGAATCCTTTTTTTCATTTACTGTTACCAGAATCCAATTTAATGCTAGTCGTGGCGCGGGATGCTTTAAAATGATGATAATGGACTTTTAAATCAGTTTAAACCATGACTTTCTTTTAATCATATTTTACATTTTCAAACTGAAATTACTCAGAAAGTATATCACTTACGACATTTTGTCAATCAGTATTTGTTGTTTGTAATTATTTTCTCTGTCGATTGGCATATGTTTCATACGTGTACATTAAAAACGCGACTTTTTATGTACTTGTATGTACTTGCAACTTTAGGCAAGCCAGGCTTCATACAAAAATGTTCGAACCCCTTTGTATGGGAGCTCAAAATTTTTTTTGGATTTTGACCTATGTTCCTTGGGGAAGTTGTTCAGTTTCATAGACTGATTAACCACCCGAGAGGTTGAAAGAGATTTACCTAAAGCCCTGATCAATTGAAGGTCCTGACTCGCTGACTCATCAACGCCCAGCCCAAACCCCTACCTAGAAAGCTGATATTTTGCAAATAAACACTCAATATATAAGATTAGATCTTTATTTATCTGATACTATAGGTAATATAGTGTCCACCAATCCGCATTAGGCCAGCGTGGTGGACTGTGGCCTAAATCCCCTTCGTATTTTTATTTTATTTTTTCTCTTAACCTCAATCTTGACCATAAGGTTAAAGATGAGGTCGACGATGGAGCGAATTAACCCAGAAAATGCCTATAAAGACACTGGTACTCCCACGCACCGACGGAACACAGCAAGCTATTTGGCGTCGGACTTCGGTAGGAGGGTGGTCGCGAACCAGACAGCCCTTTACAGAGCCTACCACACCGCACGGAGTGAGGTCCGTGCCGTGCCCCTCGGTGGGGACGCATATGGGCTGGTAAAAAATATATATATTCGTAGCTACAAACGTCACGTTTATCTATCAATACTAATATTATAAAGAGGAAAGATTTGATTGTTTGTTTGTTTGCATTGAATAGGCTCCTAAACTACTGGACCGGTTTGAAAAATTATTTCACCATTAAAAAGCTACATTATTCCCGATGGACATAGGCTATATAACTTTCCCGATTTCCCACGGGAAAGAAGTCCCGGGTGGAATGCTAGTGTAGAACGTGCATCAATCCAAAGGAAACACCAGACCTCTTTTAAACATATATTTCCACTTCGTGGTAATGTACAATTTAATTATATTTTAGATCTCACTATTTTAACGGACACTTCCGTTAACTACACTTTCTAAGGACACGACTACTCTCTTCAACTGCCAGGTAACGAATGTCCCCGTCAGCCAAACTCCCCTTCCCGTTTTGAATTTCGCATGAAGTTAGCCACTAAACTTTGCTACTGTTTTGTCTGCCAGTAGTTGTACCGGAAAGAGTCATTCATCGAACTATTCAATTTAAGTTAAACATTTAAAAATATTTAATAAAGTGCAAAAATTGCTAAAATATTTAACGGAACCTTACACTCGACCATCCTGATAACGTGTATGCCCTCATACACGCACCGTTGTAAACCTTACACTTGGCTGATTAGGACATCCCTGTACTTTAGCTAATAATTATTTTCTAGCCCTAACCAGTAATAACAAATATTTTTATACACTATATTTAAAAGTAAGCCATTATAGCTTAAGGGAAATAAAATTTTATGGAACTTCCCTTGGGCATTAGTGACATTTAAATATGGAACGCCAAAATTTCAACAAAAACTTCTATCAAAATTAATTTCGAAAGTAAAATCTATTGACACATCAAACAGATTTTACTTTTATTACAATACAATACAATACTCTTTATTGCACACAAAAAAAAACATAACATTAAACAAAAACAAATGTTCATAATGTAGTGTACAATCCGGCAGCCTTATTGCCTTATTAAAAATATTTAGTATAAAAACTTGATGTAACTCCAGCGACTCTGACATAGAAACGGAGGCTCAAAACATTATTAATGGGATGAATTTATAATTTATTTTTTTATTTAACCTCACAGTAGGTGTATGTGTCTTAGTCTTAGGCAGACTTGAATCCTTCGCTTCATTCAGGATTTAACATAACATCTTAATTAACTACAGACTCATTCATTACGCTCAGAATTGTGACATATTACACTGTTTATCCCCTTGTTGCTTAATCTACTATTATGTATCCGAGTACGTATCAAAAGTATATATATTTAATGTATTAAATGTTAACGTAAAAAACAAAGTCCAACAATAAATAGCAATAAATAAATAAAATAGAAATCTATAAAATAAATTTAATCTATCTTACCCCAGAATGCTGTATAGACGAACAAAATTTTACAATTCAATAGCTTAGATAAATTACCGCTACTTAACAAAGTGCAACATCTAATCCAACCAAAAATTTTAAATCAATTTACAAAACAAATACTGACATATCCAACCATAACTATGATTAGGTGACTAGCTGTTAATGATAATTTTGTTTGTGAATATACAACGTAAGATAAAGTATATATCTTTGGAATTAAATTACAAAAGGTCATAAACAACTTGATACTCAAATAGGTACACTTATAGCTATTTATTTATCAAAATATCTTTCCATTTCCTTATCCGATTAACTATTCGGATATCTAACCGATTTAGCTATCAAGTTATCCATCCGATATCTATCCAAATTATTCATCCATTTATCTATTAAATTATCCATCCAATTAACTATCCAATTAACCATCCGATTAACCATCCGATTAACCATCCGATTAACCATCCGATTAACCATCCGATTAACCATCCGATTAACCATCCGATTAACCATCCGATTAACCATCCAATTATCCATCCAATTATCCATCAAATTATCCATCAAATTATCCATCAAATTATCCGTCAAATTATCCATCCAATTATCCATCCAATCCGTTATATCTGTGTATTTGTCCCAGGCCAGACGGTAGCCTTATCCTTTCGACATCCGCCAATGACCTGAAACAAATACATAAGTGGACTAAGTATCATATTCCAACTTTAAACAAAATAATATAATAAACACAAGTATAAATCAACTAGAGTAAAAATTCCTCACTTATAATAGACAACTTCTTCATCTACAGTATCGACTTCGTCCGCATTATCATTGACCTCTAGTACCGCTATATGTATCCACGACTGCATTCTCTCAGTGGCAACCATGGTCGTACATTTATTTTTTCATCCCTTTAAATCCAGATGTAGGAGCAACCTTGTACCAATTGTCACCTATAAATTTTACTACACGATACGGACCTTTGTATGCGGGAGTCAGAAAAACGGTTAGCATAGCGATGGCAAAAACATAGATATACTTTTCTAGAATTAGGCACAAATTAATAAATAAAACAATTAAATTAACAATAATGCCAGTCCGCCTGCCGTTCCATTGTTGCAATGCCCGACAGGGTTTATATGTAAAGAAACACATATTCTAGACTAATATGTATGTATTGTCATACACTTCTAATTATAACAACAAATAACCTCAAGCGAGAACATTATTTGGACCGCACAAGTCAATATATTTTTTTTTAAATTAATCATTATTTTGCAGCCAAGTATAGCATTGTCAGAGAGTTACCTCGACTGAAATACTACAACTGGTCATACAGGGATAGTCTATCTACGGCACACTGGGCCAGTCTAACTTTGGCACACAGGGCCGACTAACTACGGCACACAGGGCCAGTCTCTCTTTGGCGCACAGGGCCAGCTAACTACGGCACACAGGGCCAGCCTAAAGCAGCACACAAGGCCTTCCTAAGGCGGCACACAAGGCCAACCTAATGCGGCACACAAGGCCTTCCTAAAGCGGCACACAAGGCAAACCCAATACTGCACATATTCTAGGCTAGTGAATCAGAGGAAGCTAACTGGTACAAATTAAATTTAGTTACTCTTAATTTATGAACCTAGATGAAATATATATATTTGAGACTTGAGAGTAAGGGTTGTCAAGTCGTTTAATCTATGTATATAACGTGTAAAGCAACAATAGTGAGGGAAACAACTCAATCGTTAAAATACAAATGTTTTTTTTTTTTTTTTGGTTTTTGTAATTATGTGTAATGTGTCAGTTAAATAAAGGTTTTATCTATCTATCTATCTATCTCAACGTAAGTGGAATATAGATTTAACTGGATTTTGCGTTTCAGAGTCGGTCATAGCGTTGAAGAAGTTCTAACAGTCTGGCTGATCTCTAAAGTCCTATGTATATCCTTCAGTTTCTTAGCCCGAGGAAATACGAAGTTTTCCTGAAGCTTACGCGGTTTAGAGCATGGAGTTACTGTTACAGAAAAGGAAACATTTTTGACCGTGTATACTACTACAACATACTGATCATTCGGTTTCCTTACAATCTTCGTATCTAACCTTAAGCTGCCAGAAAAAGGGGTTTCGGTCGCTGCTCTAACGCTTGTCATACCGAAAAGCTTACTGTGTCCCACCATCATAATTCGATTCAACCTTTCGTCACCCTTGCCGATACATTTTTATTTTTATTTTTGACGGGAGTGTTATTCTTATTACTTTTTGACATCCATTGTAATTATGAAATCGATAATGTAGGAATAAACGATCTATTCTAATAATGAGCCTGGCATTTTGACACCGATATACAAAAACTGCAACTTGGCTTTCCGATCAGCATTGGCTTTTCGAGCAACGTTTTGGGACATACACGAAACCGTTGCACCAGCACCGTCAATCGACAGACACAAATCTGATCCAAGTGACCGTACAAGGTTATAACCACAACCTTTCATCATTAGAGGAACACTGTCGTGTTAAAGACCCAGTTTCGCGAAACTTATTTGTTTAATCAACGTTATTTCCCTACGTTAATCTATAAATGCTTCTCCAGGATTGTGCCGTCAATGTTCACTATATTTCATTTGGACCAGCACTTGAAATGCACATAGTTTTGCAGCCATGGGAATAAACTACTTAGCTCTAGAGTTATTTCAGATTTAGTCAAAATTTGAAAATGAGACTTGTAATGAGATTTACAAGAGCGCTCTTGCCTATTCTTCTCTGGGAAAGATGACCTTAGGAGTAGAGTCAGTAGAACGAATATGTATGAATGTATTTAAATCCTTTATTGTAACTTGACCTATTTTAGATGACATCCTGAATGTTCCATCGTCGACCTCATCTATGATCGTGGTCAAGATTGTGGTCAAGAGCTAACCCGTCTCATATTTATAAAGGAAAATATATGAAATAAATCTATTTCGACCATGACTTTTGGCGATTGTGGAAACCTTCGTCGATTCAGATGCCTTTTTAACTCGACAGGTTTCGGTAGTGTGTTATATCTTCTGACATTGGGTACACTTGACTAGAGGTTTGGGACAGTTGGAATATGGCCAGCTTCTTTGCAGTTATAACTAATAAGCCTGGTTCTTCTGTCTGTTGTTGGACCTACTTTCAGAAGTGGCTCCAGATTTGTGCTTTAAATTAGGCTTCTGCGTAAGTAAAAATTCAAAAGTTGATCTGGTTTAACGCACCGTAAATCTAGTGTGCCTAACCTAATTTTTTTTTTGATCGCCGATACTGTGGATGATGCGTGCCTACCCGTTATTTTACACTGATTTAAAAGAGCAAATTTCTAACAAAAGTTAAATAAATAAACGCTACACACTCAGGGCCCACATCAAGGTTTTCCCTTGTGTCGTGGGTCTCTCTGAATATACATACAAACAAACAAACACCCATGACCCGAGAACATCATTTTCTTTTTACACGAATATTTGCCCCGACTGGGAATCGAACCCAGGACCCGTCGATCAATTCAAACTCTCATACCAAGTCTTAGCGAGTCCCGTTAATTTTTGCATGGTAAATGGACGGTCGTCTTCTCATCCCAGCCATAAACCGATGCACATTTATTGATCGAATTTGACGGCTGAGATGGTAGCAAATCTTTTATAGACTTTGCAATTTGTAACAAGTCATTAGTTGAAAAATGAAGGGCTACATGACCTTTTATCCTGGTGTCCGGCGCTCGCAGAGTCCCGCGCGTTGCGTCCCTCGAGTCTAGCGCCATCGCTGCTTAGACCGCGCTGCTCGCTCCGTTGACCACGCTGCTCGCTCCGTTGACCAAGCTGCTCGCTCCGTCGACCAAGCCGCTCGCTCCGCCGACCACGCCGCTCGCTCCGCTAACCACGCCGCTCGCTCCGCTGACCACGCCGCCCGCTCCGCTGCCTCCGATGCCCGCCATCTCGCGCCATCTCCAGACCCCGTTCCAGCCGGCGTACCCGCGCCCGCAGGCAGCGGCTGCGACCGCGGCCGCGGACGCTCCCTTGGCTGCGAGCACCCAAACTGCGACAGGAGCCGCGCGTGCTCCCTGCTGCCTGCCACGTTCTGAAACTCACAAAAACAAAACAAAAACGCAAACCTCCATTCTAACTGCTTATAAAATTACATTTACGTTACGAATGTATTCAATGTAGAACAAACAAACAAAATTCAAACTAGAAAAAAAACAATCGAAATATATAAGGAATTCAAAAAAGTAGTCATATCTTCAAAACGGCTGCTCCTAGCGCAAAAATAATCAAATTTCGAGCCCCCTTTAAGAAACCCCTACACACAGTTCGAGTAATCAGGTGCCAGCATATTTGATTCCGTCGGTTACAGTTTTGTTCTCGATCATAGATTGAATGTAGGTAGAGAGAAAAATTCAAAGCACTCAAAATTATTGTTCAAAGAAGTACATTTATATGTGTATAAATAAATTCCCAGGTACCGAGTCGGTATCTTAAGACATCGATGACGTCATTCTATGAAAAAGAAGGACTATTCTACCAATTGCACATAATAGCTGTAAAAATAGCTCTGCCAAAATATAGAATTTTAAAATAACTAAAAATAGTTAACCATCTACCTTCATAACGATTTCCTTTTATGATAGGTCGGTTATTGCCGTTGTATCTAATTATACATGAAATATCTACATCAAAAGGGTTTCCTTTAAAACAATTAAGGCGTGTTACTTACGCGTTTATGCGTTGTCCTTTTCCGCTTCTGAGATGTAGAACGTGCATCAATCCAAAGGAAACACCAGACCTCTTTTAAACATATATTTCCACTTCGTGGTAATGTACAATTTAATTATATTTTAGATCTCACTATTTTAACGGACACTTCCGTTAACTACACTTTCTAAGGACACGACTACTCTCTTCAACTGCCAGGTAACGAATGTCCCCGTCAGCCAAACTCCCCTTCCCGTTTTGAATTTCGCATGAAGTTAGCCACTAAACTTTGCTACTGTTTTGTCTGCCAGTAGTTGTACCGGAAAGAGTCATTCATCGAACTATTCAATTTAAGTTAAACATTTAAAAATATTTAATAAAGTGCAAAAATTGCTAAAATATTTAACGGAACCTTACACTAGTAATAAAATAATAATATTATATTGTTGTGTTTTTCAGAGTAACGTATGAATATCTGTCAAATTGTGTACACATATTACATTTGTCTATAGTGATAAATTATTCACTCGCACCTGATCAAAGTTACCCACCAAAATATGTACATCTGTTAATAAAAAATAACGTGACATAAATAAATATCGTTGTGTCAAAAACATTAATTTATGGGCCTGAATTAACTCTTTGCTATTGAAAAGCTAATTAATTATTTCTATACAAAGTTACAGCTGCGAAAATTAGGTTTGTATAAATTATTATACTTTGTTACGTTTAGCAACATCGTATAAATTCACGTAAGTGATGATGATGATGAAATCCTATTATCCCTTATCAGGGACATGGGACTCGCCGACAAGATTTCCAATCTTTCGGATTTTATGCAGCAGCTTCGATGTTTTTTTTTCGCTCTTGTTCTTGACCATAATCTAGCTCAGGGCAAAGATGCGGTCGAGGACGTCCTTCCAGCCGAGACCAGTTAATGCAGCCTACCTACTCTTTATCAACTGACCGTCTCCAAATGGTACGAGAGAGACCCGATCTTCTGTGTCAGAAGTTTGCCATGTTAGAATATGTTTGGACAGATGGTTATCAGGCCTCCTCAAACTATACCCAATCCAGCGCCATTTTCTTATGATTTAAGATATAAGATTTTTGAGAGCCTTGCTTTAAAGACGGTCCGAAGGCAGCAGATTCCCAAGATGCGATGTAAACAACTGAGTATAATAATGCTCGGGTTATCAGTTATTCAGAAATATATTTTCTTTTACGTATCAATTAGTGTCAGAGTTGTCAAACCGCCGAATGGCCTCTGACTTGGTTTTGGTCTTGGTAGGTCTTGTTCTAGGTAGAGCATAAAAATACTTGATTAAAACATCGTTAAGTAACATTTTCTGAAACACCACACACTGAAAAGCCTCCAAAAATTCGTGAGCCACTTGGATTTCTTCTTTGTACTTTATTATCCACCAATAAAGACACAAAATTCGTCTTGAGACACAGAATTTACCCAAACTCTACCAGAGATCATTAAAATATTCTCTGAGGTCTTAGGTTCATAAATATTTTCAGACCAAGCAATTTTTAAAACTAAGTATAATAATTCATTTCAGTGTCCATCTTAACGCCATCTACGTTTATTTTTTAGAACTACGGCTCAGAACTCTCCCTCATACGGGGTGTTTTACGACTGGCGCAGTGGGACGTATTTATTAATTTCATTTAGATGCACAGGATGTGTAATTATTAGTTATGTTTGGGAAGGAGGTCCGAGTGCTGTAAGTATGACGGATAGCGGGATGGAAGCTGGTTATTGAAAATTCAGGGAATGGGCCTTATTATAATAAGAAAACAGCATGACAGAATTTGTATTACCATTGCCTCCTATGCACTAGTGGCACTAGAAGCTGGAAACAGAGAAGGCAATGGTAATACAAATTCTGTCATGCCGTGTCATGTCGTTCAAATTATAAAAAGGCCCATTACGTAAACAAAAATTGTCTAATTCCTACTGTGAAATTGGAAACCTTTTGTGAAATATATGAATACATATTCTTATATGAAATTCCTAAAAAAACGCATTTCCACACTTCTATGCACTAGTGACACTAAAAGCTGGGAACATAGAAGACAATTGTAATACAAATTTTGTTATGCCGTGCCGCGCCGTTCGTAAAAAAGCCCAGTGAACAAAAATTTTCTAATTCCTCCTGTGAAATTGGAAACCTTTTGTGAAAATTATAAATACATTTTTATATGAAATTCCGAAAAAAAAAAACACATTTCCATATTAAAAACAATCAGTAGATCGCATGAATACGTAATTCTTTATATTGTTCACGATGCAGATTGACGTCACATAGTCAATAAGAATCGCTTGCAAATAGATCACTCTGCCATGCATTTAAAGTTAATGGTGGAGATCACGTTTTTCTGAGATGAATTAAATTAGTATATCCTTGATTTTCACTTATAATTAAGAACCAACATACTGCATTCTACTGCCTAGATTAGTGCATTATTATGGAATTTTAAGTTTGCCTAGCAGAAAAAAACAAAGATGCATAAGGCCCAAGAAATCGGAGAAATGAAATTAGAATCCGTCTAAATTCACGAGTCAGCGTCAAAACGACTTGAGGTAATTATTATCAGACATTTGATTTATTCGGATTTCGACTCTAAACCTCTTTTCTTTCCATTCACAGCTAATTGAATGATCAAATCGGATGGTATTAAATCGAGTGATCTTGCCTTTGTCTTATGAAACAATCGATTTCGATGAGTCTGCCCATTTTATTTCGGGAGATGGAATTTTTATAGGCTACTGAGGAGAACATCGGGACTTGGGGGTACCTAGTTTGACTTCCGGGGGTGCCAAATATTTTTTTAACTAGCTTTCCAAATGCATCTTTGTACGCATGGTCAAGTAGCCTATGTCATTCTCTGAGCCTCCAATTTGTCTCTGTGCAAAACCCAAGTCTATCCACACTATATTGACAAACGCACTTTTATATTTGTTGCATTAATTAGGATAGGAAATTATAGTAAAAATATATGTACGTAATAATTGAAATCCACAACAAGTCAAAGCCAAGTCAAAATTTCAGCAGCTTGAGCATGAAGCGCGACTAACTCGCGCGGCACGCCTCTCGACTGACGGTGAAACTTCACTTTGACTCCGCGAGGGTACCGCGCAAAGGCTTGCTGGCCCTCTGGCGTTGTCAATGTTGACAGTTTAAGCACATCGTGCTCGAGCTGCAGCTAGGTCTTTTAAGCGTCAAAGAGACTTAACTTGATTCTAAATTATCATCAAACATACCCCACATATAAAACGCTATCTTAAACCATCTTTGGTTTGGTCTTCAAAAGAACCAAATTCCATAAAATCCTAAAAATTTAATCATCCAAAATGAAAACTATGAGCACATTCAACTAATCAGTATTCCAAACCTCGATACCTAATGAATTAAGGCCGCATTTAGTTGCTCGTAATGACACCAGGGGGTGAAAGGGGGTGAGGCGAGGGGGCCACCCCTTCGGCCATTTCGTAATTTTATCGGGTTATAAATTTGAATTTGTATAATGCGCCGGCATTAACGTATGATTTATACAACTTGACTCCGCTAAGATTTCAAAGATGAAAAACAATAAATTTTACCCGTAACTATTGCGTTTAATGGCAACGGACGACAGAATAATGAGGATAAGACTGGCTCATGCTTCAACGTCTTCAGCTCAAATTGAGAAAAATGCGGTTAACATTTTATTCGTTAAATAAAGCTTAACATATATAATTATAATTAATTTAATCCCCTTCGTGTTTCGAAGGGAGGCCCGTGCCCCGCGTGGAGACGTATATGGGCTGTTCAAAAAAAAGTTTGAGTATATGGTTAAGGAGTTCGGTGGTCAGTTGGATGGATAGATCGGTTGGTCTGTTGATGTGTGATTAAGTCGATCTGTTTGCCGTTATTTTTTTTTTATATGAGTTCTCTTCTTCTTCAATTTAAGAGCTGTGCTCTTGTCGGTGGAGTATCTGCCACTCTTTACGTCTTTCAGCCAGTCCTTTGACTTCCTGATACGACATGAGATTAACTTTCTCCTTCACTTGATCCATAAAGTTCCTTCGTGGTCTTCCTCTTCCTCTTCTTCCTTCTACTTTTCCTTCCAAGATGTTCTTAAAGAAATTGGCATGTCGTATCAGGTGCCCTATCAAATTTCCTCTCCTATTCTCTATAATCTTTAAATGTTCCTCCTTTCCCTACAAGTCTCAGTACTTCTTCATTTGTCTTCCTTTCTGTCCAACTAATCCTTTCCATCCTCCTCCAGCACCACATTATGAAATATGAGTTCATATAACCCGAATCTCTTTAAAGTTCGAGTGAATAGGCTTCTTCCTGGTGAGCTTGCTACATCCTCGACCGTATCTTTGTCTTTGAGCTAGATTGTGGTCAAGAGCAAACTCGTTATTCATAAACATAAAAAATAAAGAAAAACTGTGAACCCACGAAAGTGTTTTTTTGAATTTTATTCAGCTTCGATTCTTTTAATTTATTTTGTAAATGTGAACATCTAATCACGCAAATACAAACTTATAAAAAAAATGCTACTTTAAATATCATATCTTCACTTCCCGTCTCGTCTTGTTGACGAGAAGAAGTACGACATTAAATTTAAGGGAGCTTTAACTTAATTAACGTTTCTACAACTAGCTGTAAGATGCTTTGTTATTTTTAAAAATAGGAAAGTTGTATCCACACTATCCTTTCGTCTGGAAGTTGACGACTTTTTACTCGGTCGAATTTATGCGATACATTTAGGAGGCGCTCGCCGTATACAAGTCAGTTAAATATTTAGCTTTCTTTCTTATTTATTCGGGTTATACACAACTTTAGTTCCGCGCCGTAAATAGATTTGATTGATACGCGTTCATTGTTGTTGCTCGAAGTTTTTGAGAATGCCGCATTTGAATTTCGAATTTAGAAAAAACGTGTTTTTCTCTTGTTTTAATGTTATTTAGATGTTGAAACTTATTTTAAAGTTTATACAGGGTGACTTTTTAAACACCAGCATTATTTTTCTTACGGTGTTAGTAACGTTGATAGAACGTATAAATAAGGTTAAAACATTTTTTTTTCTGCTTTTGATATCCCTTTTTTAACGTCTTAGAGGATGAATTTTGTAAAACGCAGAAACACGACTGTCACAAATTGTGTTGAAGAGTACTATTACCAAGTTTCAAGTCAATTGGACGGTGTTTTTTTTTATACAAAAATATTGATTTATTTTCATGCTTCAGACGATCTAGCTTGAAATATTTATATGAAACGTAGAAAAAAAAATACGGGTCTGTTAAATTTTCATAAAGTTTAGAAAATTTGGAGGGTGATAAAAAAATCTTCCTGTGTAGTATGTTACATTTTTATTCGAATCCTTCTAATCCTATTAGTTAGTTAACTAGCATTCCGCCTGGGACTTCACTCTTGTGGGAATTTTGGGAATGAATTAGATACATTAACCTTTCTCTTGAATCACTTCCTCCAAAACCGTATGAAAACGCCGCGGCGTACTTTGTTTTATAAAATAGTCATCGTCACAAGCCCATATACGTCCCCACCGAGGGGCACGGGCCTCCCTTCGAAACACGAAGGGGTTTTAGGCCATAGCTGGCCCACGCTGGTCCAATGCGAGTTGGTGGACCGCTCGTCTTTCGAAAATGAATTTTTTGGACAGGCGGGTTTCATCACGATGTTTTCCTTCACCGTTAAGCAAGTGATAATTAGAAATCCGTACATTATTCCGAAAAGACGAATTTAGTGGTACAGGCCCGCACCAGGATTTGAACCCGCGACTTTCCAATCACAAGTCTGGCTCATCATCAACTGGGCTACCACTGCTTATAAAATAGTATGAAATACAAAATAAAATAAGAAATCACTAAGAACTCGAAATAAAAAGTAGTAATGTTCCATCTAATAACAACCTGAATGAATATCAAATGTGGCGTCAGTGGTTCCAGAACCTCACGACGTTCTGCCTACCCCGATAGGGATTATAGGTGTGAGTATATAGAAATAGAATCAAAAATAATTTACATAATATGTCCAATAATTTACAAGAAGAAACAGTTATTACTCGGCATTACATTCCAAAAACCTGGGCTCCGATTCTGTAACTTAAGTCGTGTGTCGATGGAATAGTCACCATTTTATCCGTTCAGGTAGCAAAATCAAGACCTATCCTTTCATACATCTAATGACGGCTGCTTTGACTGGTGGCGCCACCGCTTACTGAATTTTCAGCTGCTAGGTGGTCTGCAACTTTAAGTTTGGTTGGCGGAAACGTAGCTAGTCGGGGTGGTTGTCGGCAAGTATTTGAAAATTAAATAGTTCTCAATTTCGCCACCTGAATCGACACACAACTATGTCTGAGGCACCGGTGGCTCCTATAAGAGCCACCGCACCGTTTCGCCGCTGAGCAACGCCGGCCCTGATTAGATACATTTTGTACACATTTTAAAACAAAAAACGGGATGTGAAGAAACGGTTGGACAAAATTCGTTCCAAAATGTATGCGAAAAACAGAATTTTTCGCGAAAATTTTTCGGTGCTTGAGAGGTTTACAGAATCGGCGCTCTGACCACTGATAAAACACAAAAAAAAGTACGATAAAAGTACGTAATAAATTAATAATGCCTATAAAATCATTATACGTAAATCGTATTTTATTAGAATCCTGTGACGGATTCAAAGCGGTCGGAAAGTGGTGTTTTTGATATATTTATAGGCATTTTTTTATCGGAAGGACTTTTAGTGGCGAATAAACACGACTATTTAGTAGCTACCATAACGTTTTATAACAGGCTCGGCTAGTGTGGAGGAGGATTTTATTAAACGACAGCTTCTTATTTATGTTTTTTTTAACCTACACATAATATTACAAAGAGGAAAGATTTAATTGTTTGTTTGTTTGCGTAGAATAGACTCCGAAACTACTGGACTGATCTGAAAAATTCTTTCACTAGTAGAATGCTGTATTATCCCTGAGTAACATAATTTTCCCGAATTCCCACGGGAACTAAATGATTCTCATCTTGTGATTAGTAACTTAACGCTATATTTGGCATTTTGAAGAGTCAATACATCAAATGTTATATTGGTAATGTTTGTCAGACTATCACCCACGATACAGCAAAATCCGCCTATAATATGCCTGTGAAGAGTTGACAGCTGGCACATTCTATATTTTCGTTACTTCTGTCTATCGCAGAAACTTTATGTAACTTTATTAAAAACATAAAAGGGCCTTTTTTGCCTACAACAATAGCGTTCAAAGGCAATAATTTCATAAAAACAGTAGTGTCTTTCCATACTAACTTATCCTGCTCCTTTGGGGCTCAAAGATCGCCGCTTTAAAGCAAAGATGCGCCTGCGCCACCACGTCACATAATTCTCGTGCTAAATTTACGCGCAATAGACATTTTTATGCGCTTTAAATCGAACAAACTGACTTAAGGTTTTTTTGGTGAAATGTGTTTTGATTTGAGTAAGTATTTAGCATTAATCGTAAATCTGTTATAACAGTCGGGCGGTGTAGTGGTATAATAATGAAATATAAGAAAAAAATAATGATTTTGAATTTTATTCTTAACTAGCATCCCGCTCGGGGCTTCGTTCCCGTAGGAATTCGGGATAGTTATGTAGCCTATGTTAATCAGGGATCATTTTGAATCCTTGGTGAAATAATTTTTAAATCGGACCAGTAGTTTCGGAGCCTATTCGTTACATACAAAAATACAAATCTATCCTCTTTATAATATTAGTATAGATTTTCATCATCGTGGTAATGACAAGCCTCGTTTAATCTGGAGATAGATGGCGCTGTGTGAAGTCTAAGAATTTTTGTTTTTATAGTAAAACTTCTTAGTCTTCTATCAGCCCATATACGTCCCCACCGAGGGGCACGGGCCTCCCTTCGAAACACGAAGGAGATTTCGGCCATAGTCCACCACGCTGGCCCAATGCGGGTTGGTGGACCGCTCGTCTTTCGAAAATGAATTTTCTTGGACGGGTGGGTTTCATCACGATGTTTTCCTTCACCGTTGAGCAAGTGATAATTTGAAATCTGTACATAAATCCGAATAGACGAATTTAGTGGTACAGGCCCGCACCAGGATTTGAACCTACGACCTTCGGAATACCAACTGGGCTATCACCGACATAGTCTATCTTAGTCTTACTGTTACATTAAATATTTTTTTGATGTTTTATAGATAATTAAAAACCTAATATAAGGAGTTTTGATCACAAAGAGTGTTATTTATATTTTGTGATTTTTTATGTTTTTTGACACACTTTCCTCGGAAACTACTAAACCAATTCTAAACCTTTTTTCAGATTTGAAGACATTGAAAAAATCTCTGACTCTACAAGCTATTTCAAACTATTTCCAACCCAGTTAATAACTAGGAAACAGACAGACAAACAGACAGCGTACCTGGCAGATTGATGGGCCAATGTCTGCTTATGAGACTGATGTATTACCATCATTTATTTGCGACCAACTAAAATTAGTTGAACAAACGGAAAACTATTTTCGTTTGTGGGTAACATGCGTAAATTATGAAATATGCTTCAGATAAAGTTTCAGTCGTGATTTTAAAAGTTTGTTTTGATACTTTTTGCACTGATACCGAAGACCTCATTTTAAACTCTATTTTTGTCGCATAATCACATTAAGTGCGCAATATCATATCATTATTCATTGGTAAAATAGATTTTAAAAAATCTATTCTATTCTGTTACAGGTCCATATTGTTATAATGGACCCACCCCGGATTCACACGGTTTTAATAAGGATTTACTATACTTATAAACCTTCTAGAAAATAATGTAATTTCTTCTTCATACCGCTTAGTCCCGTTTCTCATTCGGGGTACGCTTGACCATGATCCAGAGTTTGGCAGGTTAAGTCATTACAGTGGAGCGACCTGCCATCTGACCTCCGTGACCCTGCTAATAGGGGAACCGGACCAGATTGGATCATGGTTACACATTCGGTCTCCTGAATAAGCAGGTTTCCTCACGATGTTTTCCCTCACCGTAAGAGCATCGGTTAGTGTACAACTAATGTACATAACTCAGAAAACGACTTATTGATACATGGCGGTACTGGGGATCGAACTCGGTAGCTCTCGCTTACGAGTCCAACCCACTAGCCCTTAGACCACCGACGCTCTCTGGAAAATAATGTAACCTGTTAATCAAAACCGTTTCAAAGTCCTTTGCGTAGTTTATTTAGAAAGAGTTAGCAGACAGACAGACAGACGCTTGGGGCAACCTCCTTTTATACTATGTTATAAAAGATATGTATTATTAAAAGGTACTTACTTGCATTAAGTTATCAAATTGTTTAAATACGTTTTTGATCGTAATTATTAAGTGATAATTTTTTTTTTTTAAATACTACATTTCTACTATATAAAAATAAGTCGGGTTTTCCTTCCTGACGCTATAACTCCAGAACGCACGAACCGATTTCCACGGTTTTGCATTCGTTGGAAAGGTCTCGGGCTCCGTGAGGTTTGTAGGATACTTTTTATTTTTAAAAAAATTAGGACACGGGCGGAGCCGCGGGCGGAAAGCTAGTATTTTATAAATTGAACATTTTCTTCCTTTCATAGAAGGCTATAATTTTATTTTATTTTTTTATAAAGAAAAAATCAGGTTCCGTTCAGAACCACGTTATCGGCTATGGAGGGTCTGAACGTTAAACTAAGCAGAATTTCCCAAAAATCAATTTGAAAAAAAAAGATTTTTTTCACATTAAGGTAACTTGTTTCTCATATTTTAACCTATGTCCCCATATAATAAAATTGTTTAACATTACTTATAGATTCATCATCTTAACAATTTTCACACTAAAATTGTTACCTGTACAAGACTATACAATTTCGAATCTACTGTATCAATTTCATCATTACCAAGATAACCATTGGCTGGCAAGGTTAATGAGCTTGCTTATTATTTATTGTTAATTGTGAATAGCACCCCCAGTACGGTATTTAATGTTGCTAGAACTAGCTTATTAATTGTGTCCAGTGTTGCCAGCGCTAGCGTCGCCGAAAGTATTTTTTTTAATTATAAAATGCGTTAACTCTTGACCTTAATCTTGACCAAGGTCATAGATGAGGTCGACGATGGAGCGAGTTAACCCAAAATGCCAATTAAGGCACTGGTACTCCCACGCACCGACGGAACACAGCAAGCTGTTTGGCGTCGGACTTCGGTAGGAGGGTGGTCGCGAACCAGACGGCCCTGTACAGAGCCTACCACACCGCATGAGACCATAGGACGACACCTCAGATTCAGAACAAATTGTTTGTGTTTCCTTAGTCGCCTCTTACGACACCCACGGAAAGAAATGGGGTGGTGTTATTCTCATCCGATCACCACACTGCAAAGTATTGAAAAATGTAAGAATTTTATTTATTAATTTAGTTTAGGATCTACAACAGTGGAGTCATTTTACAATATTAAAGAACTTAATTACATAAGAAAAATTGATAAAAAGCTCCAATAAGGTTAATCTTATGAATCCTATAAAGTTTTTGAGAAATCTAGCAACATTATTTCATAAAACCCTTATTTCAATGTGTGTGTTAACTTAACACTGACCCTTGGTTGTAGAAAAAAAAAAAATATTTAGAAGAAAGCTACTGAAATACACCTTGACTTTCAACTTTCAGTTATTGGTTACAGACAAAATCTACAAATCGTTAAATTTGAAAAATAGTAAATTTAAGGCTAAGTCAAAAAAAATACGACCTGTCACGATTTTCTCTGTTAAGCTTGAATCTTTTTTTTGTGTGGTCATTTTGAGTTATTTTTTGCCTCTAACAAGAGCAAGAAAGCCACTTTAGCCTTACCAAAAACAACTTGACGCGATTTCATACCAAAAATGCTCGTAAGCATCATTTTTGTTTTCAGACATAACCAAACTTGGCAGAAATAAGACTCCCCAACTGGCAACCCCGCGGTTTTCTCAGGATGGTAGTCATTACCGAGTCGCAGATCGCGATCGGTTTTCATTACCCGCTCTAAGTTATTTGATGGTGTTTTATGAAATGAGATCCGGCCTCCAGTGTTGCTTCTTAGCTCGTTGTTAATTAAACGGGACTATGGATTTAAGGGTTGGAGTCGATGGCCGATTATAGCAGTAGCCGGTGTTAATTTTAACGTTTTCTATGATTTGCATGAAAATACTTTTTTTTTAAATTAAACTGTTAATTGTGTATCCACAGACTTGATGTCCGTGCCCTTGTTTTATTACAGTTAATATTTTTATTATTTATTTAACACATTGTATACTCTCCATATAAGTTTACAATGAAAATACGTTGAAGAACCTCCTCTTTTTTAAAAGTAAATAAAAAATGAATACATTTTCCCATTAACTGGAAACTTGATAATATTGTTTTTTAACAAAATTTGTGAGACCTATATTTTTGCTTTTCTAAAAATTCCACCCCTAAGATATTAAATAGGAATAGCAAAAAAAATCAAAAAATCCGGGTTGCACTCCGGGAGTGCCGGCAGAATTGAAAACTTGAACATATATTACTTCCTTGCGGTCTAAGAAGTTTTTCACTTCACCCTCCGTCTTACGAATTTTTCGATCAGATCACGTGACGATGACGCGAGCTTAACATTTTTTACCCATTCAAAAAGTGCATAGCGCCGCTTAAGAAGTGTTTACTTCAAAAATTGTCTATTTATGTTATATGTAATGTATTCTAATGGTAGAGATAACATAAGAAAAATATGACCAGTGACGAAAAAAAGTTACTTTTTACATCTTTATATCAACAAATAGTACCAAGCACATAAAACTCCTTCTCTAGACTTGTTTTGATTTACAGCTGTCATAAAACAGCTAAAATACTGGTGGGTACAAAGAAGATACCCTATTTTTTGTTTGTCCTCTCTGACTACACGAAAAATTCGTAGTAATGTAATGTGTAAAAATGTCTTCATATTTCATTTTATGCCGGATCACTTAGCTTGAGACTGTCTCCATTGTTCAAGGCCGGAATGAGGCAAGAGGTTAGGGAATCAAAAAGGCAAAGATGGTTATAAATAAATCATAATTATTATTATTAGTACCTGGGCAAGTGAGCTATACTTTCCCAGTTACGAGACCTAGATATACAGATTTTTAGTCCCCACTAACCCCTACATCGCAGTTTTCATCGAAATCGTTATAGTCAATTTGGAAAACGTGATTACAAATAATATGCAACGAATTTCAAAACTACCCAATTAAAATGAATTAAAAGTATATTAATACGCAACACTGTTTCAAATATGATGTCAAGTAAATTATACGAAACTTTCACTTTGAAAAATGTCAAACCGTGCGACTTATAACTGGATTTGCGACCATTTTACTTTAGGATTTTCTTTTGGACATTTTTAAAACTCGTTTTATAAATATTGCTAATATTTTAGAGGATCATTAGGTTAAACCGTTCCGTTTGTTGAGAAAAAGGCAGACGTGGAGTTGACTTCACACCTCCAGTGAAGAAGAAGAATTAATAAATAGATAGATTATTACCATTGAAACAAATGCAGATATTAATTCAAATAACTTGAAACAAAGACAGAAAAAATAAACATAGCAATTAACCATTTAAAATAACAGTTATCTGAACATTACACGTAAATGTGAAAACAGAAAGGTACAATTTTGGGGGTAGTCGTTAAGGTTCACTATTACTGTGATGAGCTTTGTAAATTGCTCTTATTGACATCCTCAAACGTTAAAACTTTTACTAAACACAGTCATATATTTTCGATTTAATTACATAGTTCACAAAACAATTCCTTCCAGTATCTTAACTTTTTTCATACAGTTAGATACTTTACTAGATGTAATGGATTGTTCAGCCTTTGGTCTACAATACCATTGACATCTATTACTGCCTTCTTCAGTTTGCATGGGAAATATCGTACCGTGAGCTAATGGAAACAAGCTCGACACTAGTGGCCACCGTCCGGCTGCAGTGTCCAGATAGTGGCCGATGATTTAACGCTCAACTTTTGACACAACTAAGCTTTTTGGACATGGCCGCCTCTTGCCTATAAATAATGTCTTACGTGAACTTTGGGGGTGGGTTTGATTGACTGGCGGATAGCGTGACCATAACGTTACGCTGATATGTAAATTCCACACATTCAGATTTTTTTAAATTTATTTGACACATAATTTACATTACACCACACCGACAAATGAAATATAAAAAAATATCAATAACAAAATCAGACAGAAAACAACGACATACAACAAGACGATTCGGCTGTTCCACTAATTGATGACGTCTCGATGGCGGTTGAATGTCAATGGTGACGACTGGGCCCCGATTCTGTAACTTCAGTTGTGTGTCGATGGAATGGAGGCTATTTTATCTGTTCAAGTGGTGAAATTGAGAACTATCCAAATTTCATACATCTATTGGCGGCTGTTTTGACTGGTTGCGCCACCGCCATACTAAAATTCAGTCAGCAAATATATCAAAATGAAATAGTTCTCAATTTCGCCACCTGAACAGATATAATTTTCCACGTTAAAAACGTATGAGTCAACTTCAATCCTAACAACAGTTCGCACAAAGTAGATATCTAGTATTTTTTGCGGACTACAATGCATATTAGCAAATAACTACAAACATAAATGTCATTCATTTATTTAGATGATGTTCTAGTTTGTAGTATTTTTGTTTTTGTTGATTTTTTTTAAAGCGCCGAATCATTTTCGATAAAATTTATATGGGACCTCTTCAGGAGTATATTCTTTCGAATAAATAAAAAAAAATGAAAATCGGACAACATTTGGCGGAGTTATCGCGTTATAAACATACAAAAAAAAACATACAGATTACAGACGAATTGAGAACCTCCTCCTTTTTTGAAGTCGATTGAAAATGGCCTCCATTCTATCGACACACAACTTAAGTTACAGAATCGGGGCTGTTCAGGTGGAAAAATTGAGAACTATAGAAACCTCACACACTTGATGACAATCGCCCCGACCAGTAGCGCCACCGCTAATTGATTGTTAAATTGCTAACTACTAAGCATCTTAAGATTCAATTCGAGGTGGTGCCACCATTTAAGGTAGTTCTCATCGAATGAATGAGGTTTAAATAGTTTGTGGACCAATACGGGTCAAATTCTTGTATTATGAAAATAACAGTTTATTTCTTGTACACATATATTTGTACAACAGGTAGACAGCGACCAAATCAAAGTCAAAAAGCCTTGATTTTATAGAACATACAATGTATTACACAAAATAAGTTAAACAAATTCGTATGTTCTTGAATAATACACCTATCAGCGCCATCTAACTCATAAATCAGAAAAGCTTGTAGCTCGGTGCTAGATACCTGATACACTAGTCATTTACATTTTTGTAAATATAGCAAATCTTGGCTAATAGGGGATATGCCGTAATTGAGTGATAGTTTAAATTCGTCCTATTTTAGGTCGCATGTTAAATTATAAAATGTTATTTTATGAAAAGTTCAGTACTTATTTGCAACATTTTTAGGCATTTACTATTGCGGGTAATTTAATTTACTCTGACTTCGCAATTTTTCTGTAAAATAAAGTTCAACATCACCGATTAACCAAGTTTTGCCCTATATACGAGTATATTATATACATAAACACCAAGACTTCTCAAAAAAACTTGAACATACGATTTTCAAATTTTTGTGTTGGTCGGAAATCTAACAACTATTTATTTTAATTTAAATATTCAAAGCAATTTTTTTTGAAAGGTATGTCTGTTCGCGAAGGTGTAAATTAAAAAGATTCCATTCCTGTTCATTTTGAATTCACCAAAAAGTTTAACCCTTGTGTTCCCAACTTGGACCATAAGAATATCTATGTTTTGGTTGTGGGTGATAAAGGCACACTGTTCATATTTCACGCATTTGTTTGAGGGCAGCCCTCTCGGTGATTTGTTGTGTCCACTGACGGTTTCGCGACCCTTTTTTTTATTTTCTTGGTCCACTTCTTTTGTGCCTGAAACTGGGCTTACGTGACGTCACAACTCACAAGTATGAGTAGGTGCACGTGCAGTTACATTTTAATGAAAGTTTTAGCTCTATTACAATTTGCATTCTATCAATCTGTGAAATTAATCTGTGAAGATTGTAAGTACTCTATACTTGAAGATCTGTTGAAAAATTTGCATATTTTTCTGTTAGTAAATAGAATTATAATGAAATTCTTAAACGGGTCTAAATTCGCGTATATATATATTTATTTACCTATTCCTGACGTTTCGATGCGGTTGGTTGGTTTTAGAATTTAATTATGTGGTCATATCGCGAAAGTTTAAAGTGTTAGAATTATAATGTCTCTGCTATTTATACTCTCCAAGAGTCGTTCCTGTCAATGTGTGTAAGAAAATTAAACTACATACTAAGTAGGCTTGAAAGTATGTACCGTTTATCATTACGTTGTATTCAAAAAGGCTTTACAATAACAGGATGATATTGCATATAACTTAAGGTATTTTAGAAAACAATTAGAATTTTAGATAAATCCAACCAGTTTAACTGTTATACAGAAAAAAATTACCTAATAGTTAAATTCTTAATGGATTAATTAAGAATTTAACTATTAGGTAATTTTTTTCTGTATAACGGTTAAACTCACGGTCGAACACTGTCTACCAAGATACAGGTTTCTGCCTAGTTTGGAGAGACAGGGTTCTATATTATGGGTACATTAATATATATATATATATATATATTTATATATATAAAAAACTTTTTATTTATTTATTTAAATCGGGTACCTACTTATGACCTACTTCTATTCCGTTAAAATGTTAAGAAATAAACAAAAATAAGTAAGTATTAACCAAATTTTCCACGCATTTATATTTCTTTCTTTTATTAGGTACGAGTACGTCTACAGTCAACAAAGACCCTTTGAGCAATTTCCATAAAAAATATAATTTCTCAGATTCAACGAGCGAAGATATTTGATTTTGTATCTAAATTGTGTCCAACTATGTTGTTTGTAGCATAAAAGTATAATGAAGGACTGATACGAAACTTTTGCAAATGTCCAATTGTCCATGTCCATCTCTCTGTAAAGGATTCGCTGAAATGTCCGAAAGGCAATGGCTTCCATTTTTTGTGGATGTATGAAGAATTTGGAGGCGGTAATAGTTAAATTCGAAATTTTAGGTTCTCACTAGGTTTCTGCTATATAAATTCTGTGAGTAATAGGAGTACTTCTATTCCTAGTATTCGAGTTTGAGCTATTGTGAGTAAGATTTTTTCGCTTAGTGGTTATACGTCTTCACCAAGAGGCCCGGACTTCCCTTCTAAACAGTGAAAGGGAATTTAGGCCGTAGGCTTACACACTGGTCCAGTGCGGGTCGGTGGACCACGCGCTTTTCGAAAACTTAATTTTCCTCAGACACGGGTTTTATCACGATGTTTTGCTTAGTGATTAAGATAAAATTTAAATTTTTAATATTTTTTTAAAGACTTTAAATATTTATATAAGGTCCTAATTTATTAGTGACTTTCCTTCAAAGACGTTATTGTATAGATTAATAGTATTCCAAAAAACAACATAAAATTTAATTATCTTAAAATAAAATTTAGCAAAAAAAATTAAAAATTAATTTTCCATTTAAAGATAAAGGAATGGTTCTCTATCACTTGAAGCCGGCCACTCCCCGCTCGCCCGCTCTGCTACTGCCATTATTATTTACGTTTGAATGGATGGGTTTATTCATCATAGTAATGAAAAAATATCATTACAAAATTTTTCAAGACCTTTTCAATTTAATATTATGCCTTTGTTTTTTGACTCAAATGATATATTTTGACCTACACAATAACGTGTTAAAAGGAAAGTCACTAATAAATTAGGACCTTATATATTTAATATTTTTTTTTATATTTTTAAGTTTCAATGTAACGTCAAATTGAGAATGGATTTGTTATTGTAATTGCTTTTTCTCATACGACAATCTTCTTGTGAAGAAAATTTTTGATCTCATTTATTTACTAAGGTTGCCCGGAGGAAATTGCTACCTAGCAATAAGTCTGCCTTGTTGTTACTATGTTTTATGTTCTGTTAATTGTACTATATGTCTTTGTGTGCACATAAAGTTTATTGTATTGTACTAAAATTTACCAAGTGTACTTCTAAAAAGAAGGCGATTAGCACTACAGAAAATGAACTGCTAAGCCTCGCTGAAAACCAGCGCTGTGGCTCGTAGTCTCATATCCCGAGTCCCAACATATAGCTGAGTTGGGGACCCTTTGTCTCGGACCCTACAACACAGCGATCTAAAGATAGTTTGTTATTGTCTTTATGTTTCTCTCTAGTGTATCTTGTTTTTCTGTATGATCTTGCCTGTTATATGTGTTGTGATGTCCGAAATAATAAATTTGTCTTTCTTTCTTTAGATTTTTCACAAACCATATCCAAATCTTATTCCATCCACAAAACTCCTTTGATCTTATCAAGCGAACTTTCCTGCCTGGCCACCCCTTACACTCTGATGAGCACTTTATACACAATAAAAGTACATTACTATAATAAAAAACACATAATTTTGGACACTGGCCTCTCTAAATATTTGCCATATTGCCCTCTCCAATCCCTATTGAAATAAAAGTTTATGGACTTACTGTTTGGCGGCAACTTCTTATAGTATTTTTATAATGAGCTGTTTCGTTGAAATTGATAAAATCTACGTGATAACATTAAATCTGTTAGCGAAAATCAGGGTTTTGAATCTGCCCATGAAACTGAAAAAATTTCTCCTAAGAACATAGGTCGATAAATGAAAAAAAAATGTCCACATAAGTTGCGCGATTAGTTTAAAACATTTTTTGATCATTTGAAATAGCTTCCTTATGGAAAATTGTTGAATTTAAAGGAGAGAATCACCCTTTAAATTTCCTAACTTTTTTAAATTCACTCCATATTAGGATTCAACTTATTTGGAGTGAATTAAAGGATTAAAAAGCCACTTGTATAGTAGAAATTATATTTGAAACGGTTTTACTCACGTCACTGAAAATCAGCATTAGGCCGACAGTTTCGATCCTATACGAAGACCTTCATCAGAGAGTGAGGCAGACGGAAATAATAAACAATTTTTCAGTGAATTGCACGATTTGAAGAAATTGTTTTGCCTAAAATAACAATTCATCTACTAGCGGTATTTATAGTTATTAATGATTCAAAGTGTGGTAAGTAATGCCTACTTGAAAACCGAACGAAGACATTTTTTATTATTGTCAAAATTGTGGAACTATTTCCGAGCAACGCACTGTAAAATAAATATACCTACTTACATTATCTTACTGTACCTCTTTTTTTATAACGAATGGGTCTTCTCTTGATCACAATCTAGCTTAGGGGCGAAGATGTGGTCGAGGCTGTAGCAAGCTCACCCAGAAGATATACCTATTCACTCGAACTTTAAAGACACTCGAGTTATCCTACTGTATAGGTACTTACTTGTACCCTAAATTCGTCTTTTCAGATTTATGTACGGATTTCTAATTATCACTTGCTCAACGGTGAAGAAAAACATCGTGATGAAACCCGCCCGTCCAAGAAAATTTTCGAAAGACGAGCGGTCCACCAACCCGCATTGAGCCAGTGTGGTGGACTGGCCAAAATCCCCTTCGTGTTTCAAAGGGAGGCTCGTGCCCCTCGGTGGGGTCGTATAAGGGTTGGTAAAAAAAAAACTTATCCAGTATAAATATATGAGCTAGTAACAACAACAACATTGTCTTACATCGAGTGTTCCCATCGGAAAACCTTTTGAATCAATTTTAAACATATTCCAAGTATCTGGATCAGTTTCGATGGATTAAAATGTCGTTTAAATTTTACGGCGTCAATAAAATTCGTTATTGTTTCTTCGGAAACCATTTAATTAATATTAAGGATTTGAGGTTGCAAGAAATCAATGAGTTTAAAATAATAATACTTTTAGATCCGTGATAAAATGTTGCTTACGTCAATAGTTGACATCCTGGTATCAAACATTATTATACTTTAAGTTCTGTAATCTGCAATAAGGATTTTGTAATATCTATTTTTTAATTTGTAGTGATATTTTGCCACCGAGTCTTGCATTAAAATCAAATGTCATTTATCTTGCAACTGTTTTAACCAACGTCGCATACGAGAGGGGTGTTACAAGTTTGACGTGTGTAAGTGTGTCCATGTGTCTGTCTGTGGTATTGTAACACCTAAACAGATGGATCTATTTTGATGCGGTTTTTTATAAGCCTGACTGATGCTAGGGAAAGGCCTCCCCTGCAAGCTTCCACGTTTTACAGTCCTGGGCGAGTTTCATAATTAGAGTTTGATCGAGTGGTAGTGGCGCTGTCTTCAGCGGGTCCTGGGTTCGATCAGTTGGGGCAAATATTTGTGTAAAAAGCAGATGTTTGTTCTCGGGTTATGGGTGTTTGTGTTTGTCTTTACGTGTATTCCAAGAGATCCACGACACAAGTGAAAACCTTTGTGTGGGCCGTTGAGTGTGTAATTTTTATGTTTTATGGCTTTTATCGTAGGTGACCAGGTCATCGTAACAACACGCACTCATCAAATTTTCTTCTTCTTCTTCGTGTCAATGGCCACAAATAAATGTATCACGTTCGTAAACAGTTATATTAGTTAAAGATAAATATCGTAGTATATCTATTAGGCAGTCTACTGCAGTTCGCTGCAGTTTATTATTGAATAAGAATAAAAATTCTTGAGAAATTCAGAATGAGGAATTTATGCAGAAACTAAAAAACTTCTTCAATATACTCACTAAGTGCATAACCATATTACATTTTATCAAGGCGGTAACCTAGTCGATACTTGATTAAAACTTAATGACACATTACATTTTATGGTTACTCCACAAAAGCGCCTGCTGATCAGCTCCGCTCATCAAACTGAGATGTAAATTTACGACCAACATGCACCAACATCGAAGGATCATAAAAAAGCTGTCACTTAAAATTTCAAAAATATGATCTCCATAAACATGTCGTATAAAAATTTGCCTTGTAAGTGCTAAAAATGTTAAAATTTGGAGGCTTTTTGCTTTGATTGGAGAGGTTTTCTGATACCTAATAAAAATCCAGCAAGTATGAGGTTCATTGAGGTTCCGTTTACAGTTAGCGGTTTCCGATAATCACAGCATTTTATTTTTATTGTTTATATATAGATTTGCTTTTGACCACAATCTAGCCCAGGGGCGAAGATGTGGTCAAAGATGTAGCAAGCTCACCCAGAAGATGCCTATTCACTCGAACGTTAATTCCTCTTCTTCTAATCGTGTGGGTATATAGGTATATTAAAGATTAAAGGTATATTAAAGAGTATGGCAAACTTGGCTAACCCTCAGAGTTTTCAAACCGCCAAAATGACCTCTGACTACCAAGTCAGCAAGTTTTGAAAACTCTGACTCCAGGGCTAGCCAAGTTCGCCACGTATTTGACTATACCTACACGATAAGAAGAAGAAAAACACCTTTCCTTTTTGTCGGGGGTTAAAAACTGTGTCGCAGTGTTATCCAAAGTACACATCGTGTGGTATGTACATCACTATACAAAGTGAGATAAAAGAGCACTAATTTTGATCTGTCACAGTTGACAGGTGACAAGCTGGGATTAACACTTTCTTATCTATCTTTACAGCTGTTTGTTTGACGAGGATAAAAAGGTAGATGGATTCACCTAGTTTTGAAACTTTATAGACAATAGGCAGCTTAACCAGGGCGGTTGCTGATAATCATCAGATAAAAGCACGTGGAAAATATTTATGGGTGTTACAAAATTTGTTTTAGTAAGAGTATCCTTACCAAAGGTTTGTATGGATGTTTGTTACTATTTCACGCTCAAACGGCTGGACCAATTTTGATAAAAGTAATCAAATATAGACTACATCATTTTCCCACATTCCTACAAGAACGAAGTTGCGGGCGGACAGTTACTATATCTTTACTTCATCATCATCATATCAGCCTATTGCAGTCCACTGCTGAACATAAGCCTCCCCCAAGCTGCGCCACTCTGCACGATCCTCCGCTTTTTTCATCCAGCCACTACCCGCTATCTTCTTAGGTCATCTGACCATCTGGCTGGGTCTATACTTATTGTTCATCAAGAAGCAATTTGTTTTCATTTTAAAAAGTACTGTTTCAAAGAGCTGTGGTATTATTTTGATGGATTGCACCGGAATATTAGTTCCAAAGTTGCTTTTGATATCTTATCTCCAGAATTCGGACTCTCGAAATAGAAAAACCTGACTGGATTAGACCAATACGCATGAATTCGCTTGGAACTGAAAGATTTATCTCAATATTGTCGCTCAAGTACTAGTTTTAGGTGAAACGACATTTTTTTGTTAAAACCGATACGTAGTCTTGTGTAGGTGTTGAAGAACGTTAATAGCTGTAATAAAAAACTTGGATTCAAAAGTAATTATTTTACCAAGCTAAGTTTAAAAAAATCCATCTCCAAAGTCGAGCGGTACACCAACCCGCATTGGACCAGCATGGAGGACTATTGCCTAAATCCCTTTAGTTCGTGTTTCAAAGGGAGGCCCGTGCCCCTCGGTGGGGACGTATATGGGCTGGTAAAAAAAAAACAACGGGTTTCACTCCGGGAGCGCCGCCGCCAGCAGAAGTGTGAACATTAACGTTGTGCATGTGCATTAATATGGAAATACACAAAAAGAGTCTGTTATTCTCTCAGGATTCGAACCCTCGACCTGTTTATTACAATCTGGCAACTTTTCCACTCGACCAAACTGTCTACTTTCATTTCAGTAAAATAGTCTATCGGTATTTGCGCACTATGTGCGAGTAATCGTTGACATCGTTGACATCTGTCACAGAGATAATTTTACCATAGGGCTGCCATCCGTCCGGGTTTCCACCCATACTTCAAAGTGCACAACGCAATGCTGCTGCTAAAAAAGTTTTCACTTCAAAAAAGGTGGCAACCCTATCCTACGTATTTTCGATCAGGGTCACGTGACATCTGACGATCTGACGCGAGTTTATCGCGAGTTAAAAAATTTTTCCCCATACTAAAAGTGCTCAACGCCGCTAAAGAAGTTCAAAAAGTTAAGAAAACACCAGAATCTCAAAATAGGGTTATTTTCAATGATCTGTATTTGTTACGCTATAGATATGTGATTTTGTTAAAATCAATTCAAAACTGACGACAGAATCCATATCGCTTCTATAAGTTAACAAGGCACTCGTAAAACGCAAGTAGCATTTAAAGCGAGATAAAATAACGGATTCACAAAAGTGTTATCGCTGTAGTAATCTGGTAATAGTTATTAGGAGTACAGAAGCGATGAGGAGATCGGCCTTTCACACGCGAGTCGTAAACGATGAAATGAACGTGTCGCAAGCTACTCCATGCCTTGGTGTGGCTGGATGGTTGCGGGTCTCCATTGCCTCCACTCAATACGAGAATATTTCAAAGTTTACAGGTATTTTTCAAGGAGTCATCAAAGCTTTCCAGAATTTAATAGCAAATAATTTCTTCAACCTAGTGCTTCGTCCCGTTTCTCATTCGGGGTACGCATGGCCATGATCCTTGATAAATAAATTGCCAAATTAAAGTGCCAATTTGATCTCGTATTTTGTTGGCAACCATTTTACTCTACCGTTATTGCATGCGGTAATGGTAGAGTAGGCAGAGGAAACTATATTTTTTTCATATTTAAAAACCTACATAATTCTTTTTAGTTCCCTGTCAAAGTATTCAAAAACGCTACTTCCTTTCGAGATTGTTGAGGTATGTTAATCACTAACATCGTCAGTATTTAGCTGGTATTTGAGTTTACATAAGTCTATGGCCATAGGACTCTCACGATGAGAAGAAATCCTTTGACATACTTAGTACCAAGCCAAAGTGTCGAATATAAAGAACTTCTTGGTACCAAAATCTACTTGAATGGCTATTTAAGCAAACGTGGGTGTGAATCACTTATAACTGAGGATGCCCGGGACTTCGTTTCAATGGGAATTTCGTTTATAAAACAATGCCATTATCATTATCTAATAAGGGTTTGGGCTGGGCGAAGATGAGTCAGTGAGTCAGGACCTGCAATTTTATAGAGAAGACTAGCTGTCCGCCCGCGACTTCGTTTCCGTGGCAATTGTTCCGGTGTATTTTAATTTTTTTAATACGAAAAATAGATGTTGTCCGATTTTCAGACCTACCCGATATGCACATAAAATTTTATGAAAATCGGTCCAGCTGTTTCGGAAGAGTTTGGCAACAAACACCGCAGCATGAGAATTTTATATATTAGAGATATAAATCCTTCAATCAGTACCATAATTATTAATTTACCTTGATTGCCTGTTGCAATGGAAACAAACGGCAAAACACGTCGCACAGAGTCAAAAGTTGAAAGGAGCGACTGGGCGCCTCGACCAGCAATCCGACCGATCAAAACCTCGTAAACTTTTTACTGTCACCCTCGCACTGCTCGATAGGTACTAGAGCTGCACCTCATTTACTTTTTCGGTTCGAAACAGAAATACTATGAAAGAAGTAGGCACAAATCAGGAAATGTTTACGAGATATCAACAAAAGCTGCGGTGTTATCAATAACAATTATTCTTATAACTCGTTCGATAAGAAACATTCTTTCCGTGGGTGTCGTAAGAGGCGACTAAGGAAACACAAATGAGACCTGCCTCCTAGTAATCCATCTCAGGCAACAACACCTCATTTTTTTTTAAATCTGAGGTGGCGTCCTATGGTCTCATGCGGTGTGGTAGGCTCTGTAAAGGGCCGTCTGGTTTGCGACCACCCTCCTACCGAAGTCCGACGCTAAACAGCTTGCTGTGTTCCGTCGGTGCGTATGAGTACCAGTGCCTTATAGGCGTTTTCTGGGTTAACTCGCTCCACTGTCGACGTCATCTTAACCTTGGTCAAGATTGAGGTCAAGAGTTAACCCATCTCATAATTAAAAAAAAAAACTGTAAATAAGTAGTACATACAGCAGCACGTCAGGTTACTCATTTGCACTACAAAAGTCAGTGCTATTACTAACGAGATAACGGCGACGTCAAGGTAAACATGTATAGCCTGATGTGCTGCCGTGTGTACATTCGTAAAATGTTTTTTTTTCCTTTGATTAGATTAGAAAAAAAGGAATTGGGAATATCCTGATTTTTGGTTGAGATTGTCTCTATTGTTGTTTTTTGTAGTCTTCTTCTTATCGTGTGGGTATAGTCAAGTGTGTGGCTAGCTTGGCTAACCCTGGTGTCAGAGTTTTCAAACCGCCAAATGGCCTTTGACTTGGTTTTAACGACTGTAGTCAATCGACAACAGCCGGGACCGACAGCTTTACGTGCCCTCCGAAGCACGGAAACGCTCGTGATAAATTGCTACTTTGGTCACCCATCAGGTTCCCTGCCTCTGTGTACGTTGCTTAACCTCACTGAGCGGTTGAGATCAGCAAGCGCCACTGGGCTACGAGCGCTTTTTTTGTAGTAAATTAAAAATAAAATAAAACTGACAAAATTTTGTTTGTAAGTTTTTATACGAATTTACAATCTGTGTAAAAACTTACACACAACATTTTCTTCTGTGTGAATCTGCCATTAGTTTTATAAATTTTTCCGTCTTTTTGCGTACAAAGAAACAGAAAGCGAATGTTCTCTATAAACCTACTGAGTCCGAATTTTCGACCAGACTCTACCACGGAATGTACCGAACATATTAATCGAGCGAATCATCGATAAGGTATCGATAACCCGCACTTGCTTAATGTGGGTTAATTATAAAGGCTATGTATTGATATGGAATGTTGATTTTAACATCTCACGGTTTTATTGCCCACTTTTGTAATGATTACCAAAATCTTGTTGTAAGTGTTCACTGTTCAGTGAGCATTGAATTTTAATTTTACCAAGTGTTTATGTGTTGTATTTTTTTCTGGACATCTCACATGACATTATATAATACTTAATATAATCCCGTAAAATTAGAACTGCTTACATAGATTAGATTAGATAATTTATTCCAAAATATCAATTTCGTAATACAAGTTTCGGCTTAGTTTAGGCACCAGTCTCCCACAAAATTTTGTCAGTTAAAGTGCATTTTTGTATTTAAGATAACTAGACATAAGGCAAATTTTATAAAAATAAAATTACTTATTATTACAATGGATATCAAAAATGACAGAGAAATAATGTTTTCGTCAAATATGAAAAATATAAAATAAAAATTCATAAGTACAACAACAATGTCAAGCAAATAAAAATATTAATCAGTACAAAATCGTACTTCTCAAAATCAAATTGCACCTGTATTTACATGTAATTTATTTACTCTATGAGATATGAAGATTAGCATATGTAGGTTACTTACCCAGGGACTTATGTTATATAGGGTTATTTGTAAAGCACCAATAACCTTACGGGACTTATAGATTACTAACATCATAAACGACAATTTTTGTTCTACGACTTTCAATAAATCGTTATATTTTATTTGCATTAAAATGTTTTATTTTAATTTATCGCTCTAAAGGATAATAACTCTATGGACAGCGCACGAGCAGCGCCACTACTTACTAGTTTGCATAAAAAAAACAGACGTTAAAAGTGTTATATAGTGCAACAAAAACTTATAAAAATATTTTCGCCAAATGCATTGAGTTATACACATCAACGCGGTCTAGGGATATTGCACGATTTTTCATACAAAGGAGGTCTGTTTGAGAAGCTACAAAAGCATACTCAAGATAGATGGAGCGCTATACTTTCAAGACGATCAAGTGCTAAACCTGAATTTTAAATTCTAATCAATAAATTTTGTTTTACTGGAAATTTGTGAAAACGTGACGAAAATGAAAAAAAAAAGCGTAAATTCGACTATTTTCATACAAAAAGCAGGCAAAAAGTGCATTTTCGTTTTCGTTTCCGTCACGTTTTCACAAATTTCAAGTGAAACACAATTTATTGATTAGAATTCAAAATTCAGGTTTAGCACTTGCTCGTCTGAAAATTATAGCCCTCCATGTATCTCGAGTATGCTATTATAGCTTCTCAAACATACCTCTTTTGTATGAAAAATCGTGCAATATCCCTAGACCGCGTTGATGTGTGTATAATAAAAGTCATAGAACAAAAATTTTCAATTTCGTTTATGTTACATTGCATTTAAGATAGTTTTTAAGATAAATGTTTGTAATAAATATAATAATAATAAGCCCCCAGGGCAGCTTTGTGGCGAGCTGAATGGGAAGTGACGTCCCTTGGGTCCCATACCCCCGAGAGTCGGTCAGGCCTCTCTCTCCGCTTGCCTTTATTGGTCGGTTGGAGTGGACCCCAGGAGGGGCCGCAGGACTCTCGCCTCTGGCTTGCCTTCACTGGCCGGCCAGAGTGGGGTGTCAGAGCTATATGCTCGCAGGGTGGAAGTGAAAGATGCATAAGTCGCGAGTTGGTGAGGTGAGCTGGTCGGCCACCGAGCAGAAAGCGGTGCACACCTCTCGACACCCTGAGCCTCTCACGCGATGTTGCTCCCTTGTCGCACTAAGCGTGCGGCCGTTTTGGGGGGCCCATCTTTAGTGAGTTGGCGAGTCACCACCTGCCCATTTGGTCGTGTTTTTCAACATTGATTAGGCAGGTGCCATAGTCCTACCCATAGTCCAGTTACCCAGTCCACTAGCCTCTCAACCCAATAGCCCAGTTTCCTTTCTTTCCATTCCTTTCAATAGTCCTGCACTAACCGGGGGTTGTCTTTGGGTGCATTTCTATAGTGCATACAGAGATAACTGCCGGTTGGTGTCACATTACTAAATTAAATTGTCTAACGGGCCTCTACGTGTTGACTTCGGCCCCACGCACGCCTTCCAAAGGTCCGGGACGTAATTGCCCGTGATTCAAGGATCTAGACAAACATAATAATAATAATAATAAAAAAATAATAATAATAAGTTATGGTATGTTGTAAGTATTCTAGTCCTACGAGGTATTTGGTAAGTATTTTACAAATAACCCTGTATAGGTTTACTATGTAAAAGAAGTAACAAGATTTAAAGTTTCAAACAAATCGAAACACGAGAGAAAAGACATAATTTATGACTAAAATTCAGTATTACATGTTTCATTGTTTCCCGCCACCCTCAAAGTACTGGGTCAACAATCGTAACAAAAGGCTGTAAATCATATGTTTCTCCAAAATTCCTATGTTTATGGCAATTAACAGTTCTGACGTCACGTCATTCGCGAGCTGATTTATACGAGGGCGGGGATCCTTGGGTGATTTATTTATTGTTGTTATGTAATACGTTAGAAAGTAGAGCTTGGTTGAGTACGAATGAAACTGTAGCAAGGCGCTTCTAGTAAATTAATTAATTAAGCGCCCGTAGCTCAGTGGTACTCGCTGATTTAAACCGATCAGTGAGATTAAGCAACGTATACAGGGGTAGGGAACCGGATAGGTGACCAAAGTGGCAATTTATCACGAGCAAATAATTTTAGGGAATGAAAAATGTTCGGTGTAACCGTGTGGTGATCGGTTGAGAATAACACCACCCCATCTCTTTCCGTGGGTGTCGTAAGTGGCGACTAAGGAAACACAAATGAGACCTGCCTCCTAGTAATCCATCCCAGGCAACGACACTTCATTTTTTTCTGAATCTGAGGTGTCGTCCTATGGTCTCATGCGGTGTGGTAGGCTCTGTAAAGGGCCGTCTGGTTCGCGACCACCCTCCTACCGAAGTCCGACGCCAAACAGCTTGTTGTGTTCCGTCGGTGCGTGGGAGTACCAGTGCCTTATATGCATTTTCTGGGTTAACTCGCTCCATCGTCGACCTCATCTTTGACCTTATGGTCAAGATTGAGGTCAAGAGTTAACCCATCTTATAATAAAAAAATAAAATAAAAAACCCACGATCCCAGGATTAGATTTCCTAGTGCTGGTGCTATCCTGGTCCTGGTGATCTCCTAGTAGATATCACAAGCGTTACGGAGGGCATGTTAAACTGTCGGTCCCGGCTGTTGTCAATTGGCTACAGTCGTTAAAACCAAGTCAAAAGCCTTTTGGCGGTTTGACAACGGACACCAGGGTTTATCAAGTTTGCCATACACTTGGCTTAATTTGACGTGAATATGTCTCAACTTCCACCGCAGGTCGCAATTCAGAAAGCTGATGATAACAAAGCCTGGGGGTTACAGTTTGGTGTTATAACTACTCCAATATTACTGCTTTTATTCACAATATCATATTGTTTTTATTCACAATATCATATGTTATTTAGCTAATCGATGGCGGCTCAATAAAGAATAGATTATAAAAAAACATTGGAAAATAAGATAGAAAAGTTGAATGACAGTGGTGACCATTTTATCCGTTTGAGAACTTTGTGAATTAACAAAAACCATTTCATATCGTGACTAAACCTAATTCTTGTAACAAAATTAACATATTTCGCACATATTGAAGAGGTGTCGAATAAGTCACGGGTCAAATACGAACTTCAGATCTATAATAATGAAATATAAGAAAGTATTGGCCAATAATCTTATGATTTATTATCGAATACAGGATGTGAGGGACAGCTTATCAAAAAATGAAACCCAGAATTCAGACCAACATTCTGAATGATTTTTCGGTATAATTTTTTTCAGGATTTTTTATTTTTATTTATTCGTGTTTAGTTTAAGTACTATTATTTGCTTTTAAATCAAATCATTCATTCGAAAAAACACCTTTTTGGTACAAAAAAACAATAATAACAACGTAAAAAATTTAAACCAGCGACGTACATATGTACATCGCTGATGATAACAAAGTCTGGGGGTAACAGTTTGGTGTTATAACTACTCCAATATTACTGCTTTTATTCACAATACCATATTGTTTTTACTAAAAATAGCATATGTTATTCCGCTAATCGATGGCGGCTCAATAAAGAATAGATTAGAAAAAAGCGACGTACATGTGTACGTCGCTGGTTTTAATTTTTTATTGGTACATTGAGTAGCGCCAAAATAGATAAATAACGAAAACTCCATTACTTGAGAAATTAGATATTTGTAACCGATCATAGTTATGGATAGATTCCACCATTTAAGTATTTGCTAAGCTGTCTATACTGTATACATACTTTGAAAATTTGCTTTGTAAATCAACGATATAATATTAACTTAATGGACTAATATTTCATATGCACGCCTACAATACCTATATTTTTATATTGAATAATCATCAGATATTTATCTTTTAAAACTATATGTCATTCTTAATTGCCAAATATTATGTCTGAGTAACAATATGCTTTATTCCAGTGATATTATAGTTTAATTTCCTTTGAAAATGTATTTGATTCATATAATTATAGGAATATTTTACCAACTTCTTAAACATTTGATTCGTGTCATAAATTTTCTCAAAATAAACTCTATAAACTAAGGTTTTCCCTTGCGTCGGGGTCCCTTAGAACATACATAAAGACAGACACAAACACCCATGACTCAAGAACAAATATCTGCTAATGATTCAATTCAACAACAAATGACTTCAAATATCAAATGATTCTTCTTAGAAAGAGGCCTATTCCCAAACCAGCTCACAACTTAATATTTATTACATATCTAACCGCACCGCCTCTCCGTAAGCACGATATATAAAATCAATCACAAATCACACAGCTTCGGTCCAGCCCAAGCCTTCGAACTTAATTGTCGGCCGCGCATTATCATTAGGGCTGTGATTCGTGCGCTCGCGCAATACACCCCCTCTAGATTTTATCGAGTGATTATAAATTTTAGATGGTCAGTCGATAGGTGATTGTGTTTATGTCTGTGGATGAGCTATGGAGGAGTTAGCTGTTTAGTAGTATTAGTAGATACGCCGATCATTTTCCTGAGATAATCTTACATCGATTTTGTTTTAAAGATTTATCTCGAACGTTGAATGCATATCTTAAAGTTCAACTTTCATTATGAAGGAAAAAATAGCTTACATAATTAAACAAAGCATGGATGGATTCATGTCATGATACAACTAACGACATCTATCAGTAAAATGCGAAATTAAAACTTAGTATCTGGTTTTTTAAGTAGTATCTAGGTACCCGAGCTCTATTCGGGTGAAAACGAATTTTTCCATATCTGAGATCTAGCTTAGTATATCGATTTCGAAAACAAATCGATACAAATCTTAGACACACGGGTGTACAAAAATCGTGCGAAGGTTTAAGCATAGAATAAATATTTTGATGATGGTTTTTGTGGGAAGTTATCATGTTTTAGTATTTTAAAGTAATTTTAAGTCATTGTTATTTATTTGCAATAAAAATCCTTACAATTTCTATAAACTGAGTCTAGTATAACTGATAAACAATCAGCATGCAAACATTACTAAATAAATTAATTAAATTTATTACCTATGGACGTTAGTACTATTATTTATTCTGTGCCTATGGCAAAACGATGAATATCTTTTACGGAATTGAACACTGATCAAAGTCAAAAGCAATAAAAAACAAATACAGAATGTCAAATAATTAATGTCAATCAATACAATTTCCCTTAGATTATTCCACGTTAAACATTCTAAATACTATACCATATAGTTTACATTCAAAACACCTCAAATAGCACTGTTTGCTTAGTTCAAATTCTGATCTCAAATATAAATCTAGGTAAATCTGGAGGCGTCAGCTTGCCCTGACAGCGATTGTGGAAGGATCCAAACTATTTGAATTTTGATTCGCCTACATCTTGTACTGACGTTTTCAATGTCTGCCCTTTCTGTGATTTATTTAATTCCTATTCTGATACGCTTGTGGCGGAGTGTTGCGGGTCAGTTGATATTAAATGGAATTTGTTGTTATGTGTACAGTCAATGGTAACGGAAAATTATCGCTTGATTTTATCTTTTTTTTGACGAGTTTAAGGCCCGTATTCTCGAACGCGTCTTAAGTCGTGAATCAAGCTTTAGAACCACTTTTAATGGAGATTGTATTCTAGAACGTCACTTTCGTTGATCAAAGTTCCACTGAGTGACATCTTCTGAGTGACATTCAGGTGACAATTGAAATGTCACTCAGCAGATGGCTTTCTAACTTTTCTCTTTGAGCATTCCCGCGTTTTTTTTTCCTGTCATCTATCAGTTTTTTACACCTTAGAGTCTAAGGCTTAGACAGTTCCACCCTACCTATTCAATTTAAAGGTTGAAATCTATATATATAAAAGAAAGTCGTGTTTGTTACAACACTTATAACTCGAGAACGGCTGGACCGATTTCCATGGTTTTTGATTTGTTGTATTTCTCTCCGTCCCGAATAGCAGAATAACTATTAAAAACATTGAAAAATTGACGGGGAAATTCCCACGGGAACGAAGTCCCGGGCGAAAAGCTAGTATATAATAAAATAATTATTTTTAACGTAAGTTGCTGAGTAAAACGTAAAAATATTGTCAATAATACCAAAAGTGCAAATCAAAACAGACTTCCATTATTATAAAACCTTAGACTTTAAAAAAAATGAGATGAGACCAAATCGGATTTTAAAACTAGTTTCAGCTGACAGCTGACATAATTCAACTTCAAATGCTTTTTTAAATAAGATCAATGCTTAACATTTGATTTGAACTCAAATCTAGCTTTGGATGATGAGAGTTCAAAATGATACTTGAGACGCCATCAAGAATACTGCTCTAAGTCACCCATTCATTATACAGGGTTTTAGGTATCTCTTTCAACCTCTCGGGTGGTTAAGCAGTCCATGAAACTACGAAAAAAAATACGAAAAAAAAAATCCCCATACAAAATGCGTTATATACTGATGAAGTTTGTATGGGAACTCAAATTTTTTTTTTCGTAACTTGGCCTATGTTTCATGGGAAAGTTGTTCAGTTTCATGGACTAATTAAACACCCGAGAGGGTGAAAGAGATTTACCGAAAGCCCTGTATAGGTGAGCGAAAATAAAATACATTAGTATTTCAATCTTTGATGCCTAGAGTTGAATTGACATCCCTGAGAATTTGTGAAGTGCGTTTTGCAAACGGGAAATTAAATAGAAAACTGTAAGCCAAAAGTTTTAAAGAAAATTTGGAAATGTAGTTGTACTAGTTGAATTAAACAACAAGGGTTGTGTAACTTTACTATTCGAAATTATACAGAAAAATACAAGATACTGCCGCGACCTTTTTTATAATTTATTTCCCTTAATTTATTAATACAACCTTCTCGAGAAAGAAATACTAAAGAAGTCATGAACGAAACTATAAATACTCACGTCTATCCCTGACGTTTAAGTCTCCCTTTAAACGAATAATAACAACAAATCCAAAACTAATATCGAACTAATCAAGCTCTCAATAAAAGGGGAATACTAAAATACTAATTACGGAACGCCTCCTCGGCCACCCATCCGTCATAGCCCAGGGGTAAGCAACCTTTTTGCAAGATCGGAATTGATGGCCGCACTTTATTGGAGGTGGATCTAGAGACGGCGATATCAACTGATATAGGACTAGCTTTTGCTTTGAGGGGAGGAAAAGGTCTTGATACTTGCGGCCTCAATATTTGCAGGTTCCTTTTATAAGAAGCTTACGCCGGCCGGACCTAGCCAGTCAAAATGCAACTTTACCTTTATGTTCGGTATCTTTTTTTAAGATAATTTTGATGACCTCATAAGAGACGTTTTGGAAATCAAGGAGCATTCCTTAGAACGGTATTTACTAAGTCCTTACTTCCTTTTAACTTGTAGGTGTAAATTAAGTATGTGGCCAAATGTTTAGTTCTGGAATCACTGATTTGATTTACTGGTTACTGGCTAGTAATAGTAACGCTGCCTCACAATTGACACGATTCCTGGGTTACATTTCGATTTGGGGCACATGTTTCTGTGATAAGCAGATTTTTTATCCTCATGTACTTATGTGTTCCAAGTAACCCATGATATGAGAAAAAACTTTAGCATGAATTTTTTAAAGTGTAGTTTAAAATAGGGTGATAAATCTACTGTAATACGATTTACTACGGAGCACTTTTCAACAAAGTATACAATATTTAAATAATAATAAAAGACTACATATTTGTAAAAGTATCAAGACGTATTGTATTGCAAGCAACCAACAGACGGCACCGAACACTCGCATTACTACAAATCATTCAACCGAAGCCAGTTCTGAAATGCTCCATTCTTTTATTGATTTATTTCATATTATTATTAATAATACTTCGAAAAAAACGTAACAAACACCCAACGGATTATTTATTAAAACGTTAACTTCTCCCGCCCAATCTGATAAAATCGGATTTTATTTATCGCTCACTTTTTCTTTAATTTCTTTTTTTTTCGCATCATCTGCCGTTGCCCTTTGATTTTTTACCCGGTGAGATAATGCCCGTCTAGTTTGAATATCAAGATTGTGAATAAATCAGGTCATGTGGTGTTCGATGTATGTTAATGCTATTTTAAGCTTTATTCTATTACTTTTAGGATATTTGACACACACACACTCACATACACATAACACACACACTGTCATTACTTTTACATTACTCATCCAATCTATTTTGTTTTGTTAATCATATATCTATGCTACCCGTTAATCTAAATCTACAGTTTATAATATGTTTAACTTCTTAATTGGCTGTATACATTTTTAATATAAGGGCTATGTAATGTAACATGTATAAGCTGTGAAGTTTGCAATAAAGTATATAAATAAATACATAAATTTGTACATTTTAGGATGAGTTGTCTTGTCTGTTTGCGACATTGCGTTTGTCTTTGAAAGCCTGTTTATGTGAAGGAATAAAAATAAGATATCTCTAAAAAACAAAAGATAATTTTTGATTTGACATGGTGACATGTTTGTAGGTGGAATGTACCATAACAACGTCTCAAACTGATTTTAGTTATTTTTCGTTCCTGTGTTATTTTTAGAATCAAAAGTCATTTCTTTCATTTTCATTGTGATATCTAGGTCTTTTGTGTTGTAATGTTTGTATATCCTCTTGACAATGTTGCTTACTCTCTTATTTCTCAAAAAATAATATGAATACGTAAAAAAATATTTTTCGCAAGATTACTTACACAGGTACTGAAAAAAGATCCCATTATTTTAGAATTATTTATAGATTCCTCTTAATTTCTAAAACGGTCGTTTTATCTATCAGTCCGAATTAATACGACTTTGATGAATTGTGTCGTATGATACATTCAACAGTACTTCGTGCTTACATCCCACGTCACTTTATAAAAAAAAAACCACCTTTTTGACATTCGAACAATTGTCTCCATTTGCCATTTCATCTGTTACAGTAGACACCTGAGTAATGTATTCGATCTCAGACAATCACACAGCATATTCAAACAGAGATGGAGATCTCACCTTACCGAATAAAACACTAGTCTACACAATATGTAGTTGTCACCGGTTGATAGGACCTGTCTTTCAAACTATCTGTTCTTTCTTCTATTTACTTGCGCCTACATTTATGTTTGTAACAGTCCATATTCTACTCTATTTCCTTTCGAATAAAATCTAAATCTCAAAATCAAATAAATGTCGGTTACAACATTCTTGCACTTACGCGGATAATAAAGGTGTTCTTCAATTTCAATACCCAACAAAATGGAAAAGCAAAACATTCATTGCTCGCTGACTATAGCTATCCAAATCCAAAATTGAAGTCAACAACACAATGGATGGAAAGTTAGACGATATTGTCGAGAGTAAAGCTGTCAGTATTGTTATAGTTTCGGAGTCCTCTGGGAATCAAGGTGTTGATATGATGCTTGGTTGGATAGATCAATGATATGTCAAAAACGTTATGCTTGTGGGAGTTAGCAGACTCGCGCTGAAATCGAGACAGTGATAGATTCTGGTTTGGAAGTGGTGAAGGTATCCCTCGGGGACGGATTGCAGTTTCCAAACACGTCGATGCAATTTTGTACGAGTTGGTTGACGGGCTCTGGTTTTGACGAGTTTAGGCTAAGCAGTTTAGGCAGAGATGGATACTCTGTTACACTTCCTTATAGCATTTACACAAATTAAATACATCACACGTTTTTTTTAAATTATTGTTAAGAATGGGTTCGCTCTTGACCACAATCTAGCTCAAGGCAAAGATGCGGTCGAGGATGTAGCGAGCTCACCCAGAAGAAGCCTATTCACTCAAATTTAAAGACATTTGAGCTGTTTAAGCTCGGAAATACAGACACCGACAGAGAATATAGTAAATCTATGTATGTAGAGTAATCTATAAAGTAAATCTAATCATTGACTATTTGTAACTTTACATTTTCTTCGGAACAAAGTATCCACCCAGTTACAGAAACGGCCATTAAAGTTAATGCTTATTTAAACATCATACAGTCACTTTCCGTCTTGTTAATAAACAAGGATGGTATAAAATTTAAGGAAGCTTTAATTTTAATCAAATGACTGCCGTACTCAGAGACGTTAATTAAAGTTAAGAAGTAATTAAATGTCACGCTATCTTTGTTTATATCAACAAGAGTGAAAGAGACAACATCAGAGTTTAACAGTACTTAACTTTAATTGACGTCTCTGAGTACGGCAGTTGGTGTATGTCATTTAACCCGTCGCGCGCTTGTTTACGCCGCGTGCGATACAAATCCTACACACATGGGTGTGTCAAGAATTAAACAAAAAAAAAGAAGCCTACCTGATCAAAATTAGCAATAAACGTTGTACAGACATGAAGAGATTCCTAAACATGACGATTGCAAAAGATATTAAAAAACCATACAACATCAACATCATCATTCGTTTATTACTAACCACACAAAAGCTTATTAGGAACGGAAGAACATACTGTAGACCTTGCACTGAAATAGCCTTTTACATAAGATACATGTGGAAACACAACCTGTCTATCTTGACTCTCATTAGGGTATTTGCACATTCACATCTCCCTTCAGCTTCTCTCATTGGTACACAAACCCAGCTTTCTCATTGGTAGCCTGACTCGTCAATCTGAATACAATAGTACCGACCTTCCCTCCCACTGTCCATTTGCAGTCTGCTCTTGCGCATGACTTGTAAAATGCTAAGAAACCTCGTAAAAATTTACATCTGTATATATTTTTGCTGTCAATGCGTTTTTCTGTTCTTATTTGGATAGGTTATGGTTTTAAATGATGTGTTTGTGTTGATGTAGTTTGATATGAGTTTGTTTCTTATCAGGTTTCCCTTTCTCAGTAAATTATGTTTATTTTGGATACCTCCTTGAAGTCCTTAGTTGGATAGTTACTCTCTTATTCTTGTTTTTTATTTATTTAGTTAAAATATTATTTGAAATTATTTGGAAATAATATACTTACACGAATCTGTTTTTTGTTTAATTGATTAATTTATTCTGTGTGCTTAATAACTTTCCTTTAATTATTTGCTTAGGTATCTATAATGTTGATGTCATCATCATATCATTCTATTGCAGTCCACTGCTGAATGATGTGCCATACATTATTTACTTATTTAAAAGTTTTACTTAAAATACGAACTTAAACTAGGTATTTAATTTCCAAGCATATTTCAAAATACACTTTCTCTAAGCAAACCAAAACACAAAATGTTACCATCCCTCTGATTAGAGGGTGGTATATTTAAAAAATCCCCCATTTAATCAACATAGGCCATAAATAAATATGGTTAAGCCTCAAACCTCATTGTAGACTCCACCCACCCTTAAGATTTACAGCATTTCTTTATGAGACGGTAGAATGCATCAGAGCAATATAAGAAAAGAGGAGATGAGTATCAGAATAGTAATTCACAAGGCACAAAATAATAGAGACAAGGCAAAACAAGGTACATTATTGCATTTCAGTTTGCATTACACAGTTACTTTAAAACACGCTAAAAGATAACACAAAAACACTTACAGAAAAAATACAGGAAACATACCAAAATGTACAAAAAGCAAAAAGTTCCTTGACAAAAAGTGACTGCTAAGGTAATATTCTTATTTTTAATAGAGATAAGTTCGCTCTTGACCACAATCTAGCGTAGCAGCAAAAATATGGTCAAGAATGTAGCAGGCTCACCGAGAAGATGCCTATTCAATCGAACTTCAAAACCTAGAGAAGTCTTCATAGGTATCATAGCTATATAAAAAATCATAGCTATGATGGAATTGGTAAAAGAGAAGTATGACTCTTGGTGGGCCCAAATAAATGATTTGTCAATTGTGATGGTATTGAATAACGTTTCTTATTATTACAGATCGTTTCATTATTTTTACCAATGTTTCAGTGAGGTAGGTTTTTTTGACGAGGCTTACGAGGTTTTCTCAGCCTCATAAAAGATTTCTGCCACATAACGTTTGCCTACCCCGAAAATATTATAGGCGTAAATGTATAGATAGATAAAAGACTTCAAAAATATTAAATTTAAAGAAAGTTCTAGCAATCATATAGAATGTTAAAATGTAACTTAATATTAATGAGAGACAGGTAGCAGTTATAGGTCAAAATAAAATAGAAATTTTTCACTATTGATCCAAATGTTTAATTATCCTCTGCTATCTTGAAGTCGAGGTAAGACAGAAAAAGAATAAAATAGACCAGGAAGTTAGAAAGAGTGAAATATCTCATGAATTATGAGATTGTAATTGTCACAGAGGCAAAAATACCAACAAACGCATATATTAAAGACATTATCGAAGGGGTACAAAAGGTTGAAAAGTCGCATTTCGCACGTATCACGTTATCGCCGGCCTGTTCAAACCCTTACGGTGGAGGGAGAAATGGGTGGGCGTGCAAGTTGTGAGCATTTAGCGATGTTCAGTTCTTACGCACAAGGCAGGTTATTTGATGCAACCTTGCCTTAAAAAACAAAATAATATTCAGCTTCTTCTTCTTCAATTTAAGAGCTGTGCTCTTGTCGGTGGAGTATCTGCCACTCTATGAAAGAAATATTCAGCTTATTTATTGGTAAATAGGATTGCCAAAAATGGTCTAGCCACTGAGAAATGATTTTTTTTTTTAAGATAATCATTATCATCATCTTTTTTTTTATAAGATGGGTTAACTCTTGACCTCAATCTTGACCGTAAAGGCCAAAAAAATGAGGTCGACGATGGAGCGAGTTAACCCAGAAAGTGCCTATACATATAGGCACTGGCACTCCTACGCACCGACGGAACACAGCAAGCTGTTTGGCGTCGGACTTCGGTAGGAGGGTGGTCACGAACCAGACGGCCCTTTACAGAGCCACTTGAGACCATAGGATGACACCTCAGATTCAGAAAAAATGAAGTGTCGTTGCCTGGGATGGAATACTAGGAGGCAGGTCTCATTTTGTTTCCTTAGTCGCCTCTTACGACACCCACGGAAAGAGATGGGGTGGTGTTATTCTCAACCGATCTACTGGATTTAAGCCTCTCCTATGGTACGCCATTTAGCTCGGTCTTCAGCTCTTCTCCAATTACTGCCCACTACCTTAACGAATATCGTCACCCCATCATAACGTACGAGGTTCTGACGTACTATAACCCGTAAAGAATTTCTCTACTTGACATTGGCGACTTCGTCATTCTATGTTTTAATTTTAATTAAAATACCCGACATTGGCAAAATCACGACATAGTGGGTGGGTGGTTCAAAGAATTGAATTTTCGAGCTTTGAAAACAGAGAATTACAGAGTAGACACCCTGGTTCGGAGTGTAGTTCTACCCAAGCTGAGCTGAAGGACTACATTTTCATTACCAATGAAAGAAACGATTATATCATCTTCAGGCAGGTCTTACTTTACATCAGACCACCTAAATATGATGCGTGTCTTATGCCCGTATTACAGAAGGAGACTCAACTCTTTATCTAAACTTAAGTATTGATTGTCTCTTTTTCTCACTATCACAATGACAAAGATGACAGCTACTCAAATAAAGATCAGAGTCTGAGTTGCTTCCTAAAGATGTTGCGTGTCTTAGGTTCGTATTACAGAACGCTAAGTCACCTTTGATCTATACTTGAGTAGCAGTCATCTTTGTCATTTTGATAGTGAGAGAAAGAGGCGAACAATACTTAAGTATAGATCAAGACTTAAGTCTCCTTCTGTAATATGGACTGCCTTTTCTAACTCGCACCACCCATTAACGTTAGAGGGAGAATTATCAGGAGTCGTTCAAATGATTTATGTACACAATTATTGGGTTACTCAGGTACGATGTTTTGTGCGATGCGATCCCGTTCGATGGCGGCTGAGACAATGAGAGTTAATTTAATGGTGTTTGAAACTGACGCCGCGGTCGTATGTCTTCACTTTTGAACTTAAAGTTCTGTTAATTTTGCCTATTGAACGTTTCGGATGGATATAATACACATGTGGTTATATTATAAGCTGTTGATCTTTCAAGTAATTAACTGCTTAATAATAATATTAAATTTAATAAGACAAGGGCACAGTCAACAAATCTGTGAATGCACAATTAACTTGTAAATAAAATAAAAAAACCTTCATGTATTAAATAAATGTAATAATTAGTTTAAACTGAGTCTAATAATTAGTCTAAAAATCTTTCAGTTAACTAAAAAATAAATAAACTCCTCGGTTTCAAAATGCGTAACTACATACTTTTTTTACTGTCTGCTTGTAACTATCCGTAAGACAGTATTTTTATATCAAGTATCGTAGCAGGTGATCTCTGCCTACCCCGATGGAACAAAGTGAAATGAAATGGGCTCTAAGTGAATGTAAATATTACCAAAGGTACGAATTTTTTACTTGATCATACACAAATTATGTTAAAAATTCAGTATTTTAAAAGTAATCAAATTACACCCTCATGCAAAGCATCATCTTTTAATCATTAAATTCATAAATAAACATTAAACACCCTGTTTTAAAAAGACAAAAAACAAGGGAAACAGAAAGGGGGTTTTCTAAAACATCCCGTGAACATAAACCTTCAAAACAGTACACACTTCATTTTTATTCCCGAGGCCTGTCTAATAGATTCCAGCTAAGTGCTCTGCGAACAATTTCATAAAGAAAAAATTGGACAAACGGTGCTTTTTTCTGTGTGGTTCCGTAAGGTTTTTTAAACGAATTTAATTCATATTAATAACATAATAAATAAATAAAAATGTTTTTTTTTTGCACGTCACAATACACTAAAGTGAATCGTTTATAAGATAACTCATATTATAATATTGTACTAATATGAATTCATATTAATAAACTCTCAAATAAAAAAAATCATCCTTGATATTTGATTGCTTTTAACTTTTAAACGGCTAAACCGATTATGATTAATAAAGCTTAGAACCATAGAACCATATAATGGAGACCACGTCTTGGCAAACGTAGTGTAGGACGCCCCCCAGCCAGATGGTCAGATGACCTAAAGAAGATAGCGGGTAGTGGCTGGATGAAAACAGCGGAGGATCGTGCAATGTGGCGCACCTTGGGGGAGGCCTATGTTCAGCAGTGGACTGCAATATGCTGATATGATGATATGATGAGAACCATATCAACCACGTCAGATTTCAAACAAAAAAACCGCATTGAAATCAGTCCATTTTCTTAGGAGCTACGATGCCACAGACAGACACACAGATACACAGCTATACACGTCAAACTTACAAAACCCCTTTTTTTGTCTAGGGTTAATAAATACAGCTTCCTATTGCATCTATATGGCTTACCGATGGCTTGACTTTAATGACCTGCAGCCTCCTGCAGCAGTACTGTTGGCTAGATAAGTCATCTAGGGCTCCACTCTGTTCTATCTACGATCGACTGACAGCTGATAATTGTCACTAAATGTCACTGTCATCTGTAGAGCGCAAGATATAAATGTATGTTCTGACAGTCGACGCTTCGTTTCGGTCGTAGATAGTATAGAGTAGAATCTTTGAACTGAAAGCTTTTCTTTTAGCGCACACAGTAATACAAACTACTAAAATATAATAAACTTTACTTTGGTTTAACATACTAAATTATGAGCAAAAAGCCTAAGTCACCTAAATAGTTCTCCAGTTTTTATCAAAATTTCAATTAATTTAAATCATTACGAATATAAAAAAAGAAATTCTTAAGTGATAATTTAATTTTGACCTTGATAAACTTGTTGCTTTACGTGTATCTATAAGATTAATAAGAGCTTTTAGAAGAGTTAACAATTGCGATAACAGCAAGATATAATGAAGAAAATTAAAAGTCTTATGAAAAATCAAATTTCCTTTCCCAGTTAACCCTTCGTCTCACGCATCCAAAAAGTCCCTAAAACGCGGGACCCCCAAAAAACTTCCAGGCTCGTCCCATTCATTAAGGCACGTACAAGCTGGTAGGGCGACGTCACGTGATGATTTAAGGGCCTGTGCAGTAATGGCGCGATAAATAACGCGGTCACAAGCGCGCGCTAAGTACTCGCGAAAATGGCGCCACTTAGCCGGCCAGCGCCATCTACCGAGCACAAGGATAAATAAAAATAAATCACTCGGAACGTTGATTGGTTAGAATGAAAGTTTTCGTTTGTAGTTTTTCATTGTTATGTTCTCACTGGGTGTAAAATTTAAAAGTTGCAAATTCAATTCTTCGATAATAGCTGTCTTTTAGTACTTACTGGTAATATTTATTGCATTTAATGTGATTATTTAAATTTATAAAATAAGTTAAGTACCAATAATTTATGAAACTAAGTATTAACATTGATTGAATAAACGAAAACATATTTTATTTAAAAAAATAGAATACCTGTCTTAAAAGTGTTGTCAAAGCCAGGCGTCAACTTAAGTAGTACGTTGCTTATCGATCTGACATCGTAGTTCTCAGTCAAATTGGCAGATGGCGGCACCGATCCTGTGGTCCATGACCAATACGACCATATTCAACGGATCACGTTGCCATACAAACATTGCAGTTCAGTCACTTGACTATAGATGGTGCTTAAAATAATAACAGTATGAGTTAACAGTCCATACATTTTTACTGATTGTATAGTTTGGATTTATTGAAAAAATTATAAGTGGACCAGTATAACTTAGACAGTAGGGCATTGGATTTATAACTACCTGAGTTGAGCTGCTGTATTAAACCAAAATATTGATTTATTCACTCAATACTTTATAACTATAATTACAGATTACAAGTACTTTTAACCTAGTTCGATAGATTAGCAGTACATATACATTTGTTACAGTTAACTCATTTACTGCACGTCTATATCTATACTAATATTATAAAGAGGAAAGATTTGATTTTTGTTTGTATTGAATAGGCTCCGAAACTACTGGACCGATTTGAAAAATTCTTTCACCATTAGAATCCTACATTATTACCGATGAACATAGGCTACATCATTTTCCAGAAATCCCACGGGAACGAAGTCCTGGGTGGGAAGCTAGTTAAGTAAATAAGATATTACATACGTCGCCACTTTTTAAAACTAGCTCAGTGAATAAACAAAAATTATAAAGGGGAAACAGAGTTTATAAGTGGGTAAAGTCAAGAGTTCGTAAAGCTTGACACTTTCTACCGTTAATCTCACGCGAAGAACAGAAAATCGCACGTCGACTGTTTAGCGTAACCTGTGTTTGTGTGTACCTTACTCAGAATTCTTCACTCCAAACAATTTTTGGGTGCAAAAATTACTTTCTAACCAATCTGACGTACTTATCTCCACAGAAGGCCATAAATTGGGATGATAATTGATGAGGCCCCAACTTAAGATACTCTTAAGGCCGTCGGTGCATGATTTACAGCGGAACTGGATCCGTTTTGTTCCGTTTTGGGGTTTATATTCTACTGGTTTACTTAGCAGATTTTTTCTGTTCATGGATTTATGGGTAGTCGCTTGGGCTTAAGTATTTCTTCTCAAATAAAGTCAACTTATAGCGCTTTGATTAATTTTAAACGTAAACGATTAAAATGCACGATAGTCTTATAATTTTTTGTATTATTTCTTCACAGATTTTTGATTTTTAAAATATTTCTGTCCCTTTTAACTAAAAATTAACTTGAATGGAGCCTCACGTATGATTCTTCACTTTTCACAAAAAAAAAATTATAAATAATTTATTGTAGATAATTTATACATTTTATGTGTGTGTGTTTTGCCGCAATGTTTCATTTCAATCCATTTAATTTTATTTCTTTCCTTCTGTTAATTTAGTTTTAATATATTTTCTTTATAAATACTGTTTGACAATTTACACAGCGCCATGCAACCCCAGACTAAGCAAAGCTGGAACAATGGGTGCTAGTTTAACTATTATAAGTACTACTTATATTATTACTTTTTGTATAAGTATACATAATCATAAAACCTAGACTCCTTACAAATACTTATAATATTTGTGTTAGCAGGAAAACAAACCCGCAATCTGAATTCAACCTTCCAACTAAGCCATCAAGTCTACTTTACAAAGAATTTTAGGGAAAAAAATTGTTCGGCATGAACCCACGACCCCAGGATTATATCCCTCTTCGCGTGTAATCGTTTTAAGAATACTACAACAAGGCCTATTAAGGCCTAAAATTTGTTGGTCCTATTTTATTACTAAGTCGTATTGTTAGTAGAATGTACCGTATAATATCAGTACCATTCGCAATGGCACCGCGGACCGCGGAAGGCCGCTATCGCTCGCTCCATCTCACGTTGTTACTCGTTAATTTTGCAGATGTCACGAGATGCGCGCCGCGAGCCCTCTTCTGGGGCACACTGGGAGGGTTATCGAAGTTATCAAATCATCTTTCTGGTCTAACAAAATATAGCCCAACTAGCTGCCTAAAGAAGAAGAAGAAATAGCAATAATATGTATTGATTTATGATGTATTGCAAACTCTTATTAAGTTTTGCAGCTCTACAAAAAGCTGTTTTTATTGTTCAACGGTGTTTAATTTTTTTAAACTAATTTGTATGACAATTTCATTTCATCTTCAAGATTTTCCGACAGAACGAGAGATTACTCTTTGATTTTGTCAAATTTATGAGATTTATAAGTACATTTTTTACACTAAGAAAGAATTCTTGATAAAAAATATTAACAAGCAACTTAACCGGATAATTTTTTGAGTCTTACTTTATTATTAAGCTTCAAAAAAAATAAATTAATTTTAAATAAATAATATAATTGATTTATTTTCTATGATTAAATATTCAACACTTTTGTCAAAAAAATAGGAGGAGTCCTATCTCAAAATAACATTTCATTAGACTTTTCAGAACCTTGAACCTAGTGCACTTCTACCCTATCACCGCCGAAGTTAACGTTCTAAAGTTGGCGCCCAAATTTTAATATCAATATATCTTTATAATTTATTTGATCTGAGAGACGACACTCGTTCGAACGTGAATTACGGCCCTTAAACGTAATAGCTGATCGTGATATCGGCCGTAAATTAAAAAGATGTTTGTTCAAGTTTGTACATGTCATCCAGAATGTGTTGTTCGTGACGAAGAATATGAGAAGAAATACCTACCATACCTACTAAATCTGTATTTGAAGCATGTAGTAAATTCCGTAAGATTGACTGATTTTTTTAAACTTTCAAACATCTATATGCGAGTTGCACTTCAAGCTCACCTAAGCTGTAACACATTCCTCGGTGATAGGAATTTTTTATTTAAAATTCATTTTATTTTTAACCGACTTCAAAAAAGGAGGTTCTCAGTTTGACCTGTATATATGTATGTATGTATGTTTGTCCACGATTATCTTGTGTTTGGCTGAATTGATTTTGATGCGGTTTTCTGAAAAGTATTTGTAACATGTAGGAAATTTTTTTCAAAGCTTTATTAACCAACTTCGTTTTATTAACCAACTTACACATTTTTTCATGTAAAATACACTTTGTTTAGTGATTTTTTGATATAATTTCAATTCATGTAGAAATATAACTACATACATCCTTTTCACCTAGGTATAAGTTCTTGAATACACTTAAATAATTTGAAATGCATCTTAACCTTTAAAGGTGTTAAAAAATCATCAAAAATATTTTGTAGAAATAATGACCCTCGATGGGGACGTAATGGTCAGATTTTTTTTTAAATACATCAAATTTTTCCTTAAAACGTGCCGTTTTTTGATTCGCGTAAGTACTCCCGTAAACCCTTATCGAAATATCCTTGTACTAAAGTTCCAACCCGGGCGTCGATCTAACCGCACGCCAAAGATTTGACGGCAATGGCAGTCCCGTAAATTACCATTATCTGCAGACGCACCGCTACTATTTATTATTTATGACTGGATGGGCCGCGGGCGCGGGCGCGTGGGGGTTTGAGGGTTAAATTTTTCCCGCGCTCCGTACACCGTACCAAATGTCCCGTCTTTGGTATCGACGTATGATAGGGTTGATTTAGTTTGAGTTGGGCGCACTTTAAATCCATAGTAATATCATTATTTTATAATTATTATCCAAACTTACTTTACTTACTAATATTATAAATGCGAAAGTAACTCTGCCTGTCTGTCTGTCTGTCCGTCTTTCACGCCTAAACTACTGAATCGATTTTGATGAAATTTGGTACAAAGATAGATTAGAGCCTGGAAAAGGACATAGGCTACATTTTATCCCACAGTTGGGCACGATATAACCTGTAGTCCACGCGGGCGGAGCCGCGGGCGGAAAGCTAGTAAATTATATTCTCGTAATTTTTTTACTATAAACCTAACAAAGGTTTTGCAGAACGGATTACGTTATTCGTATGAGAAGACGCGCACTGAAATGGTGCCAATTTAAGGTACTGGCTTCACGTTGAATTTTAATTTCTAAAATGTTCTGAAGGTACAGTAATGTACATTTTTGAAGGTATTTTTAAGGTTTTTAAAGACATTTTTAAAGGTATTTTTAAAGAATATAAACAAATTAGGTAAGTATACTTGTTGCAAAAATGGTTCTAGTTGTTGGTGGTATATTTGTTAGGTACCTTTTGATTAGTAAAGCAATTTAGTAGAATTGATGAAAACATTCTTCTGGTTCTCTATCTACCTTGTAAGTGAGAGTGAAACCGGTGATCTTATAAAAAAAAAAAAACTTTATTTAGACAAATCCTTACATGTAATAATCGGGGCTTCCCAGTAAGTAGTCATAGACACTTGTGATGGGAATGCCTCGCTCTTCCAGGTATACAATATATTCTAGGATATTCAGAGTGAGTTTACATTACTATTAACTTATAATAAAAAGTAAATACCTAATTAAGTAACAAGGTGTGTGTTATAGTATGTGTGTGTATTTGTAATAGTGTAGTATGCGTGTATTTATGTGTGCTTGGGGTATATTATTTGTATGTTTGTGCCTTTAGTCAATTAGTAAAACTGTGTTTAAGGGGGGTAATTAGTGTGGATACACAAATGTTAAAGTGTGCATTATGCTCAGCAAGGAGTGCTTGTGCTCAACATGAAGTGCTTATGCTCAGCGTTAAATGACTGAACCCTGTATGCCCTACGGATATCCTTGGGATCGGCAGACTAGAACCAACATACAGAGAGGTCATTACACGGTGACAAGAAACCATTGTAGTATACCCTACGGATCTGGTTATTTGATCATCATAACACTGAAATACACTTTCAAATAAACATTCATTATCTTAAAACGTTTCTAACCCTACGATGACGTAAGGCTTTGTATAACGTAAATGACTCAAGCAAAATTCACGTAACAAAGTTTGCACATAACTTATGAACAGGCGATTGCATTTTGAGTGAAGGTTCCCTGAGTATATCGGACGTTATGAGCCTCTTATAAGATGTTTTATTTTATGCATTTGATTATTAAGTATAATGTGTGCTAAGTCATTGTTATGTCAATTCAAATAATCCTGGTGTTTCGCACGGTACATATACCTACCCACCAATACATTGGTGTTTCGCACGGTACATGTACCTACCCACCTATACATATTTTATTTCATAAAAACTTAAGCCTAGATACAGAAATGTAAAAAGCACAAATTTTTAAATTATCAACTGAATAAAGTAGTCCAAATGCTTCTTAAATAATGCTACATAATAAATTTTTATTACAAAATGTTTAGTAGGTCAGGTGCTATATTATGATACTTAAACTAAGTAAAATGTTTATTTGTATCTTAGGTATCATGGGTCAGTAATATTAAAATTAGTGCTTTAATTAACAATATTTCTTATAGAACAACAATAAATAATAAACTACTCCACATTGCTGCACTTGCACTTTAAGAAGAGCTTTTGATAGATGCCACTTATTTTTTATTTCCATTACATCATTACCATCAAACCTTGAAATATGTCTACTGCAAGGAACAGCAAAAGGATCACCGTCAATTTTCTTTGTCTTTTTTTAAAACAAATATAGACGTAGGACCTGACTCACTGACTTATTACTAACTTCCAGCCTAAACCCTTCTACACAGAAAGCTGAAAATCGAAACAAAGGTTGCATTAATAACGGAAGCAAAGCATAACGAATTCTACTATATTCCTAACGAAGTCCCGGGCATCCTCTGCTATAAAATAAATACACACACTTGCAAGCATTCAGACGACTGTGTGAATAGACGGAATCATTCATTACACCAAGACAATAGCAGAACTTAACCGGCGTTCACACTTATCGAAAACATCGTAAAGGCTCTTTCACTCGAAAATGGCTAATTAATAAAACTTGTGCGATAAATAACGGTATGCGACGGAGGTGGCTGTTAGCAAAAACTGTTGGGATCATAAAGCTGTCAGCGGATGAGCTAGTGCCTTTGTTGCGATGTTTCGTCCTGGACGCCGATAAATCTAATACGTGAACAATTTGGACGCAGTCGGGGGCCGCCTTGAGTCTTGCTTTCTAACTTCCGAAGAGAGATGTCCTTCTTCAAATTATAACTCCGCTGAAAATTTAGAACCTCGACGATGCCATTTATGCTGAGTAAAGACCATTTCAGTGTCTTGTAATCTTCATTCCTTCTAATGTGTCTTGTGTACTATTTGCTCATGTACAATAAAGAGTAAATATACTTGTTTGTATGTGTTTTAAGATATACATATACAGTACATATGTCGTGGCCATATCGTAGATTTGCTCACTTCATGAAATGTTCGAGAATTTCATGAAATGGGCAACATAGTTTGACCAGATCATTAAATCGTCAACGTTAAACAATGTGCCGTACATACATAGAAGGCGCTCCCAAAGAACAAGTGTTTCTATTTTATTAATGTCTCTCAGAAAATATTGTCGTTGTAGAGCAAACATCTGATGCTTCATTTCGTGTTCAATAAAGCATACCAACATCCACTATTACTATTTAAAAACGGCAAGTACCTGAGACCACCCAACACCAAAACTAAAACCTATAAAACATACATTGATGACTCATCCCACGTGAGAAAAGTGTAAATGTTATTACATCGTATCAAACGCGGTATAAAACCATCCTCGCTGTAATAAATCTGTAAACATGTGCTGCCATCTATCAGCACGAGCGAGTAACCGAGGTAATGTACGCTGATGATTGACAGATGGCGGTAGGTGTTTGTGTGTTTGCGCGCACGCACGAAAGGTGTGCGTAAAACAACATTAACAAGATTTGATTTAAAGATTTTAAAGCTATACGTTTCTATTTACTGACAAAAATAATGCTTTCTATTTTATTGAAATTATTTCGTTTGCGTTTGGTGTGTATCTTTCAATTTATATTTTTCGCTTTATCCTTAGGTATACCCACGCGAATTTAGTTTTTAGGAGAGAAAAACTGGTTTACTTTTTAACCGATTTCACAAAACTTTTTGGCTTTGTTTGTTTTCCGAAATGACATTACTTCATTCTCTGAAGTAATGTCATTTCATTTTGGTGTTAAGTGATAGATTTTTGAAAATATGTATAATGAAGATATTTGAAATACATGATTCAAATATTATAGTCCTTTTTCGCGACATTTCATTCGAAAGAAGTTTAATACAATTTTGGATAAAAATAATAAATTTGTGAAAAATAATAAATTTAGTAATTTCAACTGGATAAATGTAAGTCGAGTGGTAGCGGCGCTGCCTCTTGATCGGCGGGTCCTGGGTTCGATTCCCAGCCGGGGCAAATATTTGTGTAAAAAGCAGATGTTTGTTCTCGGGTCATGGGTGTTTGTATCTGTCTTTATGTATGTTCCGAGGGACCCACGACACAAGGAAAAACCTTAGTGTGGGCCTTTGAGTGTGTAGTGTTTTTTTATTTATTTATTTATTTAACTTGCAATTGTACTTCTTTTCATTATCTTTATTTCAATTCTTCAACTCTGTGTTCTTGTTTTAGCCTCAGTGTTTTTTATAATATTCCCGAAAAAAAGAAGAAATTTTAACCCTGCAAAGCGCCGCTGGCGATCATATTCATATCTCCGAGCATAATCCAAGGCAGACAACGACCGACAGTCATCAGCATACGAAAAGCCTTAATTTTTAAGGACCGATAGTTTAGTTATTTTTTACCAGTAATAGTTCTTGATCTGTCTGTAAACCAGCAGTCGGCACAAACATGCATGTAGGTTGTCTTACTGTCTGCGTCTAAATTATTTCTTATATTTTTTTCTTTCTTTCACATTTAATTACCCAAACTCTGATTGTTTTCTGTGTGATTTTGTTTTAGTTCCCCGGCTTATTTCCTTTCTTAGTATATCACAGATAATGTTTTTATAATGTTATTTTGGAAACGTATTGTTTAAAACCCAGCTTTTTTACTATTATATCTCCAAATTGTTGTTATATATGAATCGTGTGATTTTAAAACAACACAAGTCACACTGTTTTTTAAATTTAGTTCTGAACGGATTTTATTCCTTAGGGGTCTAGCTACTTATTGTCAAAGTACCACACATGTCTTTACACTCTAATACTATTAAATAAGAGCGTCAAAATAATGTACGGTTTTAACAATAAGCAGCTAGACCCCTAAGGAATAAAATTCGTTAAGAAACTTAATTTTCAAAAAGTGTGACTTGTGTTGTTTTAAAATCACACGATTCATATTTTTTTAACTTTAATATATTCTGCCAACCCTACGGCTGTGTTTTTATAGGTTCCGTCACTCTAAAATACTTATATTTTTTTCAAAGGTCGATATGCAGCCTCTTCCCGGAATGACTTGTTTATCCTAGGTTTGACTTGGTTAGGTTGGGTTAGGTTAGTCTGAGGATTGACTAGTCTCAAACCTAGGAGCGCCGGAGCTCACATACGAAAATAAGGCCTTGTACACACGGTAGCACATCAGGCTATACACGTTGACCTCGATGTTGCCCTTATCTTGCTCGCAATAGCGTTTACTTTTGAAGTAAAAAGGGTAACCTGACTTGCTGCTGTCTGTACGTTACACAAATACCTCGAATATTTCATTTCATTTCACTTCAAACCCCTACCTGCGTATTATGCCTGAAGTTTTAATTATCGTGGCGACATCTAATGATAGATCGCGCTATTACGCTTTGGGGGTCTCTCGCGAGGTGCCTTTTGTCTCAGCTTTCATAATTCAGTACTTTTAACAAGAATGGCCAAATTTATGGTTATGACTTGACAGACGGGATGTTTCTTTGTTACGATATGCAAGGCAAGGTGTGAAAAGGTGGCCTGAAATTATTTTTTCAATACAGTCGCTCTAAAAGGCGCTTTCAGAAGCTAAAATTGGATTTCCAAACCTAGGGCCGTTTTTCTGCAGTTTTTAATTTCACAAAGCTAAGCTATTTTCTCGAGTTTTCCTTTGATCTTGGGTTTCCTGGAAGAGATCGCTGTTTAGCGATAAGGCCGTCCTTGCACACATTCGGTTGTAAAGTTTGTATTGTATGTTTTGGTGTCCTATGGTCCTATATAGTAGGCTCTCTAAAGGGCCGTCTGGTTCACAACCACACCCTCCTACCGAAGTTCGACGCCAAACAGGTTGCTGTGTTCCGTCGTTGGGTGGGAATACTAGTGTCTCAATAGGCTTTTTCTGGGTTAACTTCAATAAACCCAACTCATATTTAAAAAAAAAACAGTACACGGAGTATTTAACAGATTGCCGGATTAGAAACTAATTTCATACTTTGAAGTGGATTTCATACATTATTATAATTATAAGAGATATAAAGGGGTATTCCTTTGAACGTTTAATTTCCTTCGGTTCTGGACTGGGAGTGAAACAAAAACTTAGAATGTGCCAGCTACCTACTCTCTTCAGGTATTCAGTAAAAGTCTGTAAGAGGGATGCAAGGGTTTTGCTGTATAATGGGCGAAAAGCTGATTACCTCTCACCATTATGCAACTTGTTCCATCTGATAACCCTCACAATTTGTTTTTTGACGGCCGGTTTGGTCGAGTGGTAGCGACGCTGCCTCTTGATCGGCGGTCCTGGGTTCGATCCCCAGTCGGAGCAAACCTTTGTGTAAAAAGAAGATGTTTGTTCTCGGGTGATGGGTGTTTGTGTTTGTCTTTATGTGTGTTCCAAGGGACCCACGACACAAGGGAAAACCTTACTGTGGGCCTTTGAGTGTGTAGCGTTTATTTTTATTTTATTTTTTATTTTTTGTGTTAAACGTGACATCTAATGACTCTAGAACCACAACTGGTGCTCTGCCTGCCTATAATCCCTAATCATAAGCGAGAGCGTATTTTATGTATGTATATTTCCTCAATACTTTACGTTGAAATACAGGCAACCTTACCTAGCCGCAATCAATGTCTTGATTCTAGCTCCCGACATGAACTCCCTGGGGAGCTAGACTTATTTCCATCCCGATTGAAGCAAGTTTAACTGCATTGGTTTAATGTATCGATTCTGCGGTGAAACTCTATCGCACAAAAAAAAGTAAAATAGGCAGCGGTATTGCTTCAATTTTTTGATTCCGGCAACGTTAAAGAATTAATTAAACATTTTAGAGCAGCTTATCTGCATTGTAAATACAACAGCAGATCAGGTTAAACAGTTGCACTTCGAAAATGGTCACTATAACGAGCGCAGTAAGGGCGAGCTCAAGGTCAAAGTGGGGTAAACTGATGTGCTGTTGTGTGTACAATATATCAATATATTTGTAGTTTGTTCGGGTGAAATCTTGCGACTGAGTTTTGATGCAGTTACTGATTGAGCTGAAATTTTGCATACACGTTTAGTTTTTATAACAATGTATTATAATTATAAGTGACGTCAGTTATTTTATTTTTCACTCCCATGATATGGTGTACTAAATAAAATATTTTGCTGAGAAGAATATGAAACAAATCATTTAAATAAAAGCTTGTTTTTAAACCAATCAAAGTAAGACTTAAAAGCTTGATAGTAAACTCATGCACATATATACATACATACATAAGCTCAAGCCTTTGTCGCTACACATACACACATAGGCTCTCGGCTTTGTCGCCTTTGATAATAAATAAAAAAAAAACAAAATTAAAAATTAGGAACATAAAAAATTAAAAACTTAATTAATGAATATGCTACTATCTAGCTCACTCAGGGAATACATAGATGCGTGAGAGTTAAAATACACCCTAATCAATCAACCCAATCTCAGTTCAAAATGCGAAAGTTTTCGAATCAAACACCTGGCGGACTTTAAGCCTCTCTAATATGTGGCCCCAAGGGAGTCCCATTGATGGCCCCTTTGTGCCTCAACCCCAAATCACTGACTGATGCAGGTTTACAATGACAGGAGAAAACAAACAGATACAAATTAATGAACAAGAACTAGAAACAAATTTATTTAAAAAAATTATAAATAACAAGTAAATAACTTAAAGCAATAATCATTTAAAGCAGAGTTTCTCAAACTTTTGGCTCCACGAAACCCTACCCTGTTAAAGTTTCCAGATGACAGCGAACCCCTTGAGTCAAAGGTTAGTCAAGGGCCTTGACAAAAATACAGTGTCAAAAGAAAAATATTTTTAATATTAATGTGATGGGTGGGCTTGTTTCTTGTCACAAATTGGGTCAATTTAGGAGTAATTTTGGACAATTTGAACCTTAATTCTGACTCGGAATCAAGTCAATTTCTGTATTTCGTTGCCCGCCAGTCATCAAGATGCCATCACGCAAATTTTGCCGCGAACCCCCTACCGACTAATGGCAAACTCCTAGGGGTTCGCGTATCCCACTTTGAGAAACCTTGTTTAAAGCATTTAAGTAAACAAAAATAAACATTAAAAATCCAGACAAGTTTCGTCAATAAATAAAGTAACCCGCCCTGAATCTGACCCGGGCCAAACGTCCCCATCAAGCTGGCCGCATTGCCGCATTGGACGGCAATGGATAAACGCTGGACCAAGTAGGTGCAAGAGTTACCACCACGAGCTGACAATCTCCTGCCATTAAATAAATAAACGCTACACACTCAAAGGCCCACGCTAAGGTTTTCCCTTGGAGCATACACAAAGACAAGCATAAACACCCGAGAATAAACATTTGCTTTTACACAAATATTTGCCACAACTGGGAATCGAACCCAGGACCCATCGATCAAGAGGCAGCGCCCCACTACCACTTTACTTTAAATAAATACTTAAATCTTGACAGTCTTCACTTGTGTGATTTCAATTTACTCAAAATAGTATTGTAGTGTCTACTTTATTTAGCCTTAAGCTACGAGTAAGTAAACACAAAAAAGAAAATTACTAGACTGTTTACCGAAAGGTACCAGGATTTCATAAATAAGGAAGAGTAAAGCGCAGTATACACTACTTATATGCGGGATCGACGGGCGAATGTGAAGGAAATATGAAGAACCTAACCTACATAGCAGTGAACCTATCGTGATGCTGCCAAATAAATTATCTGTGAACGAGATTGGCTACTTGCTTGATATCGTCTGTTATGTTGCTCTACATAAGCAACATAGCAACAATCTTTGTTATAATTATCATGTATTAATGGGAAAATATGTATAAACTTCTATTAACATAAAGGCATACCCAACATGGTGAAATATGTGAAACTATTTATAAATTTCAGATCAATAGTGTACTCTACCATATTTCTTGCAGAATAAATATCATTTCATTACATTTCATGACTGTGACCTTTTCGCAACTGTGGAGTTCGATTCAAAACAAAAACATATATTTGAAAATCGTAATTAAAAGAAACTGTGAGGAGTTTGGGTATTTATGCATAATATGCATTTATGTATCTACAATAAATAAGTCCGACATATAAAAAAAATATCATACATAATGTCATCATAACTTGATAGTAGATGTCTTATGTTATATGTTTCTATGTATCTAGAGATGTATGTATAGTATATAATATGTATGTATGTATATGTTTATACAGGGTGTAAAAGACACCTTAGCAAAAACTGAAACCCTGGACTCAGACAATCATTCTGAATGATTTTCCAGTGACATTTTTCTTCGGAAAATTTTCATTTTTTTTCATGTTTTTTAATATTTTCTGCTTAGTATTTTTATCATTTAATCTAATACAATCCATTTTGCAATAAAAAACAATCATAACAACGTAAAACACGAAAACCAGCAATGTACCTCTCACTCCGATAGCAGCGCGGCGCGGGGCATCGCGCGCGGGGCGTGGTTTCACGATACGTTGCGTAGCGCCAAAGTAGGTAAATAATTAAACTCCTTAACGTGACGCTTCCGGGGAAAAATAATTACTTATAGCTGATGATAGCTTTGGGTAGATTCCACCATTTAAGTATTTGCTAAGCTGTCCTTTACACCCTGTATATTTAGGTAGGTATAGATATGTATATATTAGGTATAACTCTTTGCCTGGAAGAAATTTCTCTATAGCAATAAGGCACTATAAGATTGAGATGTTTTTGTTTTATGATTATGTTTTAGTGTGCAATAAAGAGTATTGTATTGTATTATAGTAGTACAGGTTGAAGTCAGTAGCGCCCTTTCCACACGGAAAGGTGACTAATCTTTTTTTTAATATGTATATGAAATTGCAGGTCTTCACTCAATGAGTCATCAACGCCCAGCCCAAACTTTTGGACCTAGAAAGCTGAAATTTGGCACAAAGGTTCCTTTTATAACTTAAAAAAGAAGTTCATGAAATTCCCACGGGAGTGAAGTCCCGGGCATCTTGTAGTATACTCACACAATACATTTTTTTTCTTAGTACTTAAGTAGAGCAGCCTGCAACGCAACAGCATCGTAGTGTAAGAGCTAAGGCCGATAATTTTGAAGGGGCTGGCAACTTAGCGCGGCTGAAATATTGCTATGATCACTACATCATGCCCGTATTGATCGCCGGACTGACGGTCAAATCTCTAATTTATATTTAAGAAAGATTATTAAATGGCTCTTACATACACAGAATAGTTTTAAGAGGCATAGTAACTTGATATTTTTTACCTGTTTTTGTGTTATTTAGAGTGACTTGATCCGAATTTGGTGGGTTTAACTATAAGATCAATTACGGCCGAAGAATCTCAGTGGGGACGTATACGGGCTAGTAAAAAAAATATATACCCTACATGTCGAGATATTTCAGTTGCCCAAAATTTTATATATCGTCACGATCATGACACGAGGAAAAGTTATTGAAAATCATATGCAACGAGAAAACAGATAGAGAGATAGATAAATTATTGATCAGGATACAAGTTACTTACTGCTAAAAAAAGGGCATATATCTATCATTCCTGTAAACTGACAAAAACTTGTGAGACATTTGTTCACAGCTAGAAATTATTAAAACAAAACAATCAACCACCAAATACATCGAAAAAAGATTTGTAAAATATTTTTATTAATATTTCATTTTACAAACCGCATCCAAAAACTCCTAGTCTACAAAGTCAGGGATAGAAAACACGAAACATCCTTATTATTAAACAGGTACGAACTGGTGAGTGCGGGGGCCTGCAGTCTGTCCGTCGCGAGGTGGCCGATATATCAACATTAGCCTTGTCCGGTGGGGACAAGACACGAGGCTTCACAGATGTAGAACAGCTAGAAGTAACATCTTGAAAACCTCTTATCGGATTCTACATCTGTTTTAAGATTTAAAAGAGGTTAAAAAGATCACTCTCGGAGCTTCTTGCCTATTCTTCTCTGAAGAAGACTGCACCTTCGCGAATAGGCGTAGAGTCAGTAGGGTCAAAAGAACAAATATTATGTAATTGTATGTATTTTAATTCTGTAACATCCTGAATGAACGAATATGTTTTTATGTATTTAATGTAACTTGACTTATTTTAAGTATAACATCCTAAATGTTCTATGAAATAAAGTAATTTTGAATTTCAATTTTACAAAAACAGCAGCTCTAGCACGATACCGACAAACTCGCGCTTGGCTCACGCTGAAACTTCACTTTGATTGCGCGAAGGTTCCGCGCAAAGGCTTGGTCGCCCTATGGCGTTGTCAATGTTGACATTTTGACATAGGACTGCGGTGTTGTCGCGGCGCTGTCACTATCGTACTCGGTCTGCAGATTGTTATTACAAGCGTGAAAAAGGCGTTTTAATATTATTAATACCAGGTAGCCTTGCCCGAAAAATTCAACCAAATACTATATATGGGATTTTTTATTTAGCTAGCCAAACTTTAGGAGGTGATTTTCCCCTTTAAACTGAACAATTTTCCACCATATGAAATATGATATTCTAAAAGAAAAATTTTTGACTTCCCATTTAAAGGAAAATTAGCTTATCGCACATGCTGTAATATAGGTTGATTTCACTTCCTCAATTTTTGCTAACTATTTTAAAGTAACAATATATTAAGGGCGTTAAAACGTTTTTTTGTATTTAAATATTTAGTATTGGAAGTCGCCTTTTAGAAGGAAATATTTTCACATGGTGATTGTATACCTTCCTTTAATAAAGTGTAAATATCTATAGAAATCGCAATAATGTAACAAAATTAATATGCTTCCATGCTGGACTGGCAGTGAAAGAAAAATTTAGAATGTACCAGCTGCCTACTCTTTCCAGGTATACAGTAAAAGTCTGTAAGAGGGATGCGAGGGTTTTGCTATAGGCTGAGAACCTCTTACCATTATGCAAATTGTTCCATCTGATAACCCTCACTTTGTGTCAAACGTGGCATCCAGTGGTTCTAGAACCACTGGTGCTCTGCCTACCACGTTAGGGGTTATAGGCGTGAGCGTATGTAATGTAATGTAAATTAATAAAAAACATAAAAGAAAAATAAGAACTAAAGACATAGATTCAGTATAGTAGAGTTTCTATCTACTATACTGGATCTCTTATAAAATAAATAAAAATATATTAATAAAACGTTTTACCAATATATCAATTCTTTTAAAAAGACTTTAAAAAAATAAAGAATACGAGAATTTCTTCAGAACCTAATCTCTTCCAGTAACACTATCCTAACTCCGACCAGTGGCCACATGGGACATCAAAAATGAAGATTTAGTCCCCCGCCGCGTCATACGTTAGCTGGTAATGAAAACACGGCCGAGTGATGAAGTAGGCGGGCCAAAGGGCCACTGTCTTTCACTGAGTTCGCCTCTGGGTTCCTGTTCAAAATTGGAAGTGCATAACGTTTATGAATAGCGTATGATCTACCTATGAATAGGAAAGTTTGGATACATGGATGTTTGTTGCTCCTTCACGTAAAAACTACTGGTCGGATTTTCATGAAACTTTGCAGTAATATAGCTTAGGAATCAAAATAAAACATAAGATAAATATTTTCCCAAATTCCTTCGGGAAGAAAGTCCCTGGGCTGAAAACTAGATAAGAATACGTTCTTAAGATTCTAGGTGCATTCAAACATTAATTAATGTTTAAGTATCTTCTAATACTGTGCTAAAAAGCGCTTGTAGCCCCGTGCCGCTCGTAAATTTAAAACAATCAAGGAGGTTGAGCAACGCACGCAGAAGCATGGAACCTGGATAAAAGTGGCCATTTTTAGGAGCATTTCCGTGTTTCGGAGGGTACCATAACCGCATGAGTACGCATGGCCATTGACTACGCATAAGTACGAATAACCAAGTAAGAAGCTATTTCGCGGTTTGAAAATTCCAGAAACCTCACTATGGAATTTAGCATTTTCACACTAAAGTAGCGGGCAGTGGTTGGAGGAGGAGAGCTGAAGACCGAGCTCAGTGGCGTGCCATAGGAGAGGTCTATGTCCAGCAGTGGACTGATACAGGCTGATGATGACATGACATGACACACTTGCGCATAGTGCTTTAAATAGTGCTTTAAATAGTACTAAATAGTACTTCGAGGAAATAAATAATGCCTCAACACTTTCAGAGATATAAAGGTACCTCGGTGAGTATGCTGGGCTGAACTCATTCTAGCATACTCACCACTGTTAGATCTTCAAAGACGCTTACAATTTTCTATCAGAATGCTCGTAAGAAATAGTACTCAAATAGTACTATTTCTACGCCTCATTGTATTTGCCATATTATACGTACAAAATATAAAAAAATTAAACACATTTTCGTGTTGGTACAAATTAAAACAATACAGTAACTATTCACTGTGAGTTTATGAATGTATCTATTTATTTTTTGTTTGTTTTGTTTTGTTTGTTCTTTTTTTTTATTAGGTTACCAACGGAGTGCACTCCACCACATTCAAGCACATCAAACATTGACGGCCGGTTTGGTCGAGTGGTAGTGACGCTGCCTCTTGATCGGCGGGTTCTGGGTTCGATCCCCAGTCGGGGCAAACATTTGTGTAAAAAGCAGATGTTTGTTCTCGGGTCATGGGTGTTGGTGTTTGTCTTTATGTGTGTTCCAAGGGATCCACGACACAAGGGAAAACCTTAGTGTGGGCCTTTGAGTGTGTAGCGTGTGTAGCGTTTATTTTTTTAAATACAAAAACTCAATACCACTTCAATTATAGATAACTTACGGCAAGCTTTTGTTTTCATTTTCGTCTCGTTTTCACAAATTTCGAGTAAAACAAAATTTATTGTTTAGAATTAAAAACTCAGGTTTAGCACTTGCTCGTCTCAAAATTATAGCGAATTAAGCTCAAAATTAATCGAGTATGCTTTTGTAGCTTCTCAAACAGACCTCTTTTGTATGAAAAATCGTGCAATATCCTTAGACCGTGTTGATGTGTATAATATTATAAGGCGTTTAATATGTTTATTTACATAGTTTTATTCATGAAGCAAATCCTTACTAATATTATAAACGTGAATGTAACTTGGTTTGTTACGCTTTCACGCTTGAACTACTTAACCGATTTTGATGAAATCTGGTATAGAGATAGATTAGACCTTGAGAAGTGACATAGGCTACATTTTATCCCACAGCTGGGCACGATATAACCTGTAGTCCACGCGGGCGGAGCCGCGGGCGGAGAGCTAGTAGATAATTAAAAAATTGGATTTTGAATAAAATTCTCGCAAAAGTCTACACTGTAAGTATATTTTTGCATAATCTATGGGGTTATGTTAAATTAGTAAGCGAAACTTAAGGGGGTGAATCTCCCCACGAAATTTAACAAATTTCCCCAAGGAACCTAAACGAAATAACTTTTTTTATATATATCGACCATGTGAGGAAAGGTGTTCAGTTTAGTGGACTGATTCAAATGATTCATTTTCACTAGCAAATTTAAAAGTCACCCGGGGTTACAAAATACTGGTAGTTGATCATAGTTATCGGTAGGCTTAATTATTTGCTAAGCTGTCCCTTACACGCTTATAGGTAATAAAGTAGGTGTTTTAAAGAGTTTAAAAGTTCAAGAAAAATACTTGTTGGTATTTTTGTAATAAAAACAGGAAGCTACTAAGTAATAAATAGCAGGAAAAAACAAATATCCTATCAAAATTACATAAAAAAATACTGAAGCATACTTGTTTTTACTTTTTTGCACCATCGCGATTTCAAGGGCTCTTGGGAGAAAATACAGTGATAACATTTAATTGACGTATAAGTTTTATTGAACTACATGATCATTATAATGCTTACAATATTTTGAAAAATTGTTAATGAACTCTAATTTACAACAGCGAGCAAAGACATGTATTAAATGATACAATTAAAAAAAAATAATTGGCCCGTTTTGATTGACTCACCATAGACATATAAATAACACTATATACAAATTAAGTTTTGATTCTGTAAGGTTTCCAGATAAGTGGTATATTAATTAAAACACAGACACAATTATTGCACAAAACACAAACACGTTTTTTTCCATTCTTATGGGAATAAAATTAAACAAAACTTGCTAGGGTAGTTCATGGAACCACTAATAATTTAACACTTGTTTGCTCAGTATTATAATTTTCTTTACAACACTTTTGTCTTCAGACGGGGAGTGGAGATATCGCTTCTTAGAACATCTCTCTACGTTGGACACTGCTTTGCAAGCTTAAAATTCAATCAGCGTGTGAAATCCTTCAACTATCTTCCTTTTCTTAAGTAGATACATCACCTTTTTAAATTTCTTTTTAGCAAACCTACTTAGTGAACTTACTCGATTTACGTAGGTTATTAAAGCATAATTGAGGCCTTCACGAAATCCATGTGTCTTTTCGATTAATTTTAACAATATTACGTCATTAGTTGGGTTAACAAAATCGATTTCTTTAAAAAATACTTTCTTGCGTATGGTCGATGCATTACATATGATAACCGTGGCTAATAAAATGCTTGTGATATGTTTCATTATTAGTTTTGACTTCTGACACACACCTTTATAAACCACTTTATTAAAATTTCATTAACAATGTTCAATTAACCAATCTGTTCATGACCGATTTAAAACTGTCGTGTTTTAAAACCCGAAACAGCATTTTATTGAACACGTATTATTATGTTTTAAGAAATATTATTTGTCGACAAAACATCAATGGAACAATACAAATCTAATGATAATATTTAATAAATTTGGGTCATTGTTACCATAGATGAACGGCTAACCTTGTTAAAATATAATCATTAACATACTTCCGGGGTCACTGGAAATACGGTACATACCTTTGAAGGAGTAAAAAAGGTCATTTGCGATAAATTTTGTCATGTGGTACCCTAGGCCCTAGACGATAAAATTTAAAAAAAATCAAAATTCAAATGTGTTTATTTCATAGAACATACAAAATGTTACTTGAACATGTCAATGTAGTAAATTATAATAAGCACTTTTGAATTTGCGCCTATTTGCAAAGGTGCAGTCTTCCTCAGAAGATAGTGGTTGTTTTTTTTGTGAAACGCTGGTAGTACTGTCGACCGTGGTGATTTAAATTACAGTGGCCATAAAAAAGGTACCCGTTGCCGTTGTAATATGTTATTAATTACGCCATTATGGCTCCTAAACCTAGGTCTTAAAAAATAGCAACCTGCCGTACCCTGTTCTATTTGTGTTTTTTTGTTTTTGTTTTCTTTTCGAGGTTACCCCATGGTTAACCCCATGTCCTACAGCTTTGTACGATTACGACAGATAATGGTAACATCAAGGAATGTTCTCACAATTATTTAAGACCAGATGAAGTAGGAAAACAGTCCATTCTGAGTATTTTTCCCTTTTTGAATATTTATATTTTCAACTAGCATTCCGCCCGGGACTTCGTTCCAGTGGGAATTCGGGAAAATTATGTAGCCTATGTCCATCGGGGATAATGTAGCTTTATAACGAGGAAAGAATTTTTCAAATCGGTTCAGTAGTTTCGGAGCCTATTCAATGCAAACAAACAATCAAACCTTTCCTCTTTATAACATTATACATAAATATATTATAGATATACATATATGAGCTGATTCCAGCAGCCTCACTGGTACCTATGTGTGTCTCTGAAAGTGTTTAGGTACTATTTATTTCCATGTGTGCAAACGCTGAATTCCATAGTGAGGCTTCTGGGATGAGGGTCACGAAAATTCTGACACTAGGGTTAGTCAATTTCGGCACACACTTGTCTATACCTACCTTTACTATAATAAGAAGAATAAGAAGACCCATGGTCCCAACCTGGTCCGTTATGTATCTCAAACAATGTTTATAATTAAACGGGGCTCTGCAATTCTTAAATTCACTATGATATATCTTCCATGCTGGACTGGGAGTGCAAGAAAAACTTAAAATGTGCCAGCTACCTACTCTTCCCAGATATACACATACAGTAAAAGTCTGTAAGAGGGATGCGAGGGTTTTGCTGTATAAAGGGCGAAAGGCTGACCACCTCTCACAATTATAATAATAATAATAATACGTTTATTTCTTCAGAACAGCACACACATACATTAAAAAAAGTTCAAAATATTCTTATCCTATTATACAAGTTTAAGTTTGCATATGTCTGCCGCAGTGAGGAAAAAGGCCTGGGCTCAGCGACTAATGCCAGACTGATTATCAGGCTGGCAACACTGATTTTCAGCCCTCGCCCAAGTGAGATGCGAGGGACAGAGTTAATACTATATAATGTTAAGACTACATATCTAGGGCCTAATTCAAGTGTTAAGTGTCTGTGTGAGTGTAATGAGGTGTGAAGGTGCAGTAGATGAAGGTATGTTAATATGCAGAAACAGAAAATTTAAATTTAAATAGAGCCGAAACACAAAAAATGAAAGAAATGATTACGTGGTTGCTAGTGACCGAGATAACTATTTGGTATACCTAACTTCTGTATTTCAAGTAAGAAAAGTTTCATTTTTGTCTTGAAATTAGATTTAGAAGTTAGGTTCCTAATCGGTGGGGGTATATCGTTCCAACATTTTGTTGCCCGGTAACGAAAGCTGCCACGATTATACAACTTGTGCCATCTGATAACACTCACTATTTGTGTTAAATGTGGCATCTAGTGATTCTAGAACCACCAATGCTCTACCTACCCCGTTGGGGATCATAAGCGTGACCGCATGTACAAACCTATTAGGCTAAAATACACAATAAATACAGAAACCAAAACAGCCCCAAGTCTCAGACACTATCCCGTTTTTTCGGTATCTTCCTTCATAAACAGGGATCAGGCGGCCTTACCCTTTCGCTATAAATCTGGTGACCCCCTAGCTGGTGACCCCCCGACCCCCCGCGCCCCCGTGCCCCCCTCTGCCGCCGCGAGGTGGTTTTGAATGGAGATTGAGCCAATTAAAGTAATCGCCGTAACAGTCGGCGTTGCCTTGGATTAGTTCTGTGGAGACTGGAGTTTCGGAGTCGACTTAATGTCTAAAAATATTTATATTATTTTTTTAAATTATTTATCGCACTTAAATTACATGGGATACCAAAAAAAAAAGAATTTTACATTGATCTCTTCCAACCAGCCTGGTGCAGTAGAGACATTGTTTTAACCTTTTCACCGCCAAAGTCTGATATATCAGACAAAAATTTTTTTTTACTTTAATATCGTTCACCAAGCGTTCGCCATACGCCACGACATTTAAAAAAAATAATTTTTGATGTAGTGGCGTGTGGTGGGCGTTTTTAACGTAACCTCTTGGCGCTGAAAGGGTTAAAACGCGGGAGAGAAGTGCATATTTTAATAAATATTACTTAGGAATGATAAGACAACTCAAAAATTTAAAAGTAAAATAAAAAGTAGGTACTACAACTTACTTATTTATTATTATTTTTTTATGTGGGAAAAAACTTAACAAGTTTCCCAAACTTTCAAACATTCAGATCTGTTTCTTTACGAAAAATAACTAGCTAAATGGTTAATGTTTACTATTTTTAACCCCCAACAAAAAAAGAGGCGTGCTGAAGTTTGACATGTGTATTTGTGTGTCTGTGTGTGGCATCGTAGCTCCTAAACGAATAAACCGATTTCGATGCGGTTTTTTACTTTGGAAAGCTGATGTAATTGAGATGGTTCATAGCTATATTTGATCAATATTGGTTCAGCTGTTTCAAAGTTATAAGCAATCGAATGTCGGGGGTGATAATTTTTTTTAAATTTAAGAGTTATTTATATGGCATTTTTTAAAATACCGTTTATACACATTACTTACACATAAGCTCAAGCTGTTGTCCCACAAAAACAGGCAGAAATACAGTTTGCTACAGAATGATTAATTATGTTCTCGCATGGCCTGTGATATCACCGATTTGTCCTGTTTGACTTCTGTTTTATTTAATTTTTTGACCATTTATGGCCTGGATACGAGTCCTTGCAGCCAAACTTCTGCTTTTTGAATTTCTTTTTCTTTAACCGACTTCAAAAAAAAGGAGGAGGTTTTTCAATTCGACCATATATATTTTTTTATGTATGTCCGCGGATAACTTCGTCGTTTATGAACCGATTTTGATTATTATTTTTTTGTTGGAAAGGGAGTATCCCAAGGATGGTCCCGTGGTAAGGAAACCAGGATCTGATGGTGGAATCCTGAAGAAATTGAGGGAAACTCTCGAAAAAATTGTCTTTCCGACTAGTGTGTTCCTTAATATTATTCAATATAAAGAATTTGAAAGCCCTATTATTGTCAATAGATATTTTCTTTTAACTATTTTTGGGATTGAAGTCGATGACTCTTAAGTTTTTGACGTGGAAAATTATTCATTCTTTCTTTTTATACTGGTAGGACCATGGTATACCATTCATCGATAAATATCAGAATTTTTACTTCTGACTCCTACTAGGCTGTAGATATCTGAATGATATATTTATTTTATTTTAAACGTGGAACCATAGGTGGAACATTATCAGTATCAACAAACAGATTAAAACAGAATTATAGATACATTAGTAATATCAAAGGAGGTATACTTAACTCTAAAAATAAGTGATGCCAACGACGAAATTAGTGATTTAAAACCAATTTTAATAGGTAGGAGCTTCTTGCTGAAACAAATTTTATTTTTCTCATTTGGGTCGATTCCAGTGCATCTATTTTTTTGTTGTGGTTCAGCAAATTTCGTATTTCGATGAAGTAAGTTGATTTTCAAATAACAAGAACGTGATAGACACTGTTTGCTGAAAAACATTAATAAAATAGTAGCACTATTGCTTAAATTCAAACTTTAGGCACAAAATACAATAAAACTACACCCAAAAAATATTTTTCACTGTAACAGCCACTCCACGCCCTTGCAACCTGTAGGATTAGTATCATACAATACAAGCAACGTCTGAATCCTTTTATTTATTGCTATTTATTGTTATTGCATTCGCTCTGCTCATTTCTCTCTCCTAATATTGTCTTGTATTAATTCCGCTTAGCTTTTGGCTTGTTTTAAATATTAAAAAGCTAATTAGACTGGTTGTTGATGAGTTTTTTTTTACGTAAAAACATCTTGTCTCTAAAAAATTGGCTCATTACCAACTGGGCGGTGATAGCCCAGTTGGTAATGAGCCAGACTTGTAATCCGAAGGTCGCAGATTCAAATCCTGGTGCGGGCCTGTACCACTAAATTCGTCTTTTCGGATTTATGTACGGATTTCTAATTATCCTTCACCTTTGAGTGAAGGAAAACATCTTGATGAAACCCACCTGTTCGAGAAAAGTCATTTTCGAAAGACGAGCGATCCACCAACCCGTATTGGGCCAGCGTGGTGGACGGCCTAAATCAAATCCCCTTCGTGTTTCGAAGGGAGGTCCGTGCCCCTCGGTGGGGACGCATATGGGCTGGAAAAAAAAGTATGACAGTATGGGAAGTCGATTTTTTTAGGAATTTCAAAATGAGGTTCCTTTGGGAAATTGTTCTGTTTCACGTGAGAAATCGTGAGGTGATTCTCCTTATGAAGCTGAATAAGTTTTGCCAACTAAGTAATTTATAATTTATTTCCGCCCGGGAAATCTTTCACGTGGGAGTTTGGGAAAAATAGGGTTATTAATCCAGGTTGTCAGCTACCTCCGTACCAAATTTTATCAAAATTGGTCCAGCTTTTTGAGCGTGAAAGAGTAACAAACATTCATACATATATCCGTACAAACATTCGCGTTTATCTATACTTTTATACTAATAATCTTCTCTTCTAATATTATAAACAGGAAAGATTCGATTATTTGTTTGTTTGCATTGAATAGGCTCCGAAACTACTGGACTGATTTGAAAAATTCTTTCTCCATTAGAATGCTACATTATCCTTGAGTAAAATAGGCTATATAATTTTCCCGAATTTCCACGGGAACGGAGTTCCGAGCGGAATGCTAGTAATAAGTCAAGATTAGGATATTCACTGCTCTCGTTAACAAGTAATGTTTTCTAATGTCAAGTATTTCTATGTTTTCGAATGAATCTACAATGTCTGTCACTATGATTAACTGATTAAAAAGTTCCAATCAGTTCACTTTTAAATTTAATTTAGAATTTTTTTGAGAACTTCTGAAACAAATTGTTTAAAGAAAACTCTAGCGCAAAGTAGGTATTAGGCGTAAGGTATACAATGTTTTAAAATAAAATTTTGAGATAATGTATGTAGGTTGTGTTAGCCAAACTTGCCAGTGTTCGAGACATGTTCAAATATCTGAGCGAGTCAGTGAGAGAAGTTATAGTGACGTCACAGACTAGATGACGCCAGAAGGTAACTCGATGGGATAGTCATAGTCAAAGTTAAAAATTGCTTTATTTTATAGAGTATTCAGAATGTGACTTAAAATAAAATAGGAGACCAAACATACACTACACTGCTTTCTTAACTTTTTAGAGTACTTCTTCTTCTATCTTATTGGCAGTTAATTGGGCTTAGAGTACTTAAAATATATTTTATTTGATTATAACATAAAATAAAAGACCTGTTTTTAAATCTCATGGTGCCCGCATCTGCTGCTGTTCTTGACGTGTAAATTGACTTTCTCAGACTGTCCAAACTTTGGCAGGCACTTTGTGAACACATCATTACTTAATTTTTCATACAGGAATTCTGATGATCCTAGGGGATCCACCAATCCGCATTGGGCCAGTGTGGTGGACTATAGCCTAAATCCCCTTCGTGTTTCGAAGGGAGGCCAGTGCCCCTCGGTGGGGACGTAGGGCTTGTAAAAAAACACAAGGCTCCTTGTGGACAAACTCGTCATTATGTTTAGTACTAAATCTCCGCAAGATAGTGTAGTGTTCGATTTTTTTCGAGATTTTTGCGCGAGCGAAGCCAAAAAAGGAAGCTAGTTGATTTTTCGATTTGACATTTGAATTTTTGACAATAGAAAGAGTAGGTACCCACTTAGCTGAACTTTCTTCTTATAGTATTTACTTGGATGTCTTATCTGTAGGTACCTCGTGTACTCTACGATGGAAGTGTGAGTGAAGTGAGCCGATATCTTCGGGCCACGATCCCGCCGCACATAAATCTGCCTAATCATTTGAATTACTCCGCCACAACGCTCTTAATATCTCTGCGACGTTCCAACCTCGTATGTATGTATGGGTGTGTGTACGTTTGTATAGTGAATGATGGGTATTTTATGTGGGTACGCTGAATATGTAATTGGATTAAATTGTATTCCGTTTGGGTGTGGTGACTACGAATATTGAGAAACTAAAAGCTTTAAGAGGATTTGACGTTTCATATAAAAAAATAACACAACACGCTTCTGTTCCCCTGTCGTAGTAGGCAGATCACCAAATTGCTAAAGGAACACTTATCAAAATTATATTTCTATGCACCATACATGGTCACGGGCAGAACGATTTTGACATTATAAAAGGATTTAAAGATTTAGATGTTTTTTTTTTAATATTAAAAATGGGTTCGCTCTTGACCACAATCTAGCTCAGGGCAAATATGTGGTCGAGGATGTAGCGAGCTCACCCAGAAGAAGCCTATTCACTCGTACTTTAAAGATATAGATGTGTAGTTAAAATGAAATTGTATGTATGTATGTATGTATGTAAACACTTTATTGCACATAATAAAAATTACAAAACAAAAGAGATGGATACAAAGAAAACTATGTACAAAGGCGAGCTTATCCCTTAGAGAGAGTTCTTCCAGCTAACCCTCGAGAGAAACGAAAGGAGACTAATCGCAGGATCGGCGTACTTGCGCAATAAGGAATTTTAACTAATAATATCTACTTTAACGCTACACTAATTATATTGATAATACATATATATATATATATATTTAAAATATATAAATAAATATAATATATACAATATACTATATAAATATGACTACGTACCTAATGCATATATGACTCTATATATTATTATTACTGCTCAATTGTGTTTTTGTTTATTAGCCCATATACCTATGCGTCTCCGCCGAGGTGCTGGGCTCCCTTTCGAAAAACTTACGCTTGCATGTTAACCCAAATAATTACAAAAATCAAAATGCTATCACAAAAGTCAATATAACACTGCAAAAAATATTTTTTGTAACTTACAGATTTTTATAGACTTATATTTTTACTTACTTACTTCTTTGTAAGCTTGGTTCTATTATCCTGATAGCTCAATTGATAAAGATCTTGCCTACTGATCTGAAGGTTACAGGTTCGATTCCCGACCGACGCAAATAAAAAAAAAAAAAAAAAAAAAAAAAAACGCTACACACTCAAAGGCCCACACTAAGGATTCCCCTTGTGTCGTGGGTCCCTTGGAACACACATAAAGACAAACACAAACACCCATGACCCGAGAACAAACATCTGCTTTTTACACAAATGTTTGCCCCGACTGGGGATCGAACCCAGGACCCGCCGATCAAGAGGCAGCGTCACTACCACTCGACCAAACCGACCAAAATATTTTAAAATCGTATTTCAAACTAAGTTTCAAATACTTGTGAGGAATCTGGGTGTTAATATATATATATAAGTATAAATAATATATTTACAAAAAGGTGTAAAAGTAAGTTGCATATCAGTTTAGCTAGCAACCGTTTGGAGAAGATGTAAATATTTTTGGACAGCGTACTCACCGCCACCAAACGCTCGCAGCCCAGTGGCTCTCGCTGATCCCAACCGATCAGTGAGGTTAAGCAACGTACACAGAGGCAGGGAACCCGATGGGTGACCAAAGTGGCTATTTATCACGAGCGTTTCCGTGCTCCGGAGAGCACGTTAAGCTGTCGGTCCCGGCTGTTGTCGATTGACTACAGTCATTAAAACCAATTCAGAGGGCATTGTGCGGTTTCAAAACTTTGACATCAGGGTTAGCCAAGTTCGCTACACACTTGACTATACCTACACGATAAGAAGATTAAAAAAAATAAACGCTACACACTCAAAGGCAGTAGTAAGGTTTTCCCTTGTGTCGTGGGTCCCTTGGAAAACACATAAAGACAAACACAAACACCTATGACCCGAGAACAAACATCTGCTTTTTACACAAAGTTTTGCCCCGACTGGGGATCGAACCCAGGACCGCCGATCAAGAGGCAGCGTCACTACCACTCGACCAAACCGGCCGTCAAAGATGATTTATTCAATTTATTTACGTAACACCACTCACTCACATACACACACTCAGCTACTCATTCTCAAACACACATTATACCCCTCCAAACACAACTGTTGTTCTAAATTGGAAAATATTTTCAATCATTTTTTTTGTATTTGTAATTGCTTATTAGATTGTTCTGTCAGTTAAATACAGGTTTTTATCTTATTGTTTATTATACATTCGTTTTAATGTTCTGCCTACCCCTTTGAGAAAATAATTCACTGAAAGCCTGATTAAAAGGACCATAGACGTGAATATATGCTAGAATCCAACTGCCATATAATTTATATGCCAGAAAAAGTCTCGTTTAATAACTTCAGCATAATAATATCCATATTTTACACCACCGCCCACAGTAGATCATCACATGAAACACATATCTGTCCTGTTTTTGATTTACACGCGACAACCTCCTGTTTTAGCTGTTTTCGTGTTCTTGCTCTGTGGTGTGAATTTTCTTTTGTTTTTCTTGTAATTTTTATTTTTGGCTTTTGTTTGAAATTGGACGAAAAACGAAACTTTTTACATCCTTTTCAACACGTTTTTGTTTTCGAATTAATTGATGTAAAGGATTTTCGAAAATGGTTTTCATTGAGTACTAATTAAGTAGGTAGGTATTTTTTTTCCTTTGTCTTTTGAAAATGGAATTTAGGATAGGTTATTTTTAGAATTTCGTACCCAAAGGAAAAAAACGGGACCCTATTACTAAGGCTCCGTTGTCCGTCCGTCTGTCACCAGGCTGTATCGCATGAACCGTGATAGTTAGACAGTTGAATTTTTCGCAGATGATGTATTTTTATGTGCCCTATAACAACAAATAAAAACTAGAATAAAATAAATATTTAAGGGGGCTCCCATACAACAAACGTGATTTTTTTGCCGTTTTTATAGAGATAATGTTTTTTATAGAGTCCGACTCGCACTTGGCCGGTCTTATAGGTAATGGTACGGAACTCTTCGTGCGCGATTCCGACTCGCACTTGCCCGTTTTATTTAATCTGATCATCATGTTTCTATTTTGGAATTCCTCATTGGAATTTTGAAATAAAAATCGACTTTTTTAGCTGATATAGGTGGGCTTAAGATTTTTAAAAACTTCCACGCTGGACTGGGAGTAAAAAAAAACTTAAAATGCTGGCACATATCAACTTCCCAGGTATACTGTATATTTGAAGAAGCCAAGTAAGATGTACTTCGGGGAGTGTGCTCAGGAGCTGCATGAGCTCATTCCGCCTGCCCCATTCTTCTATCGGACGTCCAGACGCACCGCGGGGTACCATCCCTATCTTGTTGATATCCCACGGATTCGCACTGAGCGCTTTTCATCATCTTTCGTATTGCGCACTGCTAGGGAATGGAATTCCCTGCCTGCGTCTGTATTTCCGAGTTCATATAACCCGAATCTCTTTAAAGTTAGAATCGAATAGGGTACATGATTTTCCCGGATTCCCACGGGAACGAAGTCCCGCGCGGGAAGCTAGTCATTAATATTTGTTGATGCCGTTGGTGAACTGTGATCTTCTTATTCTGTAACAAATGTTTGTTCTCGGGTCAAAGGTATTTGTGTCTGTCTTTATGTATGTTTCGAGGGACCCGCGACACAAGGGAAAACCTTAGTGTAGGCCTTTGAGTGTGTAGCGTTAAAAAATAAAAATAAATTGTGTACAGAGGTCAGCGCATCAGGTGACCCTATTTTCATTGCAAACCCGTTCGTATCGCAACAGCACAGAGTGCACACGTGTGGTAACCTGATGTGCGGCCCTCTGCACTGTATTATTCCCAAGTACAAATGTCGTACAAGAGGATCGTGACGTATTAATTGCTAAACACAAATATATATAAAGCATTTGTGTGTTAAACACTAACGTTTATTTTTTCCATTATTTGCCTTTCTCGCTGACAGGAAAAACTTGTTTCTACATAGATACGAGTATATTTACGTAATATTTGATGGAGACCTTGAAAAGATTAAATCATACTTGGACTACATAACTAACTTACACATAGTCGGGCATTTTGTGTAAACATTTTAGTTCACCTTTTTATTTGCTTGCAAAAGATTCTTATTTCTTTTACTATTGTGCAGCTAACTGCAACCAGAGAGAAGATTCCTTCGGTTAATGTTTTTAAATGGTTCCGGTGACATTTATAAATCTTAAACCTAGCTATAGATGCGCCATGTCACTATGAATTGAATTAATCATAAACTCAGACATTCATTGTGACTTAATTTGACTATGAATTGACAAGCCATCATCAATAACTATGTTATTACTCTCGAGCCTTTGTCCATATCAGCCTTATGAACAGATGCTGTCTATGCCCTAAAGCTATCACGTCGATGTTGCAGTACTCAGATTTTAAGAGCTGTGTGGAAACTTTGATAGTGGTGAGAGTTGTAGCCTATAGTTGGTAAAAAAAAACTGGGCCCGGATTCTGTAACTTAAGTTGTGTGTCGTTAGAATGGAGGCCATTTTATCTGATCAGGTGGCGAAATTGAGAACTATTTAATTTTCAAATACTTGCTGACAACCACCCCGACCAGCAGCGCCACCGCCGATCGAACGTAAAGTTCCAAACTACCTATTAGTAACTAAAAATTCAGGTGGCGGTGGCACCACCAGTCAAAGCAGCCGTCATTAGATGTATGAAATTTTGATAGTTCTCAATTTCGCCACCTGAGTGGATAAAATGGCGACTATTCTATCGACACACAACTTAAGTTACAGAATCAGGCAGTCTTGAAACCGGAAGGTTGCAGGTTCAAATCTTGGTTCGGACCTGTACAACCAAATTCATCTTTTCAGATTTAAGTACAGATTTATCATTAATTATGACCAGGTCAGCTGTGAAAGAAAACATCGTGATGAGACTTGCAGAGTTCGAGAATTAGGTTTTCGAAAGGCGCTTGGTTCACCTAGCTGCATTGGGAGAGCGTGGTGGATAAACTCCCTTCACTGTTTCAAAAAGAGGGTTGGTAGTGCCGCTGGGTGGGGATTTATATTAAATCTTTTATTTTACTTCGCAATCCTTTTAGTCGAAATTTGTCACGAGCGTTTCCGTGCTTCGGAGGGCACGTTAAGCTTCCCGGCTGTTATCGAATGACTACAGTTGTTAAAACCAAGTCAGAGTCCATTGTGCGGTTTGAAAGTTCGCCACATACTTGACTTGATGTACTTTACTAATTTTGAGATCCCCTAGTGGGATAAGTCCGCCTTTGTACATTATTTTTTTTTAACTTTAAGTACAGTCAATAGCATATCAGGTTACCACAAACTGTCAAATTTCCCCAATGGATAGTAAACTCTAATGATGTGCTGTTATCCCTGTACCATATTTTGCTCCTGTAAGAATATTTGTTGTACAATAAAGGATTTACATACAAACATATATACATACATACTTTTATTTATTTTAAGTAAGAAAATGATAGAACATTCTGTATACATTCAGGTTATATAGAGTCTGTATAAAGTTATTTTGACTTTTTTGGTATGAAGTTATTTTGATTTTCCGTCGTCCATTTGGATAAAACGGGATACCTTCATCCTGTAGCAGAGCTGATGTAGCACACACGATGAAGGTATTAATTAAAGAATAGGGAAATAGTGTTAATGAAGGTTTAATTTCGTCAAATTATATTTTATATGTAGGTATGTTAGTCTGTAAGGTATTTATATACCTATGGGCCTATGTTGCCTGAAAATAAATGATTTTATTATATTTTATTATTATTACAGAATAAGTCAAATTGACAAAATTATACCACACTAGCTTTCTGCTCGGGAATTCGTTCCCGTGGGAATTCGAAAAAATTGTGTATCCTATGTCCATCACGGATAATGTAGGATTCTAATGGTAAAAGAATTTTTCAAATCGATCCAGTAGTTTCGGAGCCTATTCAATGCAAACAAACAAACAATCAAATCTTTCCTCTTTATAATATGTATAGATATAGAAGTTCATGTTAACCGAGCTGACCCACGTCAAACATGCCTTCACGTCTCCCTACTAACCAATAAACTTATCAACTGCACATATCAGTAATAATAGCTTCTATTGTAATTGATAACCTCTAACCACAGTTACACTGAAAGGTGGTTATTTGACGGACATGTTTGGGATTAATGTTTAGTTAAATGTATTAATCAATCGTAATTAGTTTCTTTTGAAGTGTTAATTGGGTGATTAATTGTTTGTAAGTAGGTTGATTGTCTATTAAAGGTTTTGAAGATGTACCTTAACTTTTGCTTAGGTGTGGGAATTAATTCATTTTAGATACTGGTTTCCACGTTGTTGAACCCACAGCATAACGCGTAGACTAACACAAAACAAAACTATCGAATTAAGCTCTAGATAGGTCACTTCCACGTCCAGCATAGCTAGCACGACCTTAAAACTTTACTTTGACTGCGCGAGGGCAGCGCGGAAAGGCTTGCTCGCCCTCTGGTGTTGTCATTCCGACACCTTTGTCTGCAAGTTACTAATTAGTTTATCTAGGTAATAATATAAGAAAACTTACAACTCACGCGCCTTTAGTTATGGTATCAGCAGCTCGAGCACGATGTTAACATGCTAAAATATCAACATTGACAACGCCTGAGGGCGAGCATCGAGCAAGCCTTAAGGGGCCGTCGCGCAATCAAAATGAAGTAAGTATCACAGTCAGCCGAGTGGCGTACCGCGCGAGTTTGTCGCGCATCATGCTTGAGCTGCAGATAGATAATGCTTATGACCAAAAAATTTTAAACTGAGACAATCTTCGTAAAATAATGATTTAAGCAATAAAATATTAGCTATACTAAGGAGAAGACATCAATTTTTATTTTGAAAACTTAAGAAAAAAACGTAAACATTTGCTGACGCAACAAAACCTTTGTTTTCCAATCGAACTGTAACACTTAAAAAAAAGCATGAAGCCTTCAAACCCACTCTCATTTGTGTGAAGATACAAAAGGGAATTTCGAAACAATACATACATTACAGCTATAAAATTGTAACTGACAAGTTCGAAATGTCGGACAAAGAGCGGATGGTGCGCTTGCGCAAGACGAAAGTGAATGTGCTGACCACTCGGAGATTAGCTACTCTTTTATAAATACACACGTCAGTACCGCGCTTTGTCCCGTTGGGATGGACTGAGACCACAGACTGATCGTAGCGTAGACTGATAGCCAGTGGTCGGAATAAGCTGAATATATAAATTAGTTAAAAAAAATTCTATATATAAATTTGGAGGTCCTGATTCACTGACTCATCAACTTCCAGCTCAAAGCCTTAGACATAGAAAGCTGAAATTTGGCAAAAAGGTGTCTTTTATGACGTAGGCAAGCAGTAAGAAAGTATTTATCGAAATTCAACCCTTAAAGGGGTGTAATGGGGGCTCAAAGTTTGGATGAAGAAAACCATTTTTTTTTGGACATTTTGACTCAAAACATCTTCAAGATAGACCTTTATAGCAAATAAACGGACACGTGCTTCGCGATTTGTCGAAAATCATCCCGAGGGGTCAAGAATGAAATGGGTGACTAAAAGAGTTCTTTGCGCGAGCGAAGCCGTGGGAAAAAGCTAGTAACATTAAAAGTGGTTCTTTTAATTGTTCTTAAAGATCGTGTTAAAAAGGTTAAACTCAATTTATTTTACTGTAGTACTAATATTTGTATGTATTTAAGTGATATCCCGGAATTAGTCTCGAAAGAAAATGTTTTCATAAGGAGTCTCCACTTTTTGACTCTGTTCTTCGAAGTTTAGGTAAATATATTCAGCCTATTCCGATCAACGCTGATAGCGCTCACAGTTTAGAAGACAAGTGAGGTTAATAACGTATTTGGAACGATACACCTCCATATGTTTTTTTTTACGGAACATTTACTGGCAAATTTCCATGCTGGACTGGGAGTATAAGAAAAACATGGAATGTGCCAGTTGTCTACTTTTCCCAGGCAAACTGTACAAGTCAGTCAGTGGGACCGCGAGGGTTTTGCTGTATTGTGGGCGAAATGCTAACAACCTTTCACCTCTTATATCATATTTCATTTTATAAGTCCCTGAATTTGTGTCAAGCATGGCATTAAGTGGTTTTAAAACCGCTAATGCTCTGTTTACCCCGATAGGGATTTTAGGCGTGCGCGTATGTATGAAAAAAATTAAGAGTCTATAAAAATTGTGAATGTGACTAGCACTCAGTTGCAGAAGTGTTCATTAAAGTTAAAGCTTCTTTAAATATAATTCCGTCCTTGTTTACGTCAACAAGACGGAAAGTGACAGTACGAGTATGACATTTGAAGTCGTATTAACTTAAATAAACATTTCTGCGTCTAGTCTCGTTACTTCAAGTCATAATTGAAATGTTCATATTATCGGAATACGAACAGAAGAATTGTTTTTTTTTTATCTTGGTGACCAGGTCCCCGATTCTGTAACTTAAGTTGTGTGTCGATGGCATGGTCGCCATTTTATCCGTTCAGGTAGCGACATTGAGAACTATCCCATATATCTAATGAAGGCTGCTTTGACTGGTGGCAACTTTACGTTTGGTTGGCGGTGGCGCTGCTGATCGGGGTGGTTGTCAGCAAGTAAATGAAAATTTAATAGTTCTTAGTTTCGCCACCTGAACAGATAAAATGGCCTCCATTCCATCGACACACAACTGAAGTTACAGAATCGGGGCCCAGCTGACATGTCTAATAATAATTTGCTACGAGTATATTCCTGACATTTTTTAAACGCCTTTTACATACTCGTAGAAGTGATTTTTTTCTAACAATAGTTTTGAAGGTTTTGAACTTGACAACTTACAAAACTACACAAGGCGACTTCAAGTTAATAAACCATATTTATGTGAGACAATACGATTTGGTTAACATAAAGTTGGTATTATACCTTTGTTTATTGCAAATTAAATGCTAAGGTCATTCGGATTTGTTATTATTAGAACAATAAGACATTTTCTGTGAGAGATTAGGAGGTCTTAAGTTTCGGTTAACACACTTTTGACATTGAATGTAACTTTTTCAACTACATCTACAGAATAGGTTTGTTAGGTCCGTATTACAGAACGCGACTTAAACTTTGATCTATACTTGAGTAGCAGGCGTATTTGTCATCTATACTAATATTATAAATAGGAAAGATTTAATTGTTTGTTTGTTTGCATTGAATAGGCTCCGAAACAACTGGACCGATTTGAAAAATTCTTTCACCATTAGAATCCTACATTATCCGTAATGGACACAGGGTACATGATTTTCCCGAATTCCCACGGGAACGAAGTTTCGGGCGGAATGCTTATTTTGATATATATATATATATAGATATACAATCAATACTTAATTATAGATCAAGACTTGACTCTGTTTCTGTAATAAAATCCTTAGACTCTAATTTATAATGATTGCACATAACCCGCCATATTATTAAAAATTCTGTGCTAACACTATAATTAAAGTTAGAAATCTAAATGGCTAAGATCATCTGTAAATTACCTACCTACTATCTTTTACATAACCCTACTTAGTACGTATCTACCACAACCGTAGGCGTTACCTCAATTGACCCAATAACCGTAAATAGGACCTTACGACATAAGTAATAAGGGGCACTAAATAAGCTTTATTGCACTGTTTGCAGTGCATATGCAGTACATTTTTATGGCGTACCTGTTTTGTAGATCGAGTAGGTTAAGTTTTGTTTTAATGTTTTTTTTAGAGTGGGTGTATTTTAGCATTCGATTTAGAGCACAGTAGGTGATCGTAGTAGGTGGTAGTAGTCTTATAGTTGTAGTGGGTCAGTATACTAACTGGTAGCAAATCCAATTCTTCCAATGACTTTATTTGCATAATAAAGTCTTCGATACTCTAAACAAAGGTAGCTTCTTGTAGACATATTTTTTATCATGTCTACTTTATCACTAAACCTTACAATTAGTTAGTACGGACGGCCGCACATCAAATTACCACAAGCGTGTACTCTGTGCTGTTGTGATAAGAACGGTTTTGCAACGAAAATGGAGTAACCTGATGTGCTGGCCTCTGTACTATCTTCCTAATAAAAATAACTTCAAAATTAAAATGTTCTACCACAACCGACATATTACTGCATGCAATTTTACAAATCATTTTATAAATCATTTTTTCAGGCTTTGCCCAAAGGCTGTATTTTTTTTTTCAATATCGCTAAGGACCATCTCTATTTACGTTAGTTTTCATAGAAATAAAATTGCACCAAAATCGGTCTGTTCGTTTAGAAGCTACGATGGCACAGATAAAGACACAGATACACTTGTCAAGCTTAATACATTCCTTTTTTTAAACTCCTGACAAAAACGACAGGTGGAATATGCAGTGTGGTAATTTTATTAGTTAGATAGTTAATTTATTGCAGATCCTGAAAATATCCTAAAAGTCAACCTTTAAGCCTTTCTGTTTAATTTAGTTGAATTTATTTTATTTACATTTAATTTTATTTATTTTATTTTAATTACGTGACGTAGGAACTCAGGCGGCAGTGGTAATAAAAAAATGCCGTGCTGTTCCATTCTGTTCGAATTATAAAAAGTCCCATATCTTACACCAAATGCTTCTGCCGAAACCAACATGTAATGTTTGCTATTCATACAACACTTTTCGGTTAGCATAACTCAATATTTGAAATCACTTAAATTTCCTCTAAACCATAATGCAAAAAGATTAAATAATCCACACTTGACCCGCATCTAAGTCAAAAGGATAACGTTTCCTTATAAATTGCGCAAGAGTGGCCAAGTAACCGTGCGAACTGCGCTGGAGCACGTCCATGCGAAACTAGGTTTATAATGCAAAACGTCCCTTGAATACCGCAGAGGCCTTGTTTTTATTGCGAGAAGTGAAAATGTCACATCTCTTGAGTACTTTAGGCTGTTTTGCTGAAGGTGAAAGATGCATTTGATGAAGTATAAAAGGATATGCACAAAGAAGATACAAGACACCGTTTAAATGGTCTGCGAAAGATTTAAGAGGTCGATGATGATGAAAAGGATAAATAAGAATGAAATAAAAAACTGCCTTAAGCATCGAATTGTAATAATTAATGCTACATCATTTGTTGTAGCTTAAAATAACATCAAACTTGACTGCTAAACGCGAAGACTGCCATTGACCCTTTTAAATTATTGAGGGGCAGAAGACCCAAATAGACTTTGACATACTAAGCCCTATTAAAAATGTTTGCAATTCTTGACCCCAATACACTTACTTACGCACTGGTTATTATTGCTTACCTAACTTCTATATTGAGTTGTTTATCGTACGTTAGTGCCTTTGTCTTCTGACACCTATTATGGTAATACATTATCACGTCTTACGCATGCATCCGTGCGTAGAATTCTAAGTGTTACACATTAGTTTCTGTCCTGTTTCAAACTTTGAACTTTCAACAGTGCCCCGATTCTGTATCTTCAGTTGTATTTCGATGGAATGATCGCCATTTTATCCATTCAGGTGACGAAATTGAGAACTACCCAAATTTCGTACAAAAGGCGCCACCGCCAACTGAATTTTCAGTTGCTAGGTAGTTTGTAACTTTATGTTCGGTTGGCGGTAGCGCTGCTGATCGGGGTGGTTGTCAGAAAGTATATTAAAATTAAATAGTTCTCAATTTCTTCACCAGAACAGATAAAATAGCCTCCATTCCAGCGACACACAACTGAAATTACAGAATCGGGGCCCTGGTCTCAGTGAAAGTCTGATCTTAAAGCTATTTGTGGCTAGACTACAATGTAGGCGTAAGTCTTTATTAGTTAAGTCAAATGTCAAAGGCCATTGTGTCCAGGAACTGAAAGATAAAAGGAAATGATCAGATGAATATGCTAATTTAGTTTCATCAATATTTATATTAAACATCTGAAACGTTGTGATGATCTATAAAACAAAAGGTGAAACCAGAAGCATAACAAAAGTATGTCTATGATTATTATAGAAGGGGGATAGTATAATTAAATATTTTGTTAATCTACTGACACCAATTAAGATTTAAATAACCCTCATAATGATTGTCAAATGTGGCGTCAAGTTATTCTAGAACTACACGACGTTCTGCCTACCCCAAAAGGGATTATATGCGTGAGTTTATGGATGGATGGATGGTCATTTAATTTTAAATTAAATATATAAACCAAAGCGATACAACGACTTCTTCTTTGAAACTCATTTACATGCCAAAAAAATTTATTTCCCAGACTTCAAAAGAAAGTGCAACAAAAACAAGACTAATGTTATTATATGGTTATTTGATGGTGATGATAAATAAATTACAATTGTTATCTTAATAGATCTTTGTCAAAATGAATCCTCAAAATCTGATAGAGACATCCCGACAGACAATGGTATTTAGTCACGCTAAAAGAACTTTAACGTATCATGTCGAAAATTTAACGAGGCAAGAAATAAGACGCTTTATTAGATAAATAGCTTTTGTAATGTTACTATCTAAAGCAAAGATACTTATTCTAATAGCCAGCTAAGATCTAAATAAATCTGTGGATAATGACTTTATGATGATCAGTAAATAATGCAACAATTTCTGTAGATACATTATAGACTAAGGAAGCATGTGAATATATTTATTAAAATTTTGTGAATATACTAAATAAACAAACGTGAAATCGGGAAAAGAAATAACGATGATTATTTAGGTAAATATCGTAACACTTCTACAGATGGAAATAAACAAGTTGATGTTTATGTTGCAAATATGTGCCTACGAAGAAAATTGCGTTTGAAGGAAATACTATAACCATAAAGTATCTAGTAAAATATTAATTGACTTTCAGTTAAAAAACGGTCCAAGTTAGAAGATTCTGCTAATCAAAGAAAAACACACACTTAAAAGTAACACTGTTCATTCGTAAATCATCAGCCTATAACATGTCCCCACAATTAAATTGAAAAATTAATGGCAATCTAGAGTCTAGTATAAAAACTCGATGACTTGACGATCACTTGATGTTTCGTCTTATGTTTTTGGTTTTAGGTTTATCAAAAATCTTAGCACAAACATTTTAAGATACGTTTTTTCTTAGCGCTTAGTCCCGATTCTCAATCGAGGTACGCGTGACCCACAGTATTTGGAAGAAATATTTACCTATATATTAATTTGTCCGGTAAAATGAGTAGCAAACATCAGGAGGATGCTGTCAATCGTTTGTCATTTGTTTCGTGAAGCGGACGTCGAGTTGCGCCTGCGCAAGACTGATCGTTCACCTTCTACACAGATTAGAATGGTTAGAGGCGCCGTTTTTTAATAATCCTTTAGTCTACATTATTAACAGTTTACAGCAAAAAATAAAAAATTAGAACTTATGAAGTTTTTTAATGCAAAAACATTTCAAATGGAAAAGGCATTACATGTCAAATACATATTATGAAAAAATGTGCACTAGCAAAGCAACAAAATTCCATTCTCACTTTCCGAGGGCATGGTATACATTTAAAATAATATTATTGTAATGGATTCAAACATTAAGAAAAAGGAAATAATATAATAACAACACTAACACTCTAAATACACCAGACGCTATAAAATATTTACATTTACAAATTATACGAGGTTTCAAATGAGAACCGTAAATTATTTTAAGACATTTTGTACCATTAGGAAGCGAATATGAAATATTTAACAGTTTCCTAATTTTTTTGCCAACTCTATACCTTTCTACACACCTCACACGACGTGATAGGAAGTGCACCGGTCACAGTGAAGGCGAGTCGTGTTATTATGTGAAGTATTGCTCAGGTATTATGTGATTGGCTCTGCCTTCAATAGCTGCGCTTACGTACTGAACATGTGTTCTTTGTATGTCGAGCTCAGTGAGTGTATATTTAAGACTAGATTGGACATAATACCTGCACATTTAATAGAGAATAGGTTCCTGGAAGATACAAGGCAGTTGCTTGTCAGAAGAGTATGGGGCCGACTTTTGTACCCTGTCAAAAAGTATAATTGTCGTGCAATAATAGTAGATTAAGCAACAAGGGGATAAAACAGTGTATAATGTCACGGGCAGCATATTGAATTCTGAGCGAAATGAAGGACGTTCGGGAATTATGGGAAGAATCCTGAATGAAGCGAAGGATTTAAGTCTGCCCAAGACTAAGACACTTTTATCCCCGAGTAGCTTACTCTACTTTATACACCTACTGCGAGGTTAAATAAAAAAGAAATAATAAATTCATCCCATCAATAATGTTTTGAGCCTCCGTTTCTATGTCAGAGTCGCTGGAATTACATACTGGACTTTTTTTTAAATTTATTTAAAAAACTTACCACAAAACAATTTAGTAATTCGCGATAAAAATCACAGATTCAAAATCACCTACGACGTTTTCTTATAATATTTAGTTCCGTAGGCAAAGGAAAGTCAATAGCTGAGACATAGAGCCAAGTTATCATACTAAATATATTTAATAAAAGTAAAATCTCTTTGATGTGTCAAATTTTATAGTTAAAATCTACTTGGACCAAGGAAGTAACAGCCTTGTTTTTTTTCGAAATTATTTTTGATAGAAGTTTTTGTTGAAATTTTGGCGTTCCATATTTAAATGTCATTTATGCCCAAGGGAAGTTCCATACAATTTTATTTCCCTTAAGCTTTAATGGCTTACTTTCAAAAATAGAATACTTGACGTATAATACGTGCTCCAGATGCAGGTGGTGTATAAAGTATATTTTATACATTCATTTATACACTCACGTCTACAATCCCTGATGGGGTGGGTAGAGCATCATATGTATAACTCACATGACGCTACGTTTCATAAACATTCTGGTGTTTTTTAGATGGAACATGAGTGTAGAAGTGATGGTTGTTAGCCTTTTGCTCGCGATACATCGAAACCCTTAAGTACTACATACTTACTGCCTTCTACAGAATACATAGGAAGACTTGGCAGCTGGCACATACTAATTTTATTTGAGACTCCCAGTCCAGCGCTAAAGTATATTTATTATGTCACAAAGGTCTTTTGTAACCTAATAATCCCGAAGATGATATTCTTTTCGTTACGTAATATCATTTACATGCACGGAGTAAGAACCTCATTATTCCAGAATCCAGTTTGAATTGGAATGTAAGAAAAAAATTCACAGATTTCGAGCCTCACACGACTATCGAGAACATTGGAAATGAATCTACGGAATTCGAAAAAATGTCGTTCTGCCTTTTTGACTTTTTTCAAGAAGGTTAGGCTACAGGGCAAACCGTTAACCCGATCGTCTTTGTTTTAAGCTCAAATTGTAGCTGACTAAATTGTTTAGAGGAAATTTTCTCAAATTTTTGATATCATCGTTTCTAAAATATCGAGCGCCAAAATTTTTTTTCACTATTACAGCCATAATTTTTTTCGTTTTTGACTTTCTCGAATAATTCTTTTTGCATCTCAGTTTCTGAATATCACATGTTCACAATTCTCCGAGATATAAGAGGATCGCACTTTTTCGTGAAATCGGAGCCTATACTGGAGCGAACGACAAGACATTTCCAATGTCAAAAGAGTTCATTTGACTTCAAATACTGCCTCAAATGGGTAATTTCTAAATTGGAAAGTTTTATTTTTTAATATATAGAATCAAATTCACATTTAATCTTCATTGACTCGCTACCTTACTCGCAACTTTCTCGGTGCTTTTCATCTACAATTGTGGTTAGTGGTTTTAACAGTTCATTCGCCTTTTAATTGTGCATCTTGAACTCTTTGGTTGCATAACTCCATCGTGAATCGTTATAGCATTGAAATTTGACGTAGTTCAAGGCATTTATAACTTTTTTGCAATTAAATTGGACAATGAGGAGTCCGAGCTTTACTTTAAATGAAGATATTTTAGTTTATTCTTGGATTCTATACTAGAATTGGATTCTATACTAGATTTGAGGCTAAATATTAATTACCTACCTTACAAAACAATCTTCTCAAATATATTAAATTGGAGGTCCTGACTCATCAACGCCCGGAACGAAGGTACCTTTTATAACAAAGACAAGGAATAAAGAAGGATTTCACGCAATTATTACGCGAACGAAGTCCCGGGCCGCATAAAATAGCCCTCTAGTACTGCACAAAACAGTGGGAAAACAAAATCGGTAATTTCAATCGAAGAACCTGAATTTTTCAAGATATGTAATTGTGGGAGACTTATGCATAAGCCTAGCAGTGTAAACCATACACGGTGGAGATAAAAATAAGTCATGAGTAGACTAGTTCTAGAATACGTATAGAATGTGGGATCAAATAATATTGAAAAAGACTTTATTGTAATGTATGTCAGTAATTCTTAGTACGGATTTTTAATCTATCACGTAGATGACAGAAATCGATAAGTAAAGTCATTTTCCGCAAACCTTTCGCACGTTTGTTCATTTACTTTAGACGTAACATCGACGAGGAAAATAAAGTCTAGGTTTGAAATTAATCTTCCACTCAATATTACCGCATTCCTTTAAAACCAGTTATTTGAAGTGAATCTTACTTTTAAAGGTATTCCGAAACAGTTGTAAAATGTAATCTGCTTCAAGTAATGTGTGAAATGAGTAGGGACCGGTTGGTCGTTTGCCCATTTACCTCTATTAAGCACAAGCTCTGATTGTATAACCGCATCATGCTATACAAGTATTTGTTGCGCAATGTTATGTACCAATTTATTATCATCTGTTTCAAAAAGTGGCTTAGCAGCTTAAATTAATATCGACACTTGATTTAGACATCTCGGATAGTCTTGGTTAACCTCGAAATCATTGAGTGTGCTAGTTATGTGATGTAGATATTCACTCATTGTTGTTTTTCAGATCATGAGATAATTTTTTAGTTCATAGAAATAAAGATCTTGCTTATTAGTTAACCCGTCGCGCGCTTGTTTACGCGCCGTGCGATACAAATTCTGCACACACGGGTGTGCATAAATTGCGCCAGGGTTATGAATCTCTTTGCTGTACTTTATTTATTTATAAAATTTACCTATTGGGTGGCTTTAAACTAACTAACAAAAATTAAGGTTGTGAATGAGCCCACTAAACCAGGATTTCTCAAAGTGGGGTTCGCGAACCCCTAGGGGTTCACCATTCATCGGTAGGGGGTTCGCGGCAAGATTTACGTGATGGCGGCGGCTTGATGACTGGCAGGCACGTGCGGCACTTTGTCCAAAATTACTCCTAAGATTGACTTAATTTGCGACAAGAAACACCTATCACATTAATATTAAAAAGATACTTCTTTTGACATTGTATTTGTTACCTCTGGTTAGTCAAGGGGTTCGCTGTTATCTGGAAACTTTAACCAGGGGTTCGTGGAGCCGAAAGTTTGAGAAACCCTGCACTAAACTGAACAACTTTCCCCAAGGAACATAGGTCGAAATATGAAAAATAATTTCCCTTCTCTTCAACTTGTGCAATCAGCTGATTTGCCTTTTTATGAAAAGTCTATATTGTTTTTAAGAAGTCCATATAGGTTTCTTGGGAAAAGTTATTTAGTTTCATAAGGAGCGTCAACACCTAAAGTTTTTCTAGCTAATTTTAAATCACCTTAAAATATAATTGTTAATACGACAGTATAAAAAGACGATACTACACGGTAAAATGTCTTTAAATCACTCACATGTTACCTCTACCTTTTACTTTCCAGCAATAGCGTTAAAAAACGTAATATATTATGATAATTTAATGAGCATTTACAAACAAATTGATAATCCCATGATCATCTAGCATAATATGATCCAACAACTCATTATAATTAGTAGAATTTATCTCGTAGTTGTTATACTTTTCGTAATATTTAATAGTATATGGTCTTTTGACGTCACGGTCTCTAACCTTAAACATCTCAATCTCCTTTTCCAGGTCAAGTTAAATGATAGCATGATTTAGTGGTTCATTGTTTATTAGATCATCATCACATCGCTGATGTAGTCATCAAAAAGTAAACTACCATGTTTTAGTGTTGATACCGCCATTATGTTAATGAGTTTCACATTTTACGTAAAAATGATAGTTCTTGAGTAAACTTTTGTATGCTTTGAATTAATTTGCATTTTACCAATTATATTAAGTATTTTTATTTTTGTTTTAGTATTATGATGTGGGTGACGTAATATTATAATGTCTTCATTTTTATCAGATTTTGAAAGCGCTACCTGTGTACCTTATTATAATTTAACATGTACAACACTTACTAATGTATGCAAATTGAGATTTGAATGATTGATTTTTACCTTTTATCCTTTTATTTCATCTGTTACCTCAAGACATTTCTAAATTGAATGATATTGTAAAATTTAAATAAAAATTAACCAATTCAATAAGGTTAATGGATGATACTATCGAACTAAAATAAAATCTTCCGCAATCTCTTTGTTTTCCTTTTGCCAGTTTTGAATTTTATGTCACACTCTTTCCAGCATGCACTCCGAGTTAGTACATTAGTATTTTCCAACATAGTGACTGTCAGTTCGACCAGAAGCTACTTTAAATACTTTTTTGCTAGAAAAGTGTAGACTTCATTTACTGCGTTTATGATGGGGGAATAAGATGATTGACATTAACGAGGTTATAGATCGTAGTCAATTGTCGGAACCGGTTAAAAAGCTACAATTCGATTAAAAGCATGAGTTTTGACCAAGAAACGATGAACTTTGAAGTGAATTTGAAATATAATAACAACGAAAAAAGCGAAAGTAAAAAGAAATCAAAGATAGTGAAAACGGTGGCAACCACAAAATACATCTATGAATAAGTAAAAAATCTGCGCGTCGCCAAATTTAAAATTGATAAGGTGGTCTGGTCATCGAATATGTTAAATAACTCTTTAAAAAAGTTGAGTCACCTAAAGTGGTTATGCGTAAAAGTAATGTATTCAAAAACATAATTGAAGAGTAATGAGTATGAGAGGCTAAATGAGAGTTTTTGCGTGTTCCTTATATTATAAATGAATGTTACACTCCCTTCTGAGAAATATGAAGTGGTAATAAAACTGATGACAGGATAATGGTATTGCGTAACAGATATTCTGAACTCGTTTTAAAGTTCAGCAATGTTCTTTCAAATTTATGAACAGTCCGTTAAAAGCAGCAGGTGTTTATTTTTATTTCTTTCAGGTAAGTAAGTAAAATGAACATACAGAATTAATGACTTTAAAACAACTCCATGACACCTATCACTAATAACTTATTAGTCATCATCATCATCATCATCATATCAGCCTATTGCAGTCCACTGCTGAACATAGGCCTCCCCCAAGGTGCGCAACTTATTAGTAATGCGTGTCAATAGGCCTTTTTATAATTCAAACGGAATAGAATGGTACGGCAAATTTTTATTACCGTTACTCCCTATATTCCTAGTGACATAAGGAACAAAGGGGGTAATGGTAATACAAATTTTCCGTGTCGAAAAATTCAGTTTTAATTAAAAAAGTTGGTAATAAAAGAAAAATGTTGGTCAAATAATTTTAGCAGTGACTGACTTAACACCACCTTTATTTCTAATTCAGCTTGATTTCTGGGTCTCCAAGTTTATGACTTCTACCTTGATACTTTTACTGACATCCGAAGGTGACTCACTTAGCTCTAAAATTTCAAACGTAATTTAATATTGAGCAAAAGTAGCGTTACTACAATCCAGTACGATGTGGTAATATTGATTACTCTGACAGCTTTTGGAGATCATTTACATCTGGGCTTATTAATGGCTCTTTGACTGACTGTGGCATAATGTTAATATTCATATCAAGGCTCAACTACACTTGAAAGGCAACATTCCTTTTTAAGCTGATTGTGAACATTAAAATAATCGATATTGTAAGTGGAAGTACTTGCTCATCAGCTTCTTTAATTAAGTTCTTGGTTTTGTCCAAACATTGGATAACAAGTATTTTTGTAACACAGTTCAACTTTTTATTGTTATCAGTGATTTGAGCTGTGTTTTGTTATGATTTAACTCAGGAGAAACTTTGTTTAGCACTTATTATTTACTTGCTAACTATTATGTATACGAAGATTGCAAAACCTGTTCCCGGGTGACGGAAACGGTTCTTAAATCACAACAGGCTAGAGAGAGACCTAACTATCAGGTATCATGCATACGAAGCGCATAGCTTGACCGTTCACCCAGCTTGCGCAAGCGATATTCGGAGTGCAGAGAAAGTGCACAGGATTATCTGCTGAGTGAAAATATTCGCTAATTTTGCAGAACGTAAATTACGCAACGCTGTGGGTGTTGCTCTTGTATCGCAATTTACAACCAAACTAGTTCTTGCAAGAAACGGAATTGTCTGAATCAAAATATCGCCGATTCTGAGTAGGTTAATTTAAATGAAATGTAAATGTTTGCGAAGATATTAAATGATTTATGGCTTTAATTGCCTTAATTAAATCTTCAAATTTATATTGATTCGAAATTCGTGCTCAGATTATTATGGCATATCTTTCTTACATTTCTCATTCATATTTGGATGTTATGTGATGATTATTAGCGAACATAACTTTTAATGTGTCGTCAAATTTCGTTGGTATTTGAAAGAATTACTTGCATTAGATAAAAAATGTACATTGATGTATTTCTAAGAAAGAACCTGTCTAATTCGATAGTTCGCTACCGTCTCTGACCGTTAGTAAAAGTAAAAGTGACCAGTCCACTACAAGTAGAAGAGCCACTACATTTACTCGTTAAACAAAAGTATTGGAGAATCCTAATAGTAATTATTAAAAGCCCACTCAATGGACCTTACGTCATCATTACCTTCACTGCAGTAATCTCAATCATATGACTTTCGATTCGAATCGAAGACAAACTGCTCCATATCATTGGCCAATGAATATGTTTCTCGAAACACTTATGGTATTACGATTGTATAAGTTATTCCAGTAACAGTGAAAGTGATGTAATCGAAATGCGTCTTTCCAAAATTGCTCTCAGATTTCACATTAAATTAATGATTTGTAAAAAAAAGTTTTATTTACAGAAACTTACATTATTAACAATATAATACACATTACGGCTAGGATGTGATCACATGAGTTTCTTAACATTGATGAGATGAATGACTATGACTTGGTTTCGATTTTAGTGATGGTGGGGAGAGCCGTAAGAAGATGATGGGGATGGGATGCCGTAAGATCCCGAGGGAACTCCGATGGTGTGGTATGAGGCGGAGGGAGCGGAGTAAGATACAGATGGAGCTGAGTAGGAGATGGAGCTACTTGAGAATCCTCCATGGCCACCGCTTGAGAAACCTCCATGACCACCGCTGGAGAAACCTCCATGACCTCCGCTAGAGTAGCCACCGTGACCACCGCTGGAGTAGCCTCCGTGACCTCCGCTGGAGTAACCACCGTGTCCGCTGGCGTAACCTTCCTCAGCCTGGTGGTATTGAGCAACTTGAATGCCCTGTTGGATGTGGTCGAGTTCGATGCCGACGATTCTGTCGTGAGGAACGCCGTACACGGGAGCGGGAGGTCCGTATGAAGAAGAAATGCCGTGACCATGGCCGTGGGAAGAAGAGGACGACTGGTAAGCTTGGTTGTGGATTTCGTCCTTCAGGATGATGTGCTTGATCTTCTCGAGTAGATGGGGGTCGACGTGGTAGCCCTCGGAGGTTTGATGTCCGATAGGGACGGCGGAGTAGTGGCCTCCGGAGCTGAGGCCTCCAGAACTGTACCCGCCATGGCCTCCGGAGTAGCCCCCAGAGCTGTGGCCGCCGCTGACGTAGATGACAGAAGATGGGGCGGAGTAGCTATAGCCTGTAGGAGGCTCGGCTACAGCGCAGCCAATCAGGGCGAGGGCAACCTGGAGAAAAAATTGAAATATTTGCAAAACGTTTTAAAATTTTGAGCATCTTTGAACTTTTAACCCTGTGGCACTGGTTTCAAAATTCTTATTTTAATTTATCAATTTGGATCCGGATCCAGATATAAGCAAAATCTTACTGTAGGGTTCAGTGTAATTTAACGTCAAAATATGTTGTAACAAAACATTAAGAAGGTTGCACAGTAAAGTTTTGAGGGCTACTTATTTATTTATTTTTTATTTTAAAAGATTCCAAACTGATTGCAATGACTAAGACACTTAATTTTAAAAATTATCTTTTGGTGTCACATGTTGCAACATTTTGGTAAGTAGAGCATGTAAAAACTCTTAATGTTAACGTAATCTCTTGAATAAATAATCCACTTAGAGACGATTGTGAATCACTTTTGAAATTTAAGATTTGCAATTTAATTTATTACAATTTTTATTTTTTTATTTAATAAGTATTATTTGTGAGTTTATTTGTGCTCTGTGAATTGTCCAAGAACATTTATCTATTTTTTGCTAAACACTTAGTGGAAAATAAGCTCAATATTGAATAGGATAAGCTTGATAAAATGAAGGACCTACAAGTATTTTTTAATGATTTGATGCATCCTAAATTTAAAACAAAGATTAATTGTAGTCATCGGTTTTAATTAAAACTAATTGTATTCAAAATCCTTTTGGAACTAAAACCGATGCGGCATTTTTTCGCGTAGTAGATCCAAAAATCTCAAATGCGAAATCCAGTTTTACTATTTGCACTTCAGCCTCACTACACAACACTTTATTTTCACTGCACTCCAAATTCAACTTACAATCCACTTGGCCATTTCGGTATGTTGTTGGGTCACACGACGGTGTTTGTATGATGTCTGGTTGTATGACCGTTCGTTTATATAGAGAGGATTCTGCCGCTGAAGTAAAAGTGACTCTGAACCATCCGTGGTCGCGAGGACGAATACAGGTTATAAATGGACTATATTTTGAAAAATGTGAGAAAAAGAGCAATTAGGTATTTATTTTTCTGAACTGTTTTGAGTAAAGGGCAGGTGTTTAGGCAACGACGATATTAAGAGTTGCTTTCGGCGAAATTATCTTAATTGATAATAATAATGACTTTCAAGCTGGGCCGGAATCGAAAAAAAAAACTTAAAATGTTGCAGTTGCCAACTCTTCCCAGGCATTTGTAGAAACCAGTAAGTGGGACGCGAAGCGAAAAGGTATTGTGGGCGAAAGGCTTACGACCTGTCACCACTGTACTCATTTTCTACATCATTATTGTAAGAATGAATGTGAAATTTAGCGCCAAGTGGTTCCAGAGCACATACCGTTCTGCCTTCCCCAAAAAGAGATTATAGAAGTGAGCAGTTTGATAGATAATAACAATGACAATCTTCATATAGGATATTTTTCTGTATGTATGTATGTAAACACTTTATTGCACATAATAAAAATTACAAAACAAAAGAGATGGATACAAAGAAAACTATGTACAAAGACGAGCTTATCCCTTAGAGAGATTTCTTCCAGCTAACCCTCGAGAGAAACGAAAGGAGACTAATCGCAGGATCGGCGTACTTGCGCAGTAAGGAATTTTAACTAATAATATCTACTTTAATGCTACACTAATTATATTGATAATACATATATATAAAATATATAAATAAATATAATATATACAATATACTATATAAATATGACTACGTACCTAATGCATATATATTCGTAATTTTTCTTATTATATTCGTAATGCTAGTTATTTCAGTGTGACGTCAAGTGATTTTGAGACAGTATAATGCTCTTTCTACCCGATTGGGATATTGTATGAGATATAGTGTGGCTGTGCATGTAGTAGCATGGATCAAAATATTCGTATTAATCATTAAAAATAGAATACTTAAATGTTGATTTTTGCCTATTTTTTTGATTAGTACTTTAATATTGTCAATTTTAAAAAACCCAAACTTGCTTAAAAATTGTCCATCAAGTCAAAAGTTTTGATTTTTTTATAGTAGTGGAATCGATACAGAATGCCGAATAGTTTAAAAAAATGTTTTCAAAACTTGATGAAATTTGTAAACGATTTTAAACTGAAGAAATTAAAATTATTTCAAAACTTACTTAAAAATTTGCAATACTGATATAATAATAATGATTATTATTACAACCTTTATGACTTCGCGAGGCATCATTTTCATAACAATAATTAATTACTTAGTTGTTTAAGATTTGACGAAAGCGAACATTTTAAGTTACATTTTTATAACTACCTTAAAAGCGTGTCAAGGTTTTTTGGAACCAAAAGTCTTTGCTAATTACTTATTGAATTAATCTTTCTTGACCTGCGCAAGAGCAAGGGCAGTGCGTTTAATTTATTTCCAAACGATGAAAGCGGTTATCTTTAACTATACTAATATTAAAGAGGAAATATTTGATTGTTTGTTTGCATTGAACAGACTCCGAAACTACTGGACCGATTTGAAAAATTCTTTCGCCATTAGAAAGCTACATAACTTATCCCCGATGGACATAGGATACATAATTTTCCCGAATTCCCACGGGAAGGAAGTCCCGAGCGGAATACTAGTCTATTGATATTTTCGTATAAAGGTAGGTTTTATTTTAGTTTATAAGTATATTTCTTTGTATTATAAACAATTTAGTAGTTAACGTTTTACTTGTTTATCAAGCTGTAAAACGCCTCCAAAATTAACAGTTTTAATTTAATTTTTTTATGAAAATCTGACTTGTCGGAATTTGAAACAAAATAGTTTCTGTTGAGTCATCTAGTGCATGTAATTTTTTTTTCAATATATTTAATTATAACTTCTTGTAAGTAGTTAATATTATTTCATATTTATATTTTTCCGGATGGCAATACCGTTGCTCTCAAAAATCTTAATTTTTCCGTTTTCTGAAAAACAGGATTTTTGCAATATATTTTTTTAAACGTTTACCCGCGTGATCATTTATAATTATTGCACCTTGTACACTTTAAAAATAAAACACCTGTCTTAAAGAAAGCTGGTTAATTGCATAACACTTACATACAATCAAAATTAGCGTCCTGTATGTTCATGTAACAACAATGGTAGAGGTCAACGAGACTTAAAGGTGAGTGGTCATGGTCATGATACATTTGACAAGGGGCGGTGCACATTATAAGTGTATCTACTCATAGGGAAGTAATTTACTTAAACATGTGTACGCTTATCTCTACAATTCCTTTAAAGGCAGACAGAGCTCATAAGTATACGTTACAGTTAAAAGCATTGTATTATATAATTTATACATGTCACCGGAAAATTGTAAGAACCGTAATATTACAATTTCACAAGTGAACTTATAATTTCTCGCGATATTACAATTTGCCTAGTAAAATTATAAATTTACGAAACTTTAAGGGCAGCCTGCATGAAATTATTTTAAGTTAGGTTATTTTAGATTAGGTTGCATTAAAATTATAATAAATCCGTCAATGTGAAAAAAAAATGAGGCAATTCACCAAGTCCCGAGATAAGCTGACTAAGTCAAATTACAATATTTACTAGTCTAGTCTTCGCTAACGTTGTCGGTGGTTTAACGGCTAGAGGGTCGCACTCGTAAGCAAGAGGTTCGATTCCCAGTGCTGCCATGTACCAATGACTCGTTTTCTGAGTTATGCTCATTAATTGTACACTAACCGATGCTCTTACGATGAGGGAACACATCGTGAAGTAACCTGCATCCAATCCCCTGTTGACAAAGTTAGGAAGGTCTTTGTCAACAGGGGATTGGACCACTGAAATGAATGGAATTTTGTTAAGCTTTCTAGTTCTAGATGCATACGCTGGAATGGTGACCCATGAATTCACCACTCTCTCAATTATTATGCTATCGCGAAGACTGATGAACGTACACGAGCATTAAGACATTAAGTGAAAATTAATAAACATCTCATTTGATAAATTAGACCAGAACATCTGGAGAATTAACTGTATTAGTATCTGTTTTACAGCGTCTAAAGTTTAGACAGGGATTCCCTAACTTATTTATTACGCGTCCCTTTTTCTAAAAAGAAAAAAAGTCCGGGCCCTCCTTGTTCAGTTAATATATTTAGTATTTTTAGGATACTACAAACTATTCAAATATCATTTATATGAATCAAGTGGGCCTTTTTATAATTCGAACGGCACGGCACGGCATTTCAAAATTTGAATTACCGTCGCCCCCTGTTCTCAGCTTCTAGTATTACTGTTACATAGGAGGCAATGGTAATACAATTTTGCCGGGCCGTTTTTGAATTATAAAAAGGCACAGTTTGTATGAAGGCCCTAAAAGTGGGTAGGTAATGTGTAACTAAGGTCCATTACCATACCAGGCCCACTTCCTTTGCAAATCTTTGCGCCCCCCACTTTGAAAACCCATTTTAGACTTTAAACAAACTATGATTCTCGTACAAGAGGAAACATGGCCCATACGAGTAAGTTTGAGCCAATTTTCTTTTTAGGAAACGAAGTATAAATGAAGCACATCAATTTTACAGATAAAATTCAAAGTCAATTGCTTATTACCGAGGAATTTAAAATTAATAACAATTACTATTTACCACCAGGAAATGGCAATGGAAAGAATTTTAAGAGAATTCCTTGAACTGAAATGAAAAAGGGTACTAAAAACTGCTCGCAAGGTGATGAGCAATCCAAATTATATCCTAGAACCAGTTTTTAAGGCCTTAATAAGGTATGTATGATAAGTAACAGACGTACCACATGAATTTAAATAATTACGTTTCAGTTGGTGATTCTGCATCATCATTTATCACTTTAAGAATTTATTTTTCTTTATTTTTTTTTAATACACTCAAAGGCCCACATTAAGGTTTTCCCTTGTGTCGTGGGTCCCCCGAAACACACATAAAGACAGACACAAACACCCGTGACCCGAGAACAAACATCCGCTTCCTACACAAATATTTGCCCCGACTGGGACTCGAACCCAGGACCCGTCGATCAAGAGGCAGCGTCACCACCACTCGACCAAACCGGCCGTCAAATTAAGATCAATTTAAGATGCTTGATTCTGTCAGAATGTAAGAAATACATTATGTTTTAAGACGTTCCCGATTAGTACTAGCAGACGAAAAATAATGACGCACTTTGATCACTTTTAGATAAGGCCGCCTTTTGCACTTTGTCTAAAAATGTGCTTTCTTTGTTTTGTTTTTCTTGTATTCATTAATTTGATTTTGTGAGGTCAGGTCCACTTCGGGTCTATTTGCCCGCGAAGTAACTTTCTGAGAAGGTATTTTTGATAGAGTAGAGAGTCGTAGAAATGCTAGAATATTATAATCTCTGCTTTGTTTTCTCAAATTCCAACCTCCCTAATTTCCGTACATTTTAATTAATAGTCAATAGTCGAGGCACGATTGAACATAGCTTAAACATCATTTGAGGATTGAATCAAATTCCCTGGATTATGTTGGGCTTTCGTCATGTAAACAAGTGTACTACTTATCTATTACTACTACTTACATACATATATTTCGCTGCTCCCAAACTTTACGTCATATCATAGGTAAAGTAGGTCTTTTTAAAGGTGCTTAATGTGCTGCAAGGTTAATTAGTAGGTAACGCGTTAAGTGCGCTTACGCATGTTTACCATTGTATTTCCAAACTAAACTGTACTGTGAAGTTTTATGACTATTGGAAGTACTTGCTTATATAGAATCAGTAGAGAATTTTCGCTCTTTTCTAAATGTTGTGCATTTACCTTTTCTCAAAAAACAAAAGAACTTTTTTTGATAAGAAATAAAAGAGATATTATTTTTGCAATTTAATTACGGTAATCTTACACTTATACGGAATTATGGGACGTTTTCCTTTGCCAAGCCGTCAGTTTTCTAATGAAATCTTTGTATTCCGTAGAGGAGCAGAAAAAAAGTACAGAAATTATATTATTTTATTATTTATTTACAAAAAAGTGTATATTTTTTTTATAAATCTAGGACCTTAATGCTACTTATACAAAAAAAAAAACAGAACATTTTAAAAAATTGTGCATTTATTATCGAAAATTCAGACACATACTCTACCCAACAATCAAATTCCTATTATTAAGTATGTTTTGTGGGAACCAAATGCCTGCCTTAATGCAATCATCATATAAATATATCCAATAGAAATAAAACAATGTTATGATAATTTAATCGACAAATGAATATAGCTACCATTAGAATTAGTTTCCATTACTTTTACACACTGTTCATTGCATTGCAGATGTTTGTTTGACAGTCCATAAATCACTTGAACAATCAGCTGTTCGAAGCCAGTCGTGACAAACGGCGGCGCACGCGCATCATTTACTAAATCCGTGACAAATCTGCCATTATCCACTGTCAGTGTCAAAAGGTCATTGACATGTCGATCCGCCATCTTGATAACTAAATAAAGATTAATGTTTTCGCGGGTTTTATTACAAATTCATGCACAATTTAGCAGTTTGATGTGTGTAGATCACGGTTATTCATGTTTTATGACGTGCCTGTGATACATTTGATTATTTGTTGAGCTTTAGATGGTCATTTTGAATTTCTAGTTGGAGAAACTTTTTTCTCATTATTTTGTGAAGACTTTTTCTTCCTTGCGCCCAGTATTTATTTCCATTTTTTTTATTATAAGATGGGTTAACTCTTGACCTCAATCTTGACCATAAGGTCAAAGATGAGGTCGACGATGGAGCGAGTTATCCCAGAAAATGCCTATAAAGACACTGGTACTCCCACGCACCGAGGGAACACAGCAAGCTGTATGGCGTCGGACTTCGGTAGGAGGGTGGTGGCGAACCAGACGGCCCTTTACAGAGCCTACCACACCGCATGAGACCATAGGACGACACCTCAGATTCAGAAAAAAATGAAGTGTCGTTGTCTGGGATGGATTACTAGGTGGCAGGTCTCATTTCTGTTTCCTTAGTCGCTTCTTACGACACCCATGGAAAGAGATACCCAATATCTCAACCGATCACCACACGGTTAAAAATTTGTGGTTCGGTATCTATCACTCATGATTAATCTCATCTTTCTTCGTGTCTCTTCCCATATCATTTGTCTTTCTCCGTTCCGCACTTGTGGTCGGCCCTCTGAAAAAGTTTCCGCTAATCGGCTCTGTCATCTCTACATGCTGGTATTTGCGGCTAGCTTTTCTATGTCTCTCCAACAAGCAGCTTTAGGGCATCCTCGGGATTGTTTGCCTGTGTCAATTTTTAGAGCGACTTTGAGTTATGTGATGACCCATGATTAGTATATCAGGTGAATGGCCATCTAAAGATGCTGCTAAAAACGCATTGCAATTAACTGACAGCATTGTAACTGACAGTTTGGGTCATAGCTATATTTTATTCAGCTGCTGAACAGTGCACCGTAAGGGGAACAGTTCCAATGCCTTTGTGTGTAAAATAAACAGTAATTTTTGCATTGCTGTGTCTACTAATTTTACGTATGAAGAAAATAAAAGGTCCTGGAAAAGTCGTTCCCGTAGTGATCTATAATCAGATTCGTGCCTGGTGAATGTTATTGCAATCTGCTTGAAGGATTCTATTTAACGTTTTTGACCCTTGAAATGACATATTTTACAAAAAAATGGAAAACTACCATCCAAAAATTTCATAGGTGTACGAGTGATATGCCAACTTTTGCGGTTTGCAATTCTGACACTCAATTGCTTAACATCTCACGGGTTCAAAAAAAAAACCTTACAGGTAAATGTTAATTTCATAACCGTATGAAATCACAGCCTCCTGCTGGTTACACCTCAAATTTGAGTGACTTTGAATGATTCAATATTTAGGTACAGTTAGGACCGCAAGTATGGCAACATATAATTTTATTTCTTAATAGCTTTCCGCACTGGACTTCGTTCCCTTGAAATCTCGTAAAATTATCTAGCCCATGTGACCCGCTCATAAGAGGACTTTCGACAGGTGAAAGAATTTTTAAAATCGGTTTAGTGGTCCCAGAGATTACCTCCCACAAACATACTTACAAACTTACAAAACTTCACCTCTTTAAAATATTGATATACCTATTTAGATTCTGAGTTTAACCGTAAAATTATTTTGCAGTGGAAGGAATTGTTTTTAAGTTACGATCAGATGAATTCTCTATCTATTTATAACAATAATAATAACTGGTGGTTTATGAAACATAACTAAATTAAATTGTCTATTGAACGGGCCTCTACGTGATGGCTTTGGCCCCACGCATGTCTTCCAAAAGTCCGGGACTCTGTTGCCCGAGATTATGGATCATCATCAGACAAACATAACAATAATATTCTTGTTACTTTCTTTCTTTCATAATTTGTTGAGTCCATCAAAGAACAGGGCCCCGATTCTGTAACTTCAGCTATGTGTCGATGGAATAGTCGCCATTTTATCCGTTCACGTGGCAAAATTGAGAACTATCTAAATTTAATACATCTAATGACGTCTGCTTTGACTGGTGGCGGCACCGCAAACTTAATTTTCACTTGCTAGGTAGTTTGCAACATTTCGTTCGGTTGGCGATGACGATGCTGGTCGGGGTGGCTATTATCAAGTATAAGAAAATTAAACAGTTCTCAATTTTGCTACCTGAACAGACAAAATAGCCTCCATTCCATCGACACACAACTGAAGTTACAGAATTGGGGCCCTGAGTGCACGCATGTAATAACATCATGTGCGGCCCTCTGTACATAAATATTTTATGCCTAAGTTTTGCTAAAATTACATAACTTGATTATCGTTAATATCTACTATCTAACACACCTATAGGCTGGTCGCGTCGGCTCCAGATAATCTGTACTCATCGCTCATTGGAGAAAGGCGTAAGATTCACACACTGATTCGGACGAGACGCGTTCTGATTTGTTTCCATTGACAGCTAATGTATTCTGTATGTTGCTGTAAGTGATATCACACTACAATGTACTACACTACGTGACATTATGCGTCAAGAATTATTCGTGTACAGAAGTTCAAGCAACACTATAAAATGTTTAAAAAAAAATGTAAACGGAGAGCAAGTCTTTCTGCGGTGTTCCCCCCAATCAAAGGGAAGTTTTACCATCTCATGTGAGTGGCATTGCGCGCGATTGCTAGTTAGTGTTGTTAATAACGAATAATGTGGTCAGATTTTTAGGAATTACGTAAAAAATAAGTAAAAACGTCAAAAAACGCAGCCAAAAAAGAAGAGACAGCCAAAAAACGCTGATATACGTTTACCAAGCCGCGAAAAGTACAAATATAGAGAATAGATAGGATAATAATAATGAAGGTGAAAGTAGACGCTACAGTTAAATGTTGTTCCCCATTTTTACTAATAAACGCAACACACTCGGAAAGATCCGTATAGCAATACCAAGTAAAAGTATCGTATCGGATCATTTCGTGGAAACAAACCCCGACTAGTGCTTGAAACATCTTGACCTGCGTAGACGCATCCGTTCTCCAATCACCCGGCATTATGTAAAGAACACATTTTTTATTTCTTTTTTCTTTTTTCTCTGTGGCCTAAGTGATTGCTATCATTATTTGGGTGATATAACGTTATTAGTCGGTTCGTTTTTATGATGGTTCAGTTATGTTGAACTGTTCGTTTAGAGATGTACCTACATAACTATTTTTATAATCTTTTGTTTGTTTATTATTGCTGTTATTCGATAGAAAAAAAAATTTCATAAGTACTTTGTTTTCTCAGCAGCCGGCACTTCCTATGCATAAGTATTTGTTCATATTTTATGTACTTATAGTGTTTAAGTGTTTTAAAATCTTCTAAATATATAAAAGGAGAAACTGACTGACTGACTGACTGACTGACATATCAACGCACAGCCTAAACGGCTAAACGTAGGCACTTGAAATTTGGAAGAGACGTAGCTTAGGTACCGTAGAGGTGCACTAAGAATTCCCGAAATTCCCACGGGAACGGGAATTAGCGGGAAAAACCTTTTGTATGAAAAATCTAAACCGCTTAAGTTAGACGCTTGAAATTTGGCATGCAGGTACCTTAGTAAACTTAAAGCTTAGTTGCAACAGGATATTGCAAAATTCTCACGGGAACGGGAGTTAGTGGGAAAAAACTTCTCGCGGTTCCCGAAGTTCACGCGGGCGAAGCCGCGGGCAGAAAGCTAGTATAATTATATAAGGATATGAATTTATGAATTTTTATAGACCTTGTTACCTAAAATAAATGATTTGAAAAATATGTACTGTAAACATTATTTTGAATAGTCGAACATAGAACCTCCGAAGTTCATTAAAAAGCTAGTAAATTAGTGACTCAAGGATTTTTTCTATAACTAGAGACTGGTGGAAGATAACTAAAACATTGCTAGAGACAGGTAAATCATTTATATACACACATAATATTCACAAAAAAAATAATGAAAAATAAAAAGAAAAGGAATAAATTACATTATTGTTTGTAAATAAACATTTGAACGTGTGTGGCAAAATGTCACAAAAGTGTTGTAGCTCAGTATATGTTTAACATACTCGTAAAAAGCATCAATATTTCAAAAAATAATTAAGTTTCCAAGTGAGTGTTAAATTTACCTTATTAAAACTTATTATAATGAAATGAAATTGAACTTTATACATATTACTTAAATAGCTGCTAATATTTCATCACAAATCCTTGTAAAGAACATTCGATCTAATCACCAAATCGTACTAGCTACCTTGCAATTTATGACACGGTCCAGATCATATATCAATGTACTTTCCAATATGTCAATACAACATCTAAAATCAAAACATGTTGTGTTGAAATTATTATGAGTATTGTCTTGTCCCATAAAAGTAGTTAGAAATAAATTATTATTTACTTACAATACAAAATTAAAAAAAAAAACACTTAACTCTAAAAAAAGATAAGAATTCAGAGTTTAATATAGTAGTTAGGGAGGCGAATAGGGGAAGTTTCGGCAATACTCGAGCGTGGCAGTTTAAGATATGAGAGATACCTTAGACCTAATAGAACAGCCTTGTAAGGTATTTAGCTCTATATGTAGTGACGCGCGCCTAGGATAGACGATCAGATTAGTAAAAAAAAATGGATAGTCTGAAATACTCGAGCGCGTCAGATTAAGATATTGGGGGTTGATTTTAGTGTTTAAAGACTAAATTTAACTAATCTGACGATAAGTCCTTGACGCCGCCGAGTTATAGGGTCGCGAACTTGTAAAAAAAAACATTAATCCGGCATTCTCGAGCGCGATTTTTTTATTTTTTATTTTGAAGAATATAATCTAAAACTTACTAAAAATACAAAATCTGCCGGTTTCCGCATGACCGGAAGTGTGGAGGAGCCATTTCGTCTTCCTAAGAACGCGTTGCGGCATATAAGTCGCGAACGATACATTTTACAAAAAAAAGTTTAAATAAACAAGAAAGGTAATTTTATATTACACAAAAAAGGTCTCTTTACATTTTTGTCCAAAGTTAAAACTTTTTGACTTGAAGCATCATAAAAACTCAAACTCCCGGTTTTTTGAGTATATCTCGAAAACTGAGGGTGTTAAAAAAAATTGATATGAAATAACGATCATTAAATTATGTGACTTTTATTATATCTCAAAAAATTTTTTTTTTCTAAAACTTCTCCACAATTTTCGTGGACTCGGGAATGGCACGAAGCGATGCAATTTTTCTCGATTTTCTTGATTTTAGGTTAGGATTCGACAAAAATAATTATTACGTCTAATATTGACAATTATATGGAACAAATTATATATCACTGTGTTTGTTATGAAATTTCCTACCAGTTTCTGTAATCGTAATAGATTTTTAATAAATAATAACTTTTACCTGATTATCGAAATTTAACATTCACAATTTTTCGGTCAGATTAAGAGAACCCACCAACATTTTTGTCAGATTAAAAAAATATGCTTTCAGGATACCGAGATAAACCTCCCCTATGAAAATCTGACGCGCACGAGTATTTCAAAAAAACTTTTTTTTTGCATTTTCAAAAATTCATCGTAACTTATCGTCACGCCGAAATCGTCAGTTTTTTTAAAGGGAGCTTCCTTGGGGCCTACTTAACACCCCTTCCGAAAATCTGACGCGCTCGAGTAAATTTTTTTATTTTTATTTTTGACTACTTTATATGCCTACCCCCACCACGCAAACCGGCAGCTTAGTATACCGTTGTTATCAGAGGCACTTGGGGCATACGTAGTATGAATATCTGACGCGCTCGAGAATGCCCAAGTAACTGTTTTTTTTAACATTTTTGAAAAACCGAAAAACCTCGAGTGGCGACCACGTACCGGAAGGCGCAGCGTAGAAAGGCCTCCCACAAGGTGGACCGACGATCTGGTAAAGATTGTCGGAAGCCGCTGGATGCAGGTGGCGCAGGACCGATCGAGATGGAGATCCCTGGGGGAGGCTTATGTCCAGCAGTGACATGATGATGATGATGATGATGATCCTAACCAATATAAAATAACATCCCCATTTTCAACAGGTAAGAAACAAATTTTTTTTCAACATGTTTTATTTACCACTTTGTCGAGATGGTCTATCATAATTTTCCACGTCAAAAACGTAAGAGTCACCGACTTCAATCCCAAATAATTTTGTTACAGAGATCCCATACTCCTAAACCATTTATCATCAGCTTCATCATCAGCTCAGCAACATCAGATGGTGACCATTAGATGCAAAAATCTACATAGATTAAAATAATTTCTGATAAACAGTGTATATGCCTACAAAATTTGAGGGTTTCCCTCGATTTCTCCAGGATCCCATCATCAGATCCTGACCTGGTGACAATGGGACCACCTCTGACGTATGACCTACCAAATAAAAAAAGAATTATTCAAATCGGTTTATAATTGCCGAAGTAAACGCGTAACAAATATACAAAAAAAAATACAGTCGAATTGAGAACCTCCTCCTTTTTTGAAGTCGGTTAAAAATACAGTTTATTTGTCCCATAGTCTCTGAGTTAGTTAGCAGACAGTCTGACAAGGCGAAACTATAAGGTTACTTTGTTGACTATGGAACCCTAAAATTAGTTTTAAAAAACTAATACCTACGTACTAACTAATACTGAAAATATTGTAATGTTTAAGAATCTAATAATTTCTCTTCCAAATTAGATGCTAGCTGCTAATCATGAGGTATGAGCAGCTACGTTCGATAACAACTGCGAAATGAGAGCAATCTGTGGTCAGTTACTTACGAGTAATATGTTAGTTTTATATTGTTGTTTAGAAATAGGGTTATCATAACATAACTTAAAATTCAAAGTCTTTCTATGGTATGTTTCTTTTTAAGGTTTTTTGAAGTGAAAACTTCTTTAGCGGCGTTGTGCACTTTGAAGTATGGGTAAAACATGTTAAACTCGCGTCAGGGTCACGTGTCTGTCACGTGACCCTGATCGAAAATCCGTAAGGTGGAGGGGTGTTTGATAAATATAGGAAATTAAAACTGCAAAAGTCAAGATGTCAAGGAGGAGTGTTTGATAAATATAGGAAATTAAAACTGCAAAAGTCAAAATGTCATACGGTGTCAGCATAGAAAAAATTAAATTAAATATTAATGTACAACTTTAATGTTCAAGTTTTCACTTCTGCCGCACTCCCGGAGTGCAACCCATTTTTTTTTCTGTTTGAAGCGCCGTGGATTTCGTAATAAGCGATGGAAACACAAATTAATGAGACCTGTCTCCTAGCAATCCATCCAAGGCAACGACATCTCAATTTGCTCTGAATCTGAGGTGGCGTCCGATCATGCGGTATGGTAAGCTCTGTAAACTTCGTAAATATTTTTTGAAAATGTTATTCCTTGGGTAAGTTTTTCAGTTTTATAAAGATAAGTACTTACTTAATTTTTCCTAACTAATATAGGGTCGCCCTATATAAGAAATTGTAAGGCAGTAAACACTGGATAGTTTTCTATCAAATTACTACTGCAGCAGCCCTAATCAGCTTGCATTTGACCGTTGCAACATTGCAGTTAGAGCATCAATGTAATGCAAGTGTTTCATGCGCTTTTTATTGTGTTGCCATAGTCCATTCCCTGAATATAAGTTGGGAAATGGCTTTTGTTTTAGATTCGATTTGTTTTATTTTCTCCTGTATTTGTACGAAGTCTATCATCACTGCATCAAATGATTTGTGAGTGTTATGTAATCATGTTACCCATCCTTTTAATTTTGAACCATTATCTGAGCAGTAATTCCCTCTATTACCGCATGTCATTTGTGTCGTGATTTTAATGTAATTAATTTTGAAGCTAAAAAGTCTCAAGTTGTATACGTGAGAAATGTCTCGGAAATAAAAACTTCTTCTTGAATTTCAGGATATTTTTCAGAAGTTAAAGAAAAACTTAGAATTTACCAGCTGCTAACTGAAAGGCTGACAACCTATCACCGCTAGTACTCATATTCCATCTAATAACCCTCAGAATGAATCTCAAATGTAGCAGTAATGGTAATGGTTACAGAACCATATTATTTTGTAAGGTATGGGTACCCTGAAAAAGGATTATAGGAGTAAATACCGATAGGAAACTCATTCCAGAGTGACATTGCTCGTACACTCAAGAGCACGTCAAGCTTGACACTTTGGACTTTGGACCGACCCTGCATTGTATGGCGCGCAGTATAAATCAGAGCTCAGCTTAAACTGGTAGTGTAAAGCGTGACCTGCTGTTGACTGTACTATATCCCTACTAATATTATAAATGCGAAAGTAACTCTGTCTGTCTGTCTGTCTGTCTGTTACCTTTTCACGCCTAAACCGCTGAACCGATTTTGATGAATTTTGGTACAGAGATAGATTAGAGCCTGGGAAAGGACATAGGCTACATTTTATCCCACAGTTGGGCACGATATAACCTGTAGTCCACGCGGGCGGAGCCGCGGGCGGAAAGCTAGTACAGTAATAATTTATACGGTAATTTAATTTTGCTAGTATTTGTACACATTGGTAACTGTACTAGGTTTGCAAATGTTTTCCACCTCCTGTTTAAACTAGAAAACCTGTAATTGGCTTTACAATTAGACCTAAGCTAGCTACTAATTTTACATGTCTTGTAATTAAGCTGTTGGTTTTGTACAATAAATAAAAAATAAAAATAATAATAAAGTGTATAGATAGATTAACTAATTTCACACACGAATTAAATTAAATCTGTAGTTTGTAAATTAGGGCGTCTATTCCGCAAATTATTGGTTTTTAACCGTGTGGTGATCGGTTGAGAATAACACCACCCCATCTCTTTCCGTGGGTGTCGTAAGAGGCGACTAAGGAAACACAAATGAGACCTGCCTCCTAGTAATCCATCCCAGGCAACGACACTTCATTTTTTTCTGAATCTGAGGTGTCGTCCTATGGTCTCATGCGGTGTGGTAGGCTCTGTAAAGGGCCGTCTGGTTCGCGACCACCCTCCTACCGAAGTCCGACGCCAAACAGCTTGCTGTGTTCCGTCGGTGAGTGGGAGTACCAGTGCCTTTATAGGCATTTTCTGGGTTAACTCGCTCCATCGTCGACCTCATCTTTGACCTTATGGTCAAGATTGAGGTCAAGAGTTAACCCATCTTATAATAAAAAAATAAAAATTCCCAATGGCGGTTGAATGACAATGGTGACCATTTTACCTATTCTGGTGATGAAATTGAGAATTATCGAAACCTCATACATTCGATAGCAACCACCGCCAACCGAACGTTAAGTTGCAAACTACTTAGCAACATAGCAGCCGTCATTAAACGTATGGAATTTGGATAGTTCTCAGTTTCGCTACCGGAACGGATAAATATTGATGGCGTCTCAATAACTGCTTCTTCTTCTTTCTATCGTTATGTCGATAGCAAATCAATTTTTTCCGCACTGTCGGTTGCCGCCATTAAGCCCTCCCGGGTGCAGGTGGTAGTGCTCTAGATCATGAGATCAGGTGTTCCATTACTTGGACGGATTTACCACACTCACACCGGGGCCGGGTGTCCGTGCCATCAGTAAACCCCCATCTAAAGCGATTATCTTTGCTTCGGCCAACTTGGGTTCGGAGCCTGTTCAAGGACTTCCAAATCGGCCACGCAAGATCATATCCGGCGGAAGATTCTCCGAAAGTGGGACAAACGGTGTGGGCAGTGACCCGTTTTTAGTCTAGCCTTAGTAGCATCATTGATGGGGTTAGTGCATTCAAAGAATTTTTTACGGCTTTTAAGTCTTAGGTGCACGGGGGAGTAAAAATAACTGCTATTAAGACGCAATTGATCAGTGAAATAGCTCTTCAGAAGAAATTGAATATAATAGTAAATAACTACCTAGTGACCTATCGACATTAGTGTTAGCTACAATAAAACGTAATAACTATACAAGGTACTTTCAGTAAAGGTACAATGTACGAATGGCCTTTTGAAATTGACTTTGATGCTCAACTCAATGCGCATGCTTTAATTTTATGGCATATTCTGATGTAACGAAACAATTGTGCATTGTCTGAGTATCTATTGCAAAGGTGGTATATGTTATTAATTTATTATGAGGGCTCTTTTCCGGGTACAGCAAAGAGCTGGTAGTTTTTATTTTGTACACTAAAATTATATCAAGATATGTTATAATTTGCTTCAGAAAAAAAAACATTTTTACACTGCAAAATTAGAGTCATGCTTTTTTGTGATCGCACAGTGTCCGTTAAATTTTATAGGATTACTAGCTTTCTGCCCGGGACTTCGTTTCCGCGGGAGTTAGAAAAAGTTATGCTACATGTCACTCGCTGATCTCTTATCAGCTTTCTATATATTTTTTTAAATTGGTTCAATAGTTCCAGAGATTACTTCCTACAAACAAACTCACCTTACAAACTATCTTCATCTTCATCATCAGCCTGTATCAGTCCACTGGTGGACATAGGCCTCTCCTATATCACGCCACTGAGCTCGGTCTTCAGCTCTCCTCCTCCAACCACTGCCCGGAACCTTACGAATGTCGTCACCCCAACTAGTAACAGGGTGCCCTACGCTACGTTTGCCGATTCGTGGTCTCCATTCTAGAACTCGTCTGCCCCAACGGCCATCGGTTCTACGACAGATATGACCAACCCACTGCCACTTAAGCTTGCTAATTACAAACTTTACCTCTTTATAACATTAGTATAGATATATATAACAACCCACTGAAATAATCATGCACAATACTAAAATACGAAACACCCCAATCAAGTTGATGCGAATATTTCGTCATTTGACACCCTCAAAGAGGAAATTTCGAAATGTACAATCAAATATAGACTAAACGTATAACCAATAGAAACATTTCAATTACAAAACCGAACCTTATTGTAATATTAATGCGATGGGTAAGTATGATTAAACTACATCACCACATATCATATTGGCACTTACCATTGGTCAAGAATGCTATAAAAGGTTCTATTAACTATTATGAAGCCTTAACAGCTATTTAATAAGAGTTCAATTAGGCTACATGGTTTAGAGTATAAAGTATGTTAGTTCAAGTTGCTTTTTAAAGTAGGCTGTTGCAATTTTATAGGATGCCTAGAACGGATTTAGGTCACCTGATGTAAGAGATGTTTAGTTTATTATTATTGAAGTGCGTAATAGGGAGAAGGGTTATAAAATGTGTATGTAATACAGACAGTGTTGTAGCCTCGAGAGGCTAGACCAAGGCCTAATATTAATAAATACTAAAAGGCCAGCCAGTTAGGGACCAACCATAAATTACGTCACATGAATTTCATGATTTTTTGACCCCTCCCCCCTCCTTGTCACAGCTGGTCACATAATTTGTAAGACTCCCCCCCTCCCTAGCGTGACGTCACATATTTTGCATATTTTCCATTTTTTGTAATTTTTTAATAAAAGCAGTACTTAATTTTGTTGTTTTTTTTTTTTTGGGAACTCAAAACTCATTGTCTCAACCAAAGTAAAAACGTAAAAAGAGTGCTTGGGACTGAGGGAGTTAAGTTTGTCGTTAATAGTTAACGCGTTTTGATACTCATAACACATTTTGAAATGTGATATCACGAAATTTATGACCCCTCCCACCCCCTTGTCACACAATGTCACACTTTGTCGACCCCCTCTCCTCCCCTTAACGTGTGACGTAATTAATGGATGGTCCCTTACTTGTTCTTACTTTTTCCTATCCTACACATCACACTAACAATAAAACTATAAAGTCTGTACCTTCGTTTAGGAGCTACACAGATACACATGTCAAACTTATAATTATGTTATACTTATAATAATAAGAGTTAACCCATCTTATAATAAAAAAATACAGGGCTTTAGGTATCTCTCTTTCAACCTCTCGGGTGGTTAATCAGTCCATGAAACTGAACAACTGAACAAAATACGAAAAAAAAAATTTGATCTATACAAAATGCGCTGTATGCTGATGAAATTTGTATGGGAACTCAATTTTTTTTTCGTATTTTGACCTACCTATGTTCCATGGGAAAGTTGTTCAGTTTCATAGTCTGATTAACGACCCGAGAGGTTGAAAGAGAGATACCTAAAGCCCTGTATATGTTTAACTTGCTATACGTATTAGAACGCTGTTAGTGCAGCATTTTATTGAATAAAATAAATAAATAGGTTAGGTATCACGCGTCTATGTTAAATATGCTGATTTCCTCACAGTTACTTTATAGTTTGATTTTGTTTAAGTATCTTTTCTTGTTACAAATGTGTTAAGAATAATGAAACTGATAATATTTTCGGTGAGTGTTGCAACAGTAAGTGCATATCGAGCTCATCACGTCTTGTGCAGTCGATGTAAGTAATGAAACTATATCTTATTGCACAATTTGTTGTATTACGACAATCTTATTACAGTTGACCGTTACAGAGTAGATGTTGATGCAGATTCTACTTTTACTAAGTTCCTATGTCAATTAATGTTTTTTTTACAAAATTTGGAGAGAAGATATTATTGCAAACTTATAATGAAAAAAAACCAGTGCGAGTCGGACTCGCTCACGAAGGGTTCCGTACCATTACCTACAAAAAGGGCAAAAAAAATACTTTGGTTGTATGGGAGACCCCTTAAATATTTATTTTATTCTATTTTTTAGTATTTGTTGTTATAGCGGCAGTAGAAATACATCATCTGTGAAAATTTAAATTGTCTAACTATCACGGTTCATGAGATACAGTCTCAGACAGGCTTATCTATAAAACGGACGGTGACAGACGGACGGACGGACGGACGAACAGCGGAGCCTTAGTAACAGGGTCCTGTTTTTACCCGTTGGGTAAGAAACCCTAAAAACATAAAAAGAAAACATCTCTTCCAGGTAATCCAACGCTTAAGCGCAGCTCATTTTGTCTATTATTAACCGACTTCAAAAAAGGAGGAGGTTCTCAATTAGACTGTATTTTTTTTTACATTTAAGCTTTTTTACAATCCGCAAACTGATAACAACTAATTTTATATTCAAAAACAGCATTAAGTTCTAATTAATTAATCATAAATAACTGTAATCGATTAGCAATATACTAATTTTCACTTTTTTAAAATAACAAAAACATGTCTCTAAATCGATGCACTAATCTACCAGTGATATGATCTTATAAGATCTGCGGCGCGGTCAGTGCTTCAGATATAAACCTTCTGACTGTCTGATCCATCCACTGATTTGAGTTACCGTGATGAATTGTTCTAAGCAAATAGAGCGGCCGGCCGTTGGAAATAAAACTTTATGGACATTTTCTTTGAAGTACTGTCAAAAGCACTTGAAGCTAGCACGATTGCTCTTGCCCCCACGTCACCTTTCGTTTGTTTGTAAACCCCGACAAAAAAGAGGGGTGTTATAGTTTGACGTATGTATCACATACACAATGTGGGGTTGTAGCTCCTAAACGATTGGACTGATTTCAATGCCGTTTTTTTTGCAGTTTTCAAAACTAATCGAGAGGGCTCTTTAAGCAAAATTGGTACAGCCGTTAAAGAGTCAATGATAAATGTCGGGGTGACACATTTTATTTCTATTTTAGAGTTATGTTTGTTTTCACCTTCATTTCACGCTGGTTTTAAATTTTTCTCAGTATTGGAAAGTAATTGTGTGCAGTTCTTAGAGTATACAAGCTATAGAGTGCCTGTTTCGCTCTGGTCCGTTGTGCCCAGCGTAAGCAAACGTTCTATAAGAGAGAGATATACACTGGGCGTCAAAAATAAGTAGTACAGTTTTAAAATTGCGATTTCTCCCAAACTATAAAACTTAGACCTTTGAAACAAAAAAGGTTAAAAAGAAAATTTAATCTTATTCAATAAAAACTTCATGCATTATAAGAACTTATAATGCTTGACTTTAAAAAAAACGAATAAATAAAAACACTTTTTTTAAACTGTTGAAAGGTGTTGTCTTACTTAGGATTTTTGTGTTTGACACATTCGCTGCTGATAAAGCAATTGTAATTGAAAAGCATAGGTATCTTCAGAGAGTAAATTTGACTAATCATGCCTCTTTCACCAGAAGAATGTGCAAGAATCTTAGCTTTTCTCGAAGTGGGCATCAGTATGCGTCGTACTGCAAGGAGGGTGGGTGTAACTTTAAGAACGGTTCAGCGAGTAAAGCAAAGGTACGAAGAGACTGGAAACCATCTAAGGAGACGAGGTAATGGCAGACCCAGGTGCACAAGTACCCGAGAAGATCGCTTTATTGTTTCCACTGTGTTAAGAAATCGACACCTTAATGCAGTTGAGGTTCAGCAACAGCTTCTTCGGACCCGAACAGACTACATCAGTGAGAGTACAGTGAGAAGAAGACTTGCTGAAGCTAACCTGAAGCCTCTAAGACCAGCAAATGGCCCCAAACTTGAGACAGAGCATCGCGTAGCAAGACTACGCTACGCCCGTCAACACGTACAATGGGGCGAAGAAGAATGGGCTAGAGTTTTATTCACAGATGAGTCTCGATTCTCTTTATACACTTCAGATGGACGGCGGAGAGTCTACAGACGACCCGGTGAGCGATACATTCAAGCTTGTATCTCGGAAAGAGTCCAATATGGCGGGGGCTCTGTACACGTATGGGCTGGTATCTCTTCAGAGAGTCGCACAGAGCTTGTGGTAATAGAAAATGGGACTTTGACTGGTGAAAGATATGCCTCGGAGATCCTCAACGAGTATGCAGGGCCATATTTAATAAATATGGGTGATGGAGCCATCCTAATGCATGATAACGCCCGGCCACACACTGCTCACCACGTACAAGAGTACATTCAGGAGGTTGGCATCAACTTGATGGCTTGGCCATCGAGAAGCCCAGATCTCAACCCGATTGAACACGCCTGGGATGAGCTTGGGAGGCTAGTCAGAAGGCGCAGTCCACCTCCTGCCACACTCAGGGCTCTAAAACATGCGCTGATAGAAGAATGGGAAAATATTCCCCAACACCGCCTCCGAAACTTAGTGTTCAGCATGCCAAACCGGATCCAAGCTGTAATTAGAGCCCGAGGCGGCAACACAAGTTATTAAATTGTGAAAAAGTTCCAAAACGTGAAAATTAAGTGGTTGACATATCGTTAAAAATTGATACTTTTTAGTATTTATCTTAATTTTAAGTTTGAAACTTTATTCATGCCAAATAAAATATAACTTTAATAAACTTCGTTAAGTTTACTATAAACTGCTTTTTATTTCATAAGTGTAACTACTATAGTTTAGGAGTAATTGCAATTTGAAAAGTGTACTACTTATTTTTGACGCCCAGTGTATATAAAATTACGCTATGACAAAAGAAACTATCGCAATGCGTATCGACACTGGTACATCATATTGTTTTGTTTTGTTACTGATTGACAATGACACGGACGGACGGTTCTGTTCATAACTTTGCTTACGAAGTTATGAACACTGAACAGAAGATACATTAATTAGAGTATACATTAATTAACTTGCTTTAATGTACACTCTAAGGTGCAGTTGCTGCAATTTCTCACTTCGTAAAATTCTCGGAAGACTTCGTGCATTTCTCTGACCTTTTTTATTCATTCAGGTGCCGGAATTGAGGTCTATCGAAACCACATACATCATAACACTGCGTCCGGTGTTCCCTCCCTAACCATTTGTATGAAGTCTTCTTTACCAGTACTAACTTACTAATCGCAGCCTTAATTACTATGTTTGCATCAAGCATGCTTCAATTAAATCATAAGAAAAACCAATAATAAAGAATAAGTGGAATAGATCTATGACGTGGAAAAAGTAATATTGCAAAAATAATCTCTTTGAATCGAATAGACTGCTCAAACCTATACCACGTCTGGATCTATACCTTGCGTCATTTCTTCTCATCCTTTGTGGATATAGGGTTACCTAGCCATCTCTGCGTTAACCAGTTGGATGGTAAATTATGTGACTTGTATCTACCTTTTTTCATTCTATTAATAATTTTTATTTCAACAAATATTACACACATAAAGAACATCTGTACTAAAGTAGGTAAAATTTGTATAATAACAATTAATAACAGTTAGCGTAATACAAATTTCTCAACTTAATTTCAAGACAAGTTCAACTCATTACCCTCATTTAGTATTTAACCAATGTCCAAACGTCTAGTTACATAAAATTTAACACTTTACCGTGTTGTGCGTTAAGCAAATCAACAGCTCGAGCACGATGTACTCACGCGCGGAATGCGCCGCGGTTTTATGTCAAAACGTCAACATTGACAACGCCAGAGGGCGAGCAAGCCTTTGCGCGGGGCTCTCGCGCAATCAAAGTGAAGTTTCAGCGTCAGCCGAGTGGGGCGCCGCGCGAGTTTATCGCCGTCGTGCTCGAGCTGCCGATCTTCTGACTTTTTACTTTTGACACTTTGTGAATGGTAAATGGTTTGATGGATTGGGCTTGTTATGACTTGAGTTAATTGATTGATAGATTTGTTAGCTTATTTATTTATCTGCGTCGTGAGATGTCAGTGTAGAGGTTGTAGGCCTACGAAGTAAAACTCTAGTAAAAGCATTGGCTTCTGTTCTGTTCTATTGAACTGGTAATCGGTTCTCTCGCCTTTATGTATACTTACAATTAATACTAGCATTCCGCTTGGGACTTCGTTCCCGTGGGAATTTGGGAAAATTATGTAGCCTATGTTACTCAGGGATAATGTAGCATTCTAATAGTAAAATAATTTTTGAAATCGGCCCAATAGTTTTTAAGTTTATTCATTACATACAAAAATACAAATCTTTTCTCTTTATTATAGTATAGATAACACAATTCTTTCATGGCTTATTACGCTGACAGATATAATTAAAAGAAAAGAAAAACTGTAAAGATCGGTTATATTAGCTTCTTCGGGATCACGAGAGTCTTATTAGGTTCGTCAAAGTGGTCGCCATAACCGAAATTTTTCGAACTATCATCATCACTTTTAATGGATTTTCAAAATCCCACTATACCTTCCATTCTGCAACAGTATAGGGCGCACCTTTTATTACCTAATGCATTAAGATCGATCGGGCTGCGTCCAAATGGTCAGTTGCACAATATGCGTTGTCGTACATGCTTAGTAACTGGTTCACTTACGTTATATAACAGTTTTATTACTATAACACTATGTGGGGTAACGCGGAGCAAAGGACAAGAGGTCGTCTTACTAAGTTGCAGGTTTTATATGCGGTTACAGAACTTTCCTTTCTCATGTACTTTTGTCAGGTTACCTACAGTCTGTTCTCTTAATTTAGTATCCAACCGTTTTTCTTATCTGCTGGTTATAACTGTTATAAGATTCAAATTAGAATAAACATGGCCCTTTAATAAATAAATAAATAAATAAGATTTTTTTTTCTCCCAAACTTAAGCTCTTCCGCCATGTTGTGATCGGTTGAGATTAACATAACACCAACCCCATCTCTTTCCGTGGGTATTGTAAGAGGTGACTAAGGAAACACAAATGAGATCTGCCTCCTAGTAATCCATCCCAGGCAATGACACTTCATTTTTTTCTGAATCTGAGGTGTCGTCCTGTGGTCTCAAATGCGGTGTGGTAGGCTCTGTAAAGAGCCGTCTGGTTCGCGACCACCCTCTTACCGAAGTCCGACGCCAAACAGCTTGCTGTGTTCCGTCAGTTCGTAGGAATACCAGTGCCTTTATAGGCATTTTCTGGGTTAACTCGCTCCATTGTTGACCTCATCTTTAACCTCTATGGTCAAGATTGAGGTCAAGAGTTAACCCATCTTATAATAAAAAAAAAGCTTTGTGTTAACAAATTTTTATTTCATTTATACATTTAATTGGGAGACAGGAGCCAAAACTAGAGTATACCTGTGTCGTAGGTCTCCTGGATCCCACCCTCATATAACAATTTTGAAGATTGAACGTTACTTTTTTTTTATTATAAGATGGGTTAACTCTTGACCTCAATCTTGACCATAAAGGTCAAAGATGAGGTCGACCATGGAGCGAATTAACCCAGAAGATGCCTATAGAGGCACTGGTACTCCCACGCACTGACGGAACACAGCAAGCTGTTTGGCGTCGGACTTCGGTAGGAGGGTGGTCGCGAACCAGACGGCCCTTTACAGAGTCTACCACACCGCATGAGACCATAGGACGACACCTCAGATTCAGAAAAAATGAAGTGTCGTTGCCTGGGATGTATTACTAGAAGGCAGGTCTCATTTGTGTTTCCTTAGTCGCCTCTTACGACACCCACGGAAAGACATGGGGTGGTGTTATTCTCAACCGATCACCACACGGAGTAAAACTTTGACTTTGACTTGGGACATTGAGTGTACTACCAATAAATCTATTAATATCTAAAGTTGATTTTTTTTAGCAGCCCATATACATCCATCCTACTGTACATCGCATTCCTACTGAGGGGTACGGGCCTCTATAGGTGATTTTTACCACTGTTCTCAGTACGACTAAATTTTGTTATAGCTAAAACGCGTTTTGCCTAACTCTACTTTTTGATCGAAATGCTTTTGGTCTAAATATCTACTGGACTAAGTCAGTTATGGAATATGAGATACCTGAGGAAAGTTGTTCAGTTTCCTTGGTAGATAGAGGTAGATCTTGTAATTTTACCAAATAATATTACAGCAGGCACCCTTTATAAACGCTAATTCCCGAGTAAAGGTCTTGCATAATTATTACAATCATGACGTCATTGAAAACCGCTACCGCTTATAACTTCGGTTAAAAAAACAATAAAAACACATGTGTTTTTAACGAAGTGACGCGTCCGTTGTGCCATTGACCGACTTCTCACTAGGTTAGTGATCTAAACGCGCTAAACAGAATTTTTATTGCGAATTAATTCCGAGACATTGTTATAACTGAGAATCTGGCGCCTGTTTCATTCGTTTAGATTGCTAATGAGTTTATTTAGAACATGTTACTTCCTATCAACCTTTTAACTGGGAGAATTGATTTTTTTTTTTTTTTTTGTCAGCCGGTTTGGTCGAGTGGTAGTGACACTGCCTATTGATCGGCGGGTCCTGGGTTCGATCCCCAGTCGGGGCAAACATTTGTGTAAAAAGTAGATGTTTGTTCTCGGGTCAAGGGTGTTTGTGTTTGTCTTTGTGTGTGTTCCAAGGGACCCTTAGTGTGGGTCCCTTAGAATACACATTGGAACACACATATGGCCTTTGAGTGTGTAGCGTTTGTGTTTGTGTAGCGAAAGAGAATAAAAAAGAGAAAAAATAAAGAAAAAACGATAATAAGATAAGAAAAAAAAAATAAGAGCCTACTAAAAATTTCTGGTAATTTGGTTACGGTATTTTTTTTGTTGATTTTTTAAAGCGCCTGAATAAATTTTTATAAGATTTATATGAGACCACTTTAATGGTATATTTTTTCTAATTATCGCGTAACAAAAAAAAAACAAACAGTCAAATTGAAAAACCTCTCCTAAGTCGAAAAAAATATCGCCATAGAACACTGTAAACCATTTAAGCGGTAGTTTCTTTTTAACCACGTAAAAATGAAACAATAAAAACAACCTACCCACAACTCGTAAAACCAAAACTCTAAATAGCTTTAGCCTCGAACTCAATCTAAGCAGCATTTACTCTCGGACTTATCTCAAAGACAATCTATAAAAAGTAAATAAAACGCTACCTATACGAAACTTTCAACCTCTGATAGGAATCTGTTACAAAACAATAAGATAATATCGTTAGTTTGATTATTAAGACTTACAAGTCGATGTTACGTAAACAGTGAGATTAAGCAACGTACACAGAGGCAGAGAACCTGATGGGTGACCAAAGTGGTAATTTATCACGAGCGTTTCCATGTTTCGGAGGACACGTTAAGCTGTCGGTCCCGGCTGTTGTCGATTGACTACAGTCGTTAAATCCAAGTCAGAGGCCATTGTGCGGCTTAAAAACTCTAACACCTGCAGCTCTAGCACGATAACGACAAACTCGCGCTCGGCTCATGCTGAAACTAAACTTTTATTGCGCGAGGGTCCCGCGCAAAGGCTTGCTCGCCTCATGGCGTTGTCAATGTTGACGTTTTGACAAAGGACCGCGGTGTTGTCGCGGCGCTGTCACTATCGTACTCGGCCTGCTAACCAGCCAAGTTCGCCTTACACTTGACTATACCCTAAAAGACCGGTCGATCGCGACTGTTAGTCCAGTCGATCGTGGCAAGGCAAAAAAATAAAAAACATTTCACATTTAAGTTTTTTCTCTTAGTATAATTTAAAAAAATACTACAAGATTGTGTACTGAACTATGCTGTTTCATTAAATATTTCAAGAAGTATGTAACTGGTAGATCGCACAGGGTTTCGTTAGTAAACAGGAGATCTTGGGTATAATCAAGTTGGCCACCCCTGCCCTACACAATAAGAAGAAGTTACGTAAAACAGGTGAATATATTTAAGATTTTATTGCTATACTCACAATCGGTTGCAGAAAAGTCCGATAAAATGAATGCTTCTTTAAATGTCATACTGTCACATTCCGTGCCGTTGACGTACACAAGGATAATATTACATTTGAAGGAGTTTTTAATAAGCCAGACTTGTAATCGGAAGGTCGCGGGTTCGAATCCTGGTGCGGGCCTGTACCACTAAATTCATTTTTTTGGATTTATGTGCGGATTTCTAATTATCACTTGCTCAACGGTGAAGGAAAACATCGTGATGAAACCCGCCCGTCCAAGAAAATTCATTTTCGAAAGACTTGCGGTCCACCAACCCGCATTGGGCCAGCGTTGGTGGACTATATGGCCTAAATCCCCTTCGTGTCCCCCCTCGGTGGGGACGTATATGGGCTGATAAGAAGATGGTTTCAACCGACCGTTAAACGCTTGGTTAATCTTGCCGTAGTCTTGGATCCGTATTACAGAACGCAACTCAGCCTCTGATCTATAGGTACTTGAATAGCAGTTGTCTTTGTCATTTTAATAGTGATAGGAAGAGACAATCAATACTCACGGATATATCAAGTCTTGAGTCTCCTCCTGCAACACGGGCCTAAGTTATAAATAATAAATAAATAAATAAACGCTACACACTCAAAGGCCCACACTAAGGTTTTCCCTTGTGTCGTGGGTCCCTTGGAACACACATAAAGACAAACACAAACACCCATGACCCGAGAACAAACATCTGCTTTTTGCACAAATGTTTGCCCCGACTGGGGATCGAACCCAGGACCCGCCGATCAAGAGGTAGCGTCACTACCACTCGACCAAACCGGCCGCCAAGTTATCTATGCAATGCCGCTATTTCGCAAATCATAGGCAGTAGAATGACGATAATGACCATTTTATCCATTCAAGGGGAGAAATTGAGAACTAACGACATTTCATTTATTTGATGACAGCTGCCTTGACCAGCAGCGCCACCGCCAACTGAACGCTAAGTTTCTGCGTTTGCAATTTTGTAGTTTGAAATCGTAAATGTATATGTCTCACTGTGGTATCTTTCGACGCGTGTAGCTTTTCTTTACATCTTTTTAAATTTAATTTCTTGCATCATTTTTTTCCACTGATAGATTTTCTAAACGTCGAACAAAAGTAGAACTTTATGAAACGATTTTATTTAACCCCCGACGCAAAAGGAGAGGGGTGTTATAAGTTTAAAGTGTCTGTCTGTGTATTTGTGTATCTGTCTGTGGTATCGTAGCTCCCAAAAGGATGAACCGATTTTCGTTTTTTTTTGTGTCATAGATAATTTTATCCCGAGTGTTCTTAGCCATGTTTTATGAAAATCTGTTCAGCCGTTTAAAAGTTATAAGCAATCGTATGTCAGAGATGATTCGAAATTCTTAATTTTAGTGTTATTCATAAAAAACATTAAAAAACAAAACGGTTCTGTAATCTTCAGCCTTTTACTTCTAAAGAATTTAGTAAGTAAACCAAAACTGCTATAGAACAAAAAAAAATTACCGCTGAGGACAGGATTCGAACCTGCGCGGGCAGAACCCATTGGATTTCAAGTCCAACTCCTTAACCACTCGGACACCTCAGCTATGTCTAAAAGTCATCAAATACACCATTACATAAAACAAAACCTACTGAATAAACATTAAAGATAATAGTTGTCATTAAGACTAACACAACTGTGTACATAAAAATCAGATAAGAAGATACCTGCCTCACAAATAAAAATGGAAAAATTTATTATAATAATAATAATTTATTTGATAATTTGTTATAATAATTTATGTAATAATTTAAAAAATATAACATTTTTAGAGTTCCGTACCCTAAAAGTAAAAACAGGACCCTATTACTAAGACTACGCTGTCCGTCCGTCCGTCTGTCACCAGGGTATCTCATGAACCGTGATAGTAAGACAGTTGAAATTTTCACAGATGATGTATGTATGAATGTATGTATTTATTCTTTATTGTACAATTATAATACAGAGGATTACAAGTTTACAGTAATAGGAAGTTTACAAAGGCGGACTTATCCCACGAGGGGATTTCTTCCAGTCAACCTAGTATTTCTGTTTCCGCTATAACAACAAATACTAAAAACAGAATAAAATAAATGTTTAAGGGGGCTCCCATACAACAAACGTGATTTTTTTGACATTTTTATAAATAATTGTACGGAATCCTTCGTGTATTTTTAAAACTTTTTTTTCTTTAAGTATTTTTAAAACTTTTTTTAAATATAACTTTAGTTAGATTATAGAAAAATAGTTTAAGTAATTTCATCATAGTTTGCTGCCTTCCGCCTGCACTACAGTAAAATTTGCAGCATTGATATCCAGTCATGCATTCCCCTCCTAATCAGTCAGCAACTCAGCACATACAAGTAGACACAAAGGAACTGTGGCACGTACCATTATCGATCCTCCATAGAACGTACGACATAATCATACCATTAAATCAAATCCCTTAGGCCTCACGGAGATTCAGGCAAAGATATGACTCTGTAAACACTCCTGTTCAGTACCTGATCCCGAATTCACATACAAAGTTATGGAATTAGTCATAAAATGGATTCGTGACTCAAATATCTAACCTATGCAATGTTATCCCACCTTTATCGCACTGAAACTCCACCCTTAATCACTCAAAGTTCAACCTTACTTCTCAAATCATAGAGCATAAACTCAATTCGCTGTTGTTGTGACTTGTGTGGTTTTTTCAAAAGAGATTTGATTCGAAGCAAGTTGACATTCGATAGAGGGCGCAGTGATGTCATTAAATCAGTAAAGGAACAAAATTTAAGGCCAAAAGGAGATTATGGTACGTTGGAAGGAAAGTCAATAGTTTGACGCTGTTGAAATGTGAGGCCAAGAGGCTATTAGGCGGTATAACTCTGACACCAGGGTTAGTCAAGTTCGCCACACACTTAACTACTCCTACACGTTAAGGAAGGAATATACACACAACAGTCTGTTACATTTTTCTAAACGAAAACCATCTCTATTTGAAACGAAATAAAGGCGACGACAAAGAAACGTGTATCATCTGATACGTACAGTAACTACGTTGTTCTTATAAGGTGTTAGGTTACCTTCAAACGTATCACATATCGAAACTTAACGGGTAATTCAAATTTGATATACTTTAAGGTTGCTTGGAAGACATTTCTTGGAAATAAAGCCGTATCTGTCTTCATAAGTTATGTCTTTTCTTGTCTATAATGAATATTTCTATGTGGCGTATTGCTTCTGCCTATAATTGATAGTTCTATGTGCCTTATTGGTTTTTATTTGGTTAGTTTTGATAAGTGTTGATTCAAGTGTTTAATAATTTCATTGTCATTGTTTTCGTGCTTTATTTTCAGCCTCATACTAAATTTAACATTTAATAAACTTTTTGGATATTTTAGGGCACATGTGAAAAAAAAATTGATCGTTCTTTAACTTTGAGTCAATTGTCCTTGTTATTGCTAAAATTGGCTATGAGGATAAAGCATAAAATCAAATATTTTTATTTAGTTATCGAGATGAAAGAAACAAAATTATCACACCCGACATTCGATTTTTATTTAACAACTATTAAACAGCTGAACCAATTTTGATTAAGTATAGCTAAAAACCATCTCGATTAAGTCAGACAGACAGATGCTACAGACAAACACACAGATACCCACGTCAAAATAATAACACCCCTCTTTTTTGTCAGGGTTTAAAAATAAAACGAGTAGCTAAAACTAATCTAAGCCCAATTTAACTCCAAAAAGTTGGTTCGTATACGAAAATCTTCATTCTAGGCCCGTATCAGTCGTCTTGTATGTCGCCCAAGTGCTGAATCAGCTGGACTTAGCTCCAGCTTAATTTAGTGACCAGTAATTAAACCCCACCCCACCCTTAGGTGCGGTGGCGGGTGGGGAAACATGCTGAGATAGATTTTTGTCTAACAAGTCTCGGTCATACGGAACGGTGGCCAGGGTGTTTTGATTTTGAATAAGTGGTTCTTGAAGAGCTGAGTGGGATGTTTTGTGTTGTGGCATTCTATACATACAGCGTAATAAAAAACCTCCTAGCAAAATTCAGAACCAGAATCACTTACAGAACACATTTAAGTATGTAAAAAATATGAAAAAAAAATTATTATTTTTTTCATTTTTTTTTAATAGGAATATAGTTCCCTATTTTCGACGGCGCGGGGTGTGTGCGTGCGCCCGCCCCGCCCTCCAGGCGCACGCTACCCGCACCCTTCTCTTGTCTGCTATACTAGAGTTACTTAGTGTCCACGTATAATAAAATAGGGAACTACTCCTATTAAAAAAAAAAATATGTGTTATGTAAGTGATTCTGGTTCTGACTTTTGAATATACTTAGGAAGTTTTTTACCACGCGGTATGTACCGCAACTCGATAAAACTGTACAACTACGTAGCCGCGTTTCATACGTATATTAGGGAACTGAGAATTCTGATTGGTTGATGAGTGACTTTTGATTTTTGTATGAATATGAGGTGGTAATAAAATAAAATTCATTCTGCAATCTACATACTTACAAGGTTCATTCATATCTGTATCATACGTAAAAATGTCAAACAATTACATAGATTATTATTAAAAGTTTAAATTTAATGACGGATGTTAGATATAAACTTAGGTTTAGCGGCTCTAGCACGATAACGACAAACTCGCGCTCGGCTAATGCTGAAGCTTCACTTTGATTGCTCGCCCTATGGCGTTGTCCATTTTGACATAGGACCGCGGTGTTGTCGCGGCGCTGTCAATATCGTACTCGGCCTGCTGGTTTATTGTTTCCTTTTGTATCAGCTCTTAGATCCCACAGCTGATTGGAAAATGCCATCCCTCATTAAATCCTACTCGTACGAACATTAATAAATGCGCAAGTTTCTGAGGATGTCCATACAAACATCAATATGTTTGTTACTCTTTCACGCTCAAATGGCTTAACCAATTTTGATTAAATTTGGTATGGAGATAGCTGACATCTTGGATTAACATGTAGGTTACATAATTTTCCCAAATTCCCTCGGGAACGAACGAATTCCCGGTGGAGAGTTAGTATTTTATAATCCGAGTTCATTTAACCAGAGTTTCTTTAAAGTTCGAGTGAATAGGCATCTTCTGGGTGAACTTTCTACATCCTCAACCACATCTTCGCCCCTGAGCTAGATTGTAGGCAAAGGTGAATCCACTCGTTATAAAATTAAATTAAATATAAAACTAGTCATTTCAGTGACTGGTTGGCTATGCCAGCTCAATTGTGGTAAACGTAAAAAACGTAGGAATCAACCGACTTCAATCTCAACAGTGCCTATTAACAAATAAAAACAGTTAAAAACTTCATCTAAGTATCATGTTATGTGTTATTCTGTTATTTTTTTGAAAAGCACTAAATTATTTTCGATATTCTTCTAACGAGAAAATAATTTGGATTATCGGTTGATAAGAGGCGGAGCTATCGCGTAACAAACATAAAAAAAATGCAGTCAAATTGAGAACATATCTACTCCTTTTTTTTAAAGTCGATTAGAAAAGAAAGTGAAATCATTTTTGTATTCTTCAACTGTCAGTTCTTTAAATTAAAACTGTATAAAATGCATATAACTGTCAAACTCTCGATACGTCAATTCTAAATTCAAATGGGACTATCAAAAATGCTACCAATGTCTATTTTCATACGATCCGAAATCAAAACTTCAGTTTTGACATTTAACAATAAAATTTTCACGGATTGGCGCAGTTAATCTCGTTGGGCTAGTTCAGTGGTTCTTAACCAGTGGTCCGTGAACCATTGGTGGTCCTTGGCAACACCTGAAGTGGTCCACGAAGCCATTCCATAAATATGAAACGTCATGAGTCAACACAAGCACTGAAATCGGCTGGATGCCAGAGTCTACAAGTGTTTGGCTTTGGCTAGCACTGAACCAAGAATTCAGAAGTTAATACATATGTAAAGAAAAAAAAAAACAACGGGTTGCACTTCGGAAGTATCGGCAGAAGTGAAAAGTTGAACATATATTACTTCCTTGTAGTCTACTCTCCATCCGTCTTACGAATTTTCGATCAAGTCACGTGTCCTGACGCGAGTTTAAAATTTTTTACCCATCCCAAAAAGTGCACGCTAAAGAAGTATTCACTCTCCCTCCGTCTTACGAATCTTCAATCAGGTAAAGTGTCCTAACGCGAGTTTAAAATTTTTTACCCATCCCAAAAAGTGCATAACGCCGCTAAAGAAGTTTTCACTTCAAAAATCTTAAAAAATTAAAACACTGTTGAGTATAACAACAGTGTAGAACAACCCTTTATTGATTTTTACCTCCAAGCAGTTGGCGGTCCATAGCAAAGAATATATTTTATAAATGGTCCCCCATTACTTAAAGGTTAAGAACCACTGGGTTAGTGGAAACAAAATGGCGTCGGTTATATTTTAGCGCGTCAAACTGTCACGGGGAACGATTTTGTTTTTCCGAAGTCTTTTTAACCAATTCACAGTTGTGACAACTATCGTAGATGTCAAAGTTTTGTTTTGAACATTGAGTGGCTTCCATTTGAAAGTTTGTAAAATTATTTTTTATTTATTTACTAGCTTTCCACCGGGGACTTCGTTCTCGTAGAAATTCGGTAAAATCATGTTCACTATATTCATCACGGATAATGTAGGATTCTAATGGTGAAAGAATTTTTCAATTCGGTCCAGTAGTTTCGGAGCCTATTCAATGCAAAGAAACAAACAAATAATCAAATCTTTCCTCTATAAAATATTAAGTATTTAATATATCAAATGTATTTTTATATTTATTTGTTCATCTTACATTGTAATTGACATTATTTAATATTTACAGTAGCAACCCAAATACGATACGAATGTCTATGCTACATCCAAGCTAATGCCGTTATTGTGTATAGATTTACCGAATCTAATGGCATTTTCTGGGTTAAATCGCTCTATTGTCGACCTCATCTGTGACCTTGGTTATTACGTCTAAATTTAGGATGGGAATACATACTTTACAATAAGTTTATAAGGCGACTTCAATTTAGTTATGTGATTCTACACATGAAATACATAAGCAATTCAGCTGATTGTGCAATGAAGAGGCACTAATTTATTTTTCGACCTGTTTCTTGGGGAAAGTTTTTCAGTTTCTTAGGCTGTTTCATATGCTTAATTTTCGCTAACTAAAAAGTCATACAGTATGAATTCTTCAATTGATTATTTCAGTGTTTTGTTTCTATTTCAGTGAAACTAATCGCGAATTGTAGAATGAGTGATAGCCCAGTTGGTAATGAGCCAGACTTGTAATCCGAAAGTTGCGGGTTCAAATCCTGGTGCAGGCTTGTACCACTAAATTCGTCTTTTCGGATTTATGTATGGATTTCTAATTATCACTTGCTCAACGGTGATGGAAAACATCGTGATGAAACCCGCCCGTCAAAGAAAATTCATTTTTGAAAAACGAGCAGTCCAACCACAGGCAGTCCAACACAGGGCCAGCGTGGACTATGGATATTTATCTAGACCGAAACTTTTTAGACTAACATTATAAAGAGGAAAGATTTGTAGCTTTGTATGTTTGTAAAGAATAAACTCAAAAACTTCTCAACCGATTTCAAAAGTTTTTTTTTTTACAATTGGAATGCTACATTATTCATGAGTACATAATTTATATTGAATTCTCATAGAAATTAGAAGCTAGTATTCCAAATTTGCATGTTTGTTGAGATTTTTATTAAATGTCGAAACAAGTTTCACGCAAGTATTGAAATGAAAGACTCCTCTTCAAAATTCTCTCACGATTTCGCGATTGTTTATAAAAATCTACTTCAAGAGTCAATTATCATTTCATCAGCGAGTTAATAAGCGACACGTGTTCATCCCCTAAGTACACTAGGCTGAACCCGATTGATGTGGCCGGTCTAGAGATGGGGCGGCCGGCGGCACCGCAGGGCACACGCGCCAGTCATCCTTTGAAGTTTTTGTACTTATTGATTTATACTGTGTCATATTTTGTTTAAGGGTTGACAAAACCAAATACTAACATTTTGAGACAAAATGTCGTACTCTGGTATTGGTGGTAAATATTGCACATAGAGCTTTAGCTACGTAATCATGCTTGAAACAGCGCCAAAATATCGGATATTCATTTAAAACAAAAATCGTATTGCCATTTTGTCGCCTGATTGCATTTTAATATATGGTTAACTTGGGAATGTAGTGATCTTTAGATCATCTCAGTGTTTTTTATTTTTATTTATTTATTATAAGATGGGTTAACTCTTGACCTCAATCTTGACCATAAGGTCAAAGATGAGGTCGACGATGGAGCGAGTTAACCCAGAAAATGCCTATAAAGGCACTGGTGCTCCCACGCACCGACGGAACACAGCAAGCTGTTTGGCGTCGGACTTCGGTAGGAGGGGTGGTCGCGAACCAGACGGCCCTTTACAGAGCCTACCACACCGCATGAGACTATAGGACGACACCTCAGATTCAGAAAACAATGAAGTGTCGTTGCCTGGGATGGATTACTAGGAGGCAGGTCTCATTTGTGTTTCCTTAGTCGCCACTTACGACACCCACGGAAAGAGATGGGGTGGTGTTATTCTCAACCGATCACCACACGGTTAACGGTTTATTACAAACCCAGAGACTTCACTGGCTCGGCCACCTGGAAAGAATGGGAGAAGATCATGTTGACAAGATGGTCTATCAAGGGCAACTGATAGGCAGCTGCGCCGTTAAGTCAGGCGCCAGAGGTACTCCTAATCGATGGCACGATGTTGGTGGAGGCGGACGGGTTATAGGCAGAGCAACAGTGGTTCTATATCCAATTGTGAGGGTTATCAGATGGATCCAGTTGCATAATGGTGAGAGGTGGTCAGCTTTTCGCCCATTATACAGCAAAACCCTCGCACCTCTGTCCATATTTCTTGATAAAAATTTAAATCACAGGCTCCACATAAATATAAAGTTAATTTCAATTCAAAATCCAATTCAGTATCCTTACAAACGATTCCATTTCAAAGAAAACGTCCGAATCACAACAATAGACGTTGCTTGTATGAAATGACTAATTGAATAAAAAATAAATCTTTTTATTACAAAGGCAGTGAGTTTATCTGTACATCGCCTGCGGTGGTAAAGTAATTATTTCTCTTTGAATATCTGGTTGCTTTCCGTTTTCTTTTGTCTGTTCCCATTATGCTATTGTCTTTAGCATATGGTACTGGTACCTGTATCATCATTTGGATGTGACAGTGGACCGTGTTGCTTTGTGTGTGCAAATGTTTAGATTTTTGCCTCTCATCTTATTTTTCTCAATGTTTAAACTTAGTATAGGTAGGTATCTGTATTGTTCTTACAACTTAATTTTAGCATGCCATAATTGGAGTGGCATTGAGTTTTTATATTTAAATATATCTTCGTATCAGCTCATATACGTCCCCACCGAGGGGCACGGGCCTCTCTTCGAAACACGAAGGGGATTTAGGCCATATTCCACCACGCTGGCCCAATGCGGGTTGGTGGACCGCTCGTTTTTCGAAAATGAATTTTCTTGGATGGGCGGTTTTCCTTTACCGTTGAGCAAGTGATAATTAGAAATCCGTACATAAATCCGAAAAGACGAATTTAGTGGTACAGGCCCGCACCAGGATTTGAACCCGCAACCTTCGGATTACAAGTCTGGCTCATTACCAACTGGGCTATCACCGCTTATATCATTTAAATATAATGATGTCCTTGAATGTATTAGTGTAGGTAACATAATAAATAAAATAAAATAAATGTGTATTTTAGATTCTTTACTTAGATCCATTCAAATTTTGTATGCGAAAGTAACTCTGTCTGTCTGTTGTGTTGTTGCACCTTAATTACCCGATCGATTTAGATGAAATTTTGTACAGATATTAGTTAAAGTACCAGATAGGATATATACATTTTATCTCATAATTTTGTAGAGTTCCTTCGATACCGCGACATGGCCGATTTCAATGGGGGAAGGGGTCAAGAAAAAATTCTGGCATGATAGTTCAGTCGGTTGCCTATTTGATGGTTACTGGTTCGATTTCCGACCAACTGAAATATTTGGAAATCATATTTTTAAGTATCTGTGAGGAGACTGGGTGCTCATGTGTAACATTTTGTTTTATTTTTTGTTTCTTAGCTTTACCACAAAATATCAAAACACCACTTCGACTGACTTATGTCATTTTATTATCCTTTTTGGGGAAGGCAAAGGAATCAGACATTTTTAAACACTATCTAAGTTTTCGTAATTTTTGTGGCAAGGTCTTAAATGTCGGAGCTACACAGTTTTATATATTTTAGGGATCAACAGATCAATCAGATTTTTTATTTTTTTTATGATCAAAGCATCATATAATGTGTCTATAACCTTTCTTATGAATTGAGCTAGCGCAAAAATAAAAAAAATGCCAACACAAATTATTGTATACCTACCTCGAATCTTTATCCCCTTGATTTTCCAGTACCATAATTATCCCAGTGCCTCACTGTACCTCACACGGTGAGATTGGAGTGATGTACAGTCGTGTAGATAAGCCAGTCTCATTACCCTCAGCGGGAACGAATGGTGACAACGCTGAATCTACACGTGCGGATTACATTCGTATTATTTTGTGGTATTTTCATGTAAGAAAGTACAGGGAGCAGCACGTCGGATTACACATTTTCACTACGAGAAATTAAAGTCAAGCCAAAAACAGGCGATAGGCCAACACTTTTTGGGTACCAGAAATGTGTTTAAAAAATCTAAGTTATGCACATTAAAATCTCCACCTTCGTCAAATTCTCCTCAAGATCCATCGTCGACCTCATCTATGACCTTGGTCACGATTTAGGTCAAGAATAAACCCATTTCATAATAATAATAATTAAAAAAATTAGGAGCACTTAAGTAAACTGAAAATCTGAAATCCTGTCTTCTTCTTATCGTGTAGGTATAGTCAAGTCCGCAGAGCCAGGAGACTCATCGGTGACAGGAAGCTAGTAAAAGATAAGCTCCAAACTCTAGCTCATAGACGCAAAGTAGCTTGCCTATGTATTTTTTATAAGATGTACTTCGGGGAGTGTGCTCAGGAGCTGCATGAGCTCATTCCACCTGCCCCATTCTTCTATCGGACGTCCAGACGCACCGCTGGGTACCATCCTTATCTTGTTGATATCCCACGGATTCGCACTGAGCGCTTTTCATCATCTTTCATATTGCGCACTGCTAGGGAATGGAATTCCCTGCCTGCGTCTGTATTTCCGAGTTCATATAACCCGAATCTCTTTAAAGTTCGAGTGAATAGGCTTCTTCTGGGTGAGCTTGCTACATCCTCGACCGCATCTTTGCCCTTGGGCTAGATTGTGGTCAAGAGCGAACCCTTTTTTAATTTAAAAAAAAAAGTGTGTGGCGAACTTGGCTTAACCTGGTGTCAAAGTTTTCAAACCGCATGGCCTCTGACTTGGTTTTAACGTCTGTAGTCAATCGACAACAGCCGGGTCCAACAGCTTAACGTGCCCTCCGAAGCACGGAAACGCTCGTGATAAATTGTCACTGTGATCACCCATCAGGTTCCCTGCCTCAGTGTATGTTGCTTAACCTCACTGACCGGTTGAGATCAGCGAGTGCCACTGGGTTATGTGCGCTTCCCTGTGTGACACCCTGTGACGATCTTACATCCACTTTGACTGCAAATCTTAACTTCACGTCGCCCTTATCTCGGCTTTCGTAATGCAAATGAGTAACCTGACGTGCTGCTGTCTATAATAATAAAATAATAAAAATAAATATTTTTTATTTCCAAAAGGGTAAGTTGACATAGGTAGATTGTTAAATAATTAACTTACAATTAGCCATTACAAAGTCTGCCAACAAATCAATTAACCTATGCGAATCTCGCACTAGGCTTTCGCTTGTATCGCGAGATTCAGTACAAACGTCTGTACTTAAAAACTAAATAATATAAGAATTTTGTTAATATTTGACCTTTGCACAATGTCGTTTGTATTTGTCTACACTTTTTGTCGTGTGGTGATCGGTTGTGAATAACACTACCCCATTTCTTTCCGTGGGTGTCGTTAGAGGCGACTAAGGAAACACAAATGAGACCTGCCTCCTATTAATCCACCCCAGGCAACGACACCTCAATTTGTTCTGAATCTGAGGTGGCGTCCTATGGTCTCATGCGGTGTGGTAGGCTCTGTGAAGGGCCGTCTGGTTCGCGACCACCCTCCTACCGAAGTCCGATGCCAAATAGCATGCTATGTTCCGTCGGTGCGTAGGAGTAACAGTGCCTTTTTTTTTAACCAGCTCATATACGTCCCCACCGAGGGGCAGGGGCCTCCCTTCGAAATATGAAGGGGATTTTAGGCCATAGTCCACCTGTGCCTTAATTGGCATTTTTTGGGTTAACTCGCTCCATCGTCGACCTCATCTATGACCTTGGTCAAGATTGAGGTCAAGAGTTAACCCATCTTATAATAAATAAAATAACTTTGTTTACCTTCACATAGGATCTAATCTCACATTGTGCTTGAGATAATATTGTTCACATTTTCAAACAAACAGAAGTTTATTTAGCTTTAAACTGTTTTTGTATTGTTTGAGTCTCTTGAATGTATTTGATTTATTTATGTTTCGCATAGAAGTCACTAGTTTGGCCATGAAAATTTGACAAAGGGTAATATTTTTTGTGAAATTTAAGTTTTATATATTTTCATAATCGAAAGAAAAACAAATAATAACTGCTGCAAATTTCAGGTGAAGTGTAATAAAAATTAGACCATAAGGTGAAAAGAAGACTGATAAACCTATTACTAACTGCATGAATTAGTAGTTCCTTCTCAACAATTTCATTGTGTCTAAAACTATTCTTTCATTTCTTCCTATTTTGAACCGATTTCAAAAAAGGAGAAAGTTCTCAATTCAACTGTATGTTTATATTTTAATGTTTTTTACGTGATAACTTCGCGATGACTCCGTGATAACTCCGATTTTTTCAAAAGACTAAAAAATCGACAAATACAAAAGACACATACACATTAGATGTGACCTTTTATTCTGTGGCTATCTTCAGCAGAGTAGGATGAAATTCGGTTGATTATTTTGTTTTTAACGTGGACAATTATATTACTCATCGTTTTTCAGGAAACCAGCAAGGATATCACTCTTTTTAATATAGATTTCAGAAAAAAAATTAACCGATGATGCCATTATTTCACAATCCATCAAACAAAATAACTTTTTTGAGATAGAATCGTGAGAATATTATAATTATACTTCGTAGTAACATGGGAACATTTTTGGCTGTTAGCGCCATTGTTGTTTAATAGAAAAGAATTGATTTCGTAAATAATAACAGACAACGTGTTAGATGGACCATTTGTTTGCAGTTTTATTGTCATGTACACCACAATTTTCATGTAACAGTAACTATGATTTTGTTGAATTAATGTGAACATTTTGGCAAGCAAAATTGAGTAACTTTCTTGCGTTAATTTGTCAGCTGTTGATTTAAATATTATTATTTATTATTAGCAAAAAACTTTTTATTGTAACGAGGCTTCCTTATTAAAAAAATATCGAATTTATTAGAAGAAAATAAAAATAAGATTTAGCACAAAACCAGAGGGCCCAAAAACTTGCTAACCTTAAGTGGCAGTGGGCAGGGCACATTGCTCGTAGGGCTGATGGCCGCTGGGGCAGAAAAGTCCTCGAGTGGCAACCACGTACCGGAAGGCGCAGCGTAGGAAGGCCTTCCACAAGGTGGACCGACGACAATCTGGTAAAAATTGCGGGAAGCCGCTGGATGCGGGTGGCGCAGGACCATCGAGGTGGAGAACCCTGGGGGATCTTGCGGCTGACATGATGATGACGTTTTGCGACTGACATAATGATGATGATGAAGAGAGCATCAACTTTGGTCCAACTGCTTTCATTGCTGTTAATTTAAAAATCATGTTCAATGTACCTCAATTAGATAAGTTGTACACTTATAAACGACTCCAACAAATGTAATATAAAAGCATGAGATAATGATTTAAAAATTCTACAAGCTCTTGTAATAATTGAATTAGTTTGCGAGCCAGATGTTCATTGAGTAATGCATCTCACGTATTCCACATATCCAGTGCCAAATTTCTGTTTGGTTTTACAATCAGCTTCTCAATAGATTTCTTGTAGATGTACATTTAAAAAAAAAAAACATAACATCGTCAATAGTCAAAATTAATAAAAATATAAAAATGTCAAGTTAAAAATCACCCCGAATCATCCCCGATGCAAAAGTACCCCTCACCCTTGCGGCATTTCCGCAATAGATTTTTCTCAGTCAATACCGTAATATGTAATTGGTAGATTTATGTTTAAATATGGCAACAATTGTCTTAGGAACGATTTGTACTCCTTCCTTCGCCCTCCCATTCATTCTGTCATTCGGCCACCACAAGAAAAGGACTGCGCAGCTTTGCATCAAAATTATAAAATATGTGCTAAAATCAACAATAACCGTGTAAAAGGGTCGACCCTCGCGTAAGTCACATGTGATGAATAAGCAGTAAGTGAACCAGCGCACGCAGTGAGTACTTTTAAACTATTCCATCTTCCTCGCCATTGCTCCTTACTTTCCAGTAATGAAATTAGGATTTTTCTCAGTCAAAACTGAGCGGTAGATCAAGCTATCCACTAGGCTCTTACTAGGCTAGTGGATAGTGACTAGACCAATCCATTAGTCTCCCTTTAATAAACTTTATTTCGATAGTGAAGTGATACGTTTTATTTCATAATAGCGCTCGTAACCTAGTGGCAATTGCTGATCTGAACCGATAAGTGAAGTAAAGCAACTTACACAGGGGCAGCAAACCTGATGGGTAACCAAAGTGGCAATTTATCACAAGCGTTTCTACGCTTCTGAGGGTGCGTTAAACCGGCAGTCCTAGCTACGGCTATAGTGGATTGACTACAGTCTTTAAACCAAATCCGAGGCCATTTCGCGGTTTGGAAACTGTCTTCAGGAGTACTCAAGTTTGCCACGCACCAATATGTCGAGAACAGTTGCACTTAGACAATCAAAATATTGACTGTTTAAGTGCAACGGTTAAAATATTGACCGTTTAAGTGCAACTATCTACCTTACGATATTCTTTTTTTTTTCACATTTTTTAGAGGAAACCCAACTTACGATTAGGTTTACAAAACTTTCTAGTTCAAATAACAAACGAAAACAAAGCAAACTTCACACACAGTGCTACAATGCGATAGAGCCGCTGATAGACACATTTTTGCTCAAAAAGGAAGCATTGCTAATTTGATTACTGGTTCAAAAGCACGTCAGACACAACGATCCTTTGATCGGCAAAAATACAGATATGTGGTGTGCTTTACCTTAATAATTGGGGCAAGTGATAAGCTGAAGGCAAACCATATAATTTTGATCCCTCGTTTGTCTTAGGACAGATTTTGGTTTGGGTAGATTTTTGTTACGGTAGATTTGTTTTACGGCAGAAGTAACATCGCGAACAAAGTAAAAATCACACAATTTATGAGGCCATTGTGCGGTTTGAAAACTCTGACACCAGGGTTAGCCAAGTTCGCCACATACATGACTACTCTTACACTATAAGAAGGAGAAGAATGCTATAGCATTGATAGTTTCAAATTTCGATACAGTTTATTTGAAAAACATGTTTTTAAGTTTTAAACATGTTATAACGTGTTCTTTCCACGATTTTAATTTTCAATTTAATATCCAATATTTCAACACTATTGCAAGCGCCATGATCACGGATGAATAAGAGAACTGCAGGTAAGCTAAGAGTAAGATAAAACGTCATATCGTTGTAAGATCCCGTTATGACATGTTTAAAACTTGTGAAAATAACAGCGAGAATTTTTAATTTTACAAGATGTCATAAGACTATCATACAATTTTTAACTATTCAATATTTAGATATTTGAAATAACGAATTCAATATTAGGTTTCGAGTTCTTGGGTCTTTATGTTGCTTATTTTGTACATTTTCTTTTCATTCCCATGGAAAAGTTTGAAATGATGGACTGTCATGGTTTTATTTTTATTTTTGGTTCTTCTTCCTAGCGCTTAGTCTTGTTTCTAATTCGGAATACTCGTATGCTTGACTATGATCCTGGAATTAACAGGTCAAGTCATTACAATGGAGCGACTGCCATCTGTTAACCTGGAAACTTACATTACATAGGCTCACGCCTGAAATCCCATACGGGGTAGGCAGAGCATCAGTGGTTCAGAACCACTTGATGCCACATTTAACATAAACTCTGAGAGTTATTACATGAAAAATCCACGCTGGACTGTGAGTGAAAAAAAAAACTTAGAATTTGCCAGCTTCCAACTCTTCCCAGCCATGTAAAAAACTCAGTAATAGGAACGCGAGGTTTTTGCTGTATTGTGGGCAAAAGGCGGTCAACCTCTCACAGCCTACTATACATCATGTTTCATCTAACAGGGGAACCTGACCGGATAATACATATTAAGGTTTCGTCTGTAAGGTATTTGTCTATGGGCCTTACTAGTTGCCTGAAAAGAAATGATTTTATTTATTTATTTATTTAAAAACCCGCTGTAACTCCATGACTTGTCCTTAACCAATAGTGCCGGGGGCGGATCGTTCCCCGCTAAGCTAATGAGATGTCAGTACAATCATTTGTGCTTTAACCTTACACGGATGAGGTTTTTGGCCTTTCATTTCGCTCGCCCTTAAATTCTGATATTAGTTAATTAATTCTTAATCGTGATATTGGATGAATTATTTTTTTAACGAAAGAAGTCAATTACAAAAAAATAAATAAAAATTATGTAAGTACCTACCTGATTTTTTCTAGCACATGTTCAACATTTTTCAGGTCAATAAGAAAACCGAAGTACTACAATAATAGCTTCTTCTTCTTCTAATATGTCGGCAGTTGGTCAGGCTAAATTTTACCAGACCAGAAGGTAAACCAGAAGGCGGCGACAATGATAGCTTAATAGCTTTAACAATAAAATGTTTCGATAAAACTGTTGACTTGGTCCCAAATAAATTGAAGCAATTAGACAAAACCACTCCATGAACCGCTCACTATAAATCAAAAATCCCAACACAATATAATACCAAGCAAACAGCATGCTCAGCAACAGCAGAGCTCTCGCTCATCAAAAGCGGTGACGTTGAGTGTTGTCCTGTCACATGACTGTTGCCGTCACAAGTGCCATCATTGTCACAGTGACATAAATGGAAAAAACGCGAATGAACGCGGTGGCTAATTTCCTTTTCTGTTACAGTGTCCGTTGCGTGCATCATTTTCAAGTCAGCGTTTTAGCGGCTTTTTATTTTTGGTGTTGATTGTACTGTCAGAGATGTATTACTGATTTTTTATCACTACTACATAATATATTATAATGCTGCCAACCATATACAATGAAGTCTAAAATTTCCTTTATTAATATTTCAGAGCCTTGGAAATTCATAGTAAAATATCGGTAGGAACCGTTTCATTCCAAGCTGAATTAGGAGTTAAATAAAAAAAATAAAAAATTTGCTAGCTGCCAACTCTTCCCAGGGGTACTGCAAAAGACAGTAAATAGAACGCGATGGTTTTTCTCTATATTTCTACTACGTTTCACTTCACTCATATTTCATCTTATAATTCTTAGAATATATGTTAAAAATAAGGTTTTGTGATTCAACAGCCAAATGATGCACTGCCTACCACGATAGTAATAACTTAAGCAACCCTAGTCTTAATTGGGTCTACATTTTTACACCCAAAGCATTTCATTTCAACATTACTCATTATTACCTACCCTGAAAAACTCAGCATTAAAAACCTCCAGTCTGAAACACACTCCTTAGAGCATGCAGACAGTGTTGCCAGGCGAAAAAATTAAAATAAACAATAGCAACACTCGTCCTATACCCCGGGGCCGCTTGTAATAAGCCCTTTGTCCTAAGATTAGCTGGTAAGAAAGCCTTTCAGGCTGTGTCTGCTAGTTTTGAGCTAAATTAACAGCAGGGATATTTGTTTTTGTGCAAAATAGTGATGAGAAATTCAGACAAAAGAACATTTTCATGTTTGTAATTTTTGCCGAAAATTTCGGATTCATATCTTTGACTATTTTCGGGGTGGATAGTTCTTTATGCTGCTTGTCTGAAAAGCTAATGAAAATTTTAAAAAGAAATCTATAGATTTTAGTATTTTTCCCATCTTCTTTTTATCGTGTAAGTATAATAGTCAAGTGTGTGTCGAACTTGGAATCCTTTGCCTCGATTTTAACCATTAAAAAAAGATTTTTTAAAAACCTGAAGTTTTAATAATAATTAGTAGTTAATCGACAACAACCGGTACTGATGGATTAACTTCCACTTCAAAGCACGGAAACTCTCGTGATAAACTTCCACTTTGGTCACAGGTTGCCATCCTTGTGTTGGTTGCTTAACCGTACGGATATGCTCAGCTAGCGCCACTAGGCTTCCCGTGGTAAAATAATTGTTCACATTTTTGGGTAAAAACACTTCTATTGGGGTGATTATTATTGTCATTCCACCACTATTGAGACGACTTTCGTTACAATAGTGAAATAGTCACCCAGCTCCTAGTAACAATCACTACGCAAAAAAAATTAACATTGAATAAGAATTCTATAGATTACTATTAGACTATTCACTCACGCCTATAATCCATTTAGGGGTAAACAGAATGTCATGTGATTCTAGAACCACTTGACGCAATATTTGACATTCAGTCTGAGGGTTTTTAGATGTGGAATATGAGCAAAACCCTCGCGTCCAACTGGTTTCTTCAGTATGCCTGGAAAGAGTTAACAGCTGGCACATTCTAAGTTTTTATTTTACTGTGAGTCCATCGTCGAAGGACGAATAAGAATAGTCAAACAATAAATAACCGAAACACACATAAAGCATCGCAATCGCCCATCAATCGACTTAACAAAGTCCCCAAAAGAATTAACTGCAGAGAAAAAACCCTCGCAGAAAGGAGAACGTAGAAAGACGGTAGGATAACAGTAACACATTTTCGTCGCCGAGGCTAACGATTCGAAGTGAACTGTCCCATAAATCGCCTCTTCCTGATTGATACATGGCTGAGCGTTGACGCCCATCCAGTAATTTAGTGCTTTCTCCGCCCACCAGCCATCCAGATAGCGCCACTTTTGTTTTGCATTAATTCCTTTTAGCTTTCCTTCGTATCGGAGCCTTCGAGCAAATTTATTTTTAAAAGCCTGATAATGGAATGGAATTGTTGGGGGCCTGAGTTTTGTTTTTGGAGGTTGGTTTGAAATAAATTTTTTAAAAATTTTAGTTTTTAGTACCCCGACAAAAAATAGGGATGTTATAAGTTTGACGTGTTTTTCTGATTGAATTTTGGGGGTGATACAAAATATTTAATTTAAGGGTTATTTTCTTATAAGAATTGGCTTTTGCACACAATCTCAAGATGGGCTTAAAATCAGCTGCACGTTATGCCCACACCCGTTCCACCCCACCTCCAAATGTTATTAATTTAAGTACTTAACTTTTTATGCGAAATCGTTTAATATTTGTAATGCTGTAATGTGTGTGGAATGAAAAATTATGTATTTTCTAAAATCTAGTCTATGGGCAAAGATGCGGTCGAATGTAGCCAGTTTACCCAGAATAAGCCTATTCACTCGTACTTCTTACCAGGACTCATGAAGTTAAACTTAAAGTTCACCACTATTTGCTCAGCCACATAGTCTTTCCAGCCCATATCCGTCCCCACCGAGGGGCACGGGACTCCCTTTGAAACACGAAAGGGATTTAGGCCATAGTCCACCACGCTGGCCTAATGCGGGTTGGTGGGCCGCTCGTCGTTCGAAAATGAATTTTCTTGGACGGGCGGATTTCATCACGATGTTTTCCTTCACCGTTGAGCAAGTCATAATTAGAAATCCGTACATAGATCCGAAAAGACGAATTTAGTGGTACAGGCCCGCACCAGGATTTGAACCCGCGATCTTCGGATTACAAGTCTGGCTCATTACCAACTGGGCTATTACGGCCACATAGTGATTGTAAAAAACTAAATAAATATAGAATCCATTTAAAAAAACGTACAAGTTGCACATGTAACAGCCTTCAAACTATAATATGTGCACATGGTATGAGAGATCTTTTCAGTATTAATGTAATAGTGACGGTTTATCCTCAGTTGTCTGTATAATACACTCTACTCTACGCGTTGTATGTACAATTTACATACAACAGTCTAATTTTGCAACCAAAACATAAATCGAGTAGTACGTATGAAACATTTTGGTGACATAAACGCAAGGGTTTTGCTTAAAAAATTTCAGCCAAAAGTGTCAAAATATTCCGGTTTTCACATACAAGGCTCAACAGATTGGCCTGTCACCACACTAGACTCATCAGCGTGAGTCTCAGACAATAGTTCCTTCATAACTCAAAACAATGCGCGTGATGTGACGAAAAAAATGGTATGCTCTACCCTGAAGTACTGACTCTTTCCTGTTTTTATGCCGTAGTAAAACGTAAAGTTTAATATCCGTAATTAAATTATAAAATTATAATAATTATTAAATTTTAAATACTTCTTCTTCTTATCGTGTAGGTAAAGTCAAGTAAGTAAGTGGCGAACTTGGCTAACCCTGGTGTCAGAGTTTTAAAACCGCACAGTGTCCTCTGACTTGGTTTTAACGACTGTAGTCAATCGACAACACCCGGTACCGACAGCTTAACATGCCCTCCGAAGCACGGAAACGCTCGTGATAATTGCCACTTTGGTTACATCATGTTCCCTGCCTCTGTATACGTTGCTTAACCTCACTGATCGGTTGAGATTTATTAAATTTTAAAATTATAATAAATGTAAAAGTGTGTTTGTTTGTTGACCACCTATCACCATTATGCAACTTGTTCCATCTGATAACCTTCACTATTTGTGCCAAACGTAGCATTTAGTGTTGCTAGAACCACTGATGGTCTGCCTACCCTTTAGGGATTATAGGCGTGAGCGTTAGTGTGTATGTATGTATTTGTTTGTTTGTTTTTCCTTTACGTCTAAACGGAACGACAGCATTGATTGCTCAATGCTCATGTCAATATTTTCAATTCGATATGATATGATTAAACTAATATCATACATGTCCATATGGAACTTACTCCCGTAAGATTGCTCATTGCTCTCCGTGACCAAATGCGTTATTTATACGCAAAAAAGTTGTTAAAAAAATTAGCTTCATAGGTAACTGTACCATGTTTTAAAAAAAAACACTGTACACACTACAAACCTGTAATTGACTTTACAATTAGATCTCAGCTAGCACAATATTTATAATATCATGTAGTAAAGCTGTTTGTTTTTAACAATAAATAAATAAATAATTTAATTGGAAATTCTGTACAAAAAAGGCTTCTAAAAATGCAGAAGCAGTCTAGGTTCCTTATTCCCAGCGATGGGCATTGGGAGAGGGCTACAAACCGTCTCTCGCACGTGAATGCTCTCATCTGGTCACCGGAGCCGCTAATATTTCAAGTACAGTCGTACTCGCTTCAAGAAAAATGTAGTAAGTAACTTTAATTTTTTTTTCGGAGTTTGTCATATTTTTTCGTGAACATTAAGTTATTTGTACTCAAAAGGAGGTTTTGGATTACCTTTCAATTGCTAAAGAAACCTAACCTAGTTAGGTTAGAAAATGTTAATGTTAAAAAATGTTACTATGTTTCTAGGGAAAATGTACTCAGTAAAATTTTTTTTTGCTATCTGCATTAAAATTTGTGTGATCGTATGTAATAATAAAAATTGTTTTAATAAGATCTTTAAGAGTTTCAAAGGGAACGTTATTCAGTTTCATGAGAAAATTGAAGTCCCAAAGTTTTGCAAAATAATTCAAAGTCACTGCAAATCGCGAATTATTTTAAAAAGTGATGAACAACAATAACACTATTCACAGATATGCCTCGGTTGGAGGAAATTTTGCTAATGTAACTTTTTTTTTACCAGCCCATTTAAATCCCTACCGAGGGGCACGGGCTTCCCTTCGAAGCACAAAAGCGATTCAGGCCATAGTCCACCACGCTAGCTCAATGTGGGCTAGTGGACTGATAATCTTTCGAAAATGAATTTTCTTAGACGTGCGGGTTTCATCACGATGTTTTCCTTCACCGTTGAGCAAATGATAATTAATTATAAATCCGTTCATCAAACTTTTAACATGGATTTTTTCCACTTGAAGCCTTTCAACTCTGAATACACTTTTCTGTTAAGTTTTTGAGTTACACGGTTATGCCACTGCAGCCGGTACAGGTGTAAGCTAGTGGCGGAGATAGTGCTGTGGTCGCGGTTGAAATATGCAGGCAGAGACACACAAAGAACTCAGTCGTAGCTTGGTTTGGTCCCATTGGACACGATGGTACGGCATATTGTACACTCAATGCCCTAAGTTAAAAGGCCAATCTCATTCTAATAAAATCAAAAGTGTTTATTTCATTGAACATACAAAATGTTACTTGAACATGTCAATATATAGACGGAGATCCCAGGGCCGCCAGACCTTACTTATTTTCTCATAAACTAAATGTGTGGGAAATATAAGTAGTAGTGCTAGTACGTACTAGTAATGTATGAATACCAGCTAACCTAGGCCGACTTCCAATTTTCAGCTATCAGGTTCTGAAGGTACTTCCAAAAATTACTCACTTGTCTTGAAGTCTGGCTGCTGATGTTTTATAGAATATAATTAATTAAATATAAAAATTAATGTTCAACACCGCCAGACACTCTCCGTCGGCTGTAATTTCTGCCAGACGCAACAGTTAGCAAGTAAATTATGCGATTATACCTACAATCTGAGCCGTGATTTTTGTATATGATGTTCAGGGAACTATAACAATACTTTTTATAGCAAATGACTTCAAGACAAATGAACAATTTTTGGAAGTACCTTCAGAACCTGGTACTAGTATTCATAGTTTAGTATACTAGTACTAGTATTCATACATTACTAGTACGTACAAGCACTACTATTTCCCACACATTTGGTTTATGAGAAAATAAGTAAGGTTTGGCGGCCCTGGGCATTTGTTCTAATACTTGTAGTAAATAATTTGAACCTTATCATCAGCTTGTAGCCCAGTGGCTCTCGCTGATCTCAACCGATCAGTGAGGTTAAGTAACGTACACGGAGGCAAGGAACCTGATGGGTGATCAAAGTGGCAATTTATCACGAGTGTTTCCGTGCTTCGGAGGGCACGTTAAGCTGTCGGTCCCGGCTGTTGTCGATTGACTACAGACGTTGAAACCAAGTCCGAGGCCATTGTGCAGTTTTAAAACTCTGACACCAGAGTTAGCCAAGTTCGCCACATAGTTGACTATACCTACACGATAAGAAAAAGAGCTTAAGAGCAAGTGATAATTAAAAATCCGTACATAAATCCGAAAAGACGAATTTAGTGGTACAAGTCTGGCTCATTACCAACTGGGCTATCACCGCTTGCCTACATTGAAACCAAATAATTACACAATTTTAACTCCAGAAAAAAATGAGGGGTGTTATAAGTTTGACGTGTATATCTGTGTGTCTGTCTGTGGCATCGTAGCTCGTAAATGAGCAGACCGATTTCAGTGTAGTTTTATATTTATTTAAAAACTGACGTAATCGAAATGATTCTTAGCTATATTTGATCAACATTGGTTCAGTCGTTTAAAAATTATATACAATCGCATGTCGGGGGTGAAATATATATTTTTAGAGTTATTAATCAAGTTTCTAGCTTTCCGCCCGCGGCTGCGCCCGCGTCCTCACTTTTTTTAAAATAAAAAGTATCCTAAAAACCTCACGGAGCCCGAGACCTTTCCAACGAATGCAAAACCGTGGAAATCGGTTCGTGCGTTCTGGAGTTATAGCGTCAGGAAGGAAAACCCGACTTATTTTTATATAGTAGACTAGCTTTCCGCCCGCGGCTCCGCCCGCGTGGACTACAGGTTATATCGTGCCCAACATTTTCTTTGCTATAAACCTCACGGAGCCCGAGACCTTTCCAACGAATGCAAAACCGTGGAAATCGGTTCGTGCGTTCTGGAGTTATAGCGTCAGGAAGGAAAACCTGACTTATTTTTATATAGTAGATAAGAAAAATACCATCTGGCATTGTCGTTTCGACATTTGCCGGGGCGCTTTTCATCTCGAAGCCGTAGTAAGTATTAATTACTTGTGAAACAAATTTATGCATCCAACAACACCAAAGCAGTGTGCAATGGACACCAACCCTCGCTACCGATTTCCAAAAGCCGTCCTTGGAGAGATACGTGTGTCCTCACAAAGTGACCGCTGTTAAACATGCATTGCTGCTTAAGTTAGGTGTTAAGTCGTCCTGCCCCGCTTTGAGTCTGCATGCTCAAACTAACAACAGACAGAAGTGTTATACGGTTTGAATTAACAGTGATCAACGCTGCTTATTATAGTTTTGCCGAATGTTGAAGTTTTTGACTGAAAACAAGTTTTTATTTGAGTGATAAATAGTGATTGTCCAATTGGTAATGAGCCAGACTTGTAACCGAAAGTTTGCAGGTTCAAATCCTGGTGCGGGCCTGTTACTACTAAAATTGTCTTTTCGAATTTATGTACGGATTTCTTATTATCACTTGCTTAACAGTGCAGAAAAACATACATCTTGATGAAATCCGCCCGTCTAAGGAAATTCATTTTTGAAAGACGAACGAGCGGTCCATCTGCCTAAATTCCCTTCGTGTTTCGAAGGGCCCTCGGTGGTATATGAGCTGGTAAAAATAATAATTGTTGTTTTCTTTTTTAAATTAAATTTTGAAGAGACTTTGGACGTCTAATAACTCTTATAACAGCCTCATAGGAGATTTAATAATTAAAAAACCCTGAAAGTCAAGAAGCATTTCTAATTTTTTTAATGAACATAAAAAATAAACATTCTTCGTTATATCATTGCGAGAATCCCTACGTGCGACTATTTAAAATCTAACTTAAGACGAGTGGGTCGTCGCACGGAATCGAGAGAAGTGGAAGGATGTGGGGGAGGCCTTTGCCCAGGCGTGAAACAACATAGGCTAACAAAAAAAATCGAGTAAGAAAATGAAAGTCAGGATCAAATGCACTAAAATATTTTACATATCTCTTGCTCTGTAAGTACTCACTTACTTCCCTGAATGCCGGGGTGTATGGATATCATTACAGCATAGGTTTCAAAACCTACCATGTAATAACATTACAGCATAGGTTTTGGAATTTGAAAAAAGAACTGTCATACTCAATACTGCAAGAAGAATATTTTTAAAAAGTTACTTTTTTTTTCTCGGTATCGATTATTTACTCGAATCGGAATCAAGACAATTTATATAAGAATTTATGAAGACTTTATTTTTAATATCGAACTATTTGTTTCGTAGTCACATCGTATGTTAGTTGAAATCGATTTAAAAATCAAACTGGCCAGTACGATTTGACGCGCTTGCGTGCCATAAAATCGTGAAGAGTAAAAAAGGCAGTCGACTAGCTAGGCGCGAAATTTTAATTAAATACACATTTCTCTTTAATAAATGTTCATAGAAACCTGCTTTCTTGTTTTTTTACTTACCTCACAATCGATATGTAAAGCAGAGTGTTTATCTCGGGTGTAAGCATCAATTGCATACTCGGGCTAATTAGCGCCCTCGCTGCGCTCGGGCGCCAAAAACCTCGTATGCAATTGATGTCATACAGCCCTTGGTTAACAATCTACTATTACATATCTCTTGCTCTGTAAGTAGTCACTTACTTCCCTGAATGCCGGGGTGTATGGATATCATTACAGCATAGGTTTCAAAACCTACCATGTAATGTTAACATTACAGCATAGGTTTTGGAATTTGAAAAAAGAACTGTCATACTCAATACTGCAAGAAGAATATTTTTAAAAAGTTACTTTTTTTTTCTCGGTATCGATTATTTACTCGAATCGGAATCAAGACAATTTATATAAGAATTTATGAAGATTTTATTTTAAATATCGAACTATTTGTTTCGCAGTCACATCGTATGTTAGTTGAAATCGATTTAAAAATCAAACTGGCCAGTACGATTTGACGCGCTTGCGTGCCATAAAATCGTGAAGAGTAAAAAAGGCAGTCGACTAGCTAGGCGCGAAATTTAATTAAATACACATGTTTCTCTTTAATAAATGTTCATAGAAACCTGCTTTCTTGTTTTTTTACTTACCTCACAATCGATATGTAAAGCAGAGTGTTTATCTCGGGTGTAAGCATCAATTGCATACTCGGGCTAATTAGCGCCCTCGCTGCGCTCGGGCGCCAAAAACCTCGTATGCAATTGATGTCATACAGCCCTTGGTTAACAATCTACTATTAATACCAGACTCGACCTATGCAAATACAATTAATTTCTGTTTATGATCGTACCTTCAATTCCTGAAAATTCTGTGTTCCATACAGGTACTTACAATTCCTTTGAAACCAGATGAAATATTCGATAAAGACCATTGAAGCAACTCCTTTGATATTTGTCGCCACTCTCATTTGCATGTGAGACTGGTGTTGAATACTCCAAATTCCTAAGTAAGGTTGCTGTTTTCCTAAATTTACTACTTCAAATAAACAAAACTACGAGCATGAAATAAAAAGACTTATAATTCCTGATTTGATGGGTTTGGCTATAAGAATCAGGATGACAACATTTTTCTACCCTCTAAACCTTAATTGGCTATATGTATAATTACCTTACCTTACCAGCCCATATACGTCCCCAACGAGGGGCACGGGCTTATTATGCTTATTAAAATCAGTGTATTACTTATATCGTCGACATACGTCGAGATTATATGCGTAAGCGTGTATATCATTATACGACGCAGTTGTGCATTAAAAACATTCATAGAAGCCGCTTTCCCCTCTTCAGGATTGAGTAGACATTAAACATAGTAAATTCTTAGGTTAGCTACGAAACTAGTTAAAGAAAAATGTGACTTAGGTATGTATTACAGAACGCGATTCAAACTGATCTGTGCTTAAGTAGCAGTCATTTTTGTCATTTTTATACTTACAGAAAGTGAAAATCAATACTTAAATATAGATCAACACTTGAGACTTGAGTCTAAGTGAGTAGTAAGAGACTCATACTCAAACTCAAACTCAAAAGTGCTTATTTCATTGAACATATAAAATGATACTTGAACACGTCAATATTATGAATTACATTAGCACTTTTGACTTTGCGCCTATTCGCAAAGGTGCAGTCTTCCTCAGGGGAAGAATAGGCAAGAAATTCCGAGGGTCGCTCTTTTTAAGTCAATCATATATTTTAATTATCTTAATATCTGAATAACTCTGGAGCTGAGCAATTTATTCCCATGGTTGCTTGTCTAACAGATAATCCGAAATTCTATAACAGCCCTTTTTACAAAGTTTTTGTTATATTATCGTCTTAAATTTTTCTAAAGGTAGGTTTTGAATACACATGGGAATCTTATTGTAGAAGCCTTACGGGCCTTAGTCTAGCAAAAGTGTGCTTGAAAGTTAATTAAGTAAGCTACTCTCAATAGTACAGACTTAATAAAATTTCCATCCATTTACAGATACAAAAAATGCACCTAGACGCAACCAGACAGATACAGATATGTATCGAGATATGATCTGGTCGGTGCGGGTCGGCCGATCGATGCCGTTTGACCTCTTCACCTGCCCCCGTCCGTCTTGAGTTCGCACTGCAACTGCATTAAGGGGAAGAGAACTTGCAGTAAGACAACATTAATGTATACAGATGGATACAGGGCATCTGTAAGTCTACGACGACACACTACCATGTCCTGTCCTATCAACCGTTTGCTTTTTTTAAGTTAGGTACACACAGGCCACCTTTTTTTTTAGGTTAGGTACCCACTATGTACACACAGGCAAGCCTTAACAAACACACATAAGTATGTATAGGTATGCTTTAGGTATCTCTCTTTCAACCTCTCGGGTGGTTATACTTATACAAAAGCCCTGTATATAAGTATATACAGGGATTTAGGTATCTCTCTTTTAACCTCTCGGGTAGTTAATCAGTCCATGAAACTGAACAACTTCCCCAAGGAACATAGGTCAAAATACGAAAAAAAAATTTTGAGTTCCCATACAAACTTCGTCAGTCAGCATACTCGTATAGCGCATTTTGTATGGGAGATCAAATTTTTTTTTCGTATTTTGACATATGTTCCTTGGGGAAGTTGTTCAGTTTCATGGACTGACTAACCACCCGAGAGGTTGAAATAGAGATAGCTAAAGCCCTGTATACACATACTTCTTTTTGAAGCAATTTTTTTGTTTGATAGCTGATGTGATTGAGATGGTTTTAGCTAGGTATATTTTATTAAAATTGGTTTAGCCGTTTCAAAGTTATAATATCGGGAGCAATTCTCTTTTTTTACCAGCCCATATACGTCCCCACACCGAGGGGCACGGGCCTCCCCTTCGTATTACGAGTAATTCATACAATTTTTTAAAATCTAGAGTTATATTTTACATACATACGAGTACACTCACACCTATGATCCTTATCGAAGTAGGCAGAACAGCATGTGGTTCTAGAACCATTTGATGTCACGTTTGACATCAATTCTGAGAGTTATTAGACGATATATGATGTATAGTGGTGAGAGGTTGTCAGCCTTTTGCCCACGTTGTACAGACATAATCCTCGAGTCCCAATGACTGACTTTAACAATATGAAAAGCTGGCAGCTGTGTTGTACCGTTAATTCTAAGATTGCAATTGAGGCTCACTCTAAGATTTACTTTCGCTCCTAGTCCAGCGTGGAGTTAGAATAGAATAGAAAATACTGATTTCGGTACAACACAGACATCACTTAAGAAACACAGAAGACACTTTACGGACATTAAAAAAATCAAAGATACGATTACAAAAACATTTATAAACATAAAAAGTGCTGCACTGTGCTGCCTGTGTTGCACAGACGAAATCGGCGCTGGATCAGCATAATGTGCAAAAACAACAGTCGAAGCCACCGCGACACAAACGCCGTATTTGTGTGCTTGTGTGTGTGAGTGTATATCTTCTTTTTTTCATATATAAAATTGGAGGTCCTATTCACTGACTCATCAACGCCTAACGCAAACCCTCAAACCTAGAAAGCTGAAATTTGGCAAAAAGGTGTTTTTTGTGACGTAGGCAAGCATTAAGAAAAATATTTTTTGAAATACCACCCCTAAGGTGGTGAAATGGGGGTTCAAAGTTTGTATGGAGAAAAAAATTTTTTTGGTCATTTTGACTCGAAACTTCGTAAGGGGTCAAGAATGAAATGGGTCAATAAAATAATTCTTTGCGCGGGCGAAGCCGTGGGTAAAAGCTAATATATTTATATATGCATGTTATATTTTAAACTCTCGTAGAAGAGCCTACCCTTAAGCTGGGCGGTGGGTGACTGCAATCTGCCACCTTTTTGTCTGATGCTCGTCACCCCGCGCATTCTTCACTCAATACCTCAATAGATATTACTGTACTTTTCATATTACGTAATTTAACAAATTAATTATTGAATGAAATTTTAATAAACAGAACGGCTACTACTTTTACACTGTAATGCATCTTTCAGATAGTTTTAATTACGAAAATATATTGGGTGACTCCAAACTAGCGTTCAAAAATTAATAATATTAATCAGCCCACAAAACTTAACAATAGGTATAATAATAATACAACTTGTGCGATAAATCGATTTGCCAAAATAAATGTTTGCCTTAGTACGAACATGAACAGTCATTTTTTTAGAGAGTTTCGTATAGGTTCCTTGGGAAACGTTGTTTAGTTTCATAGGGAGAATTACTCCTAAAATTTTGCCAATTTGACACATTTTAAAATCTTCAAAGTAGACTTATTGTAAATCTAAATTCTGACCCCGCGGAAAAAGGAGAAACTACTGACTGACTGACTGACATATCAACGCACAGCCTAAACGGCTAAACGTAGGCAATTGAAATTTGGAAGGGCCGTAGCTTAGATACCGTAGAGGTGCACTAAGAAAGGACTTCCCGAAATTCCCACGGGAACGGGAATAAGCGGGAAATCATTTTGTATGAAAAATCTAAACCGCTTAAGTTAGACGCTTGAAATTTGGCATGCATGTACCTTAGAAAATTTAAAGCTTAGTTGCAACAGGATATTTCAAAATTCCCACGGGGACGGGAGTTAGCGGGAAAAAACTTTTGTATGTAAAAATCTAAATTAACACGCAAACGAAGTTGCGGGCATCAGCTAGTCTACTTACAAAACAATCAAATTTTAAGAAAATTCACCATAATTTTTGTTGATCACTCATCTTTCAGTTCAAGCATTAATATTCTAGAACTAAGGCCCGTATTACAAAAAGAGACTCAAGTTATGATTGATACTTAAGGCGACTACAGCACCCGATAAAGGCAGCACACATAGGAATAGTGCCATCTCCGTCTCTCAACAGGCCTGGGCCGGCAGTGCTAACAGTGTCGATACACGAAGTTTACGAACTATGAAAGCGTGTGTGCGTAAAAACATGTTCGAAAGTTAGAAAAATGAGATTTATGGAAAGGTAATAGCCTAAATCGAAAAATGCGTTAACTACTTATCGAAAGTGTTCAATCATGAACATTTTTCAAGTTCCAGTTCAAGTTCCTGTGTGCATTTTACTATCGTTTTTACAGCTTAAAAGATACACAATATTGGTATTTAGAGGTGACTTTGTAAGCTTTTTCTATCGAACCAAAAGTGCTGAATCATGTTTTCAGCAAACTACTTATCTAGTTTATGTCCTGAATATTTACCATAGTATTTTTTTTCTTCGATTTAATGCAGTGCGTCATGCTTGTCTATACGCATCATAAAATCGTAATTTAGGTGCTGTAGTCGCCTTAACTATTGATTGTCTCTTCCTCTCACTATCAAAATAACAAAGACGACTTCTACTTAAGTATAGATCAGAGTCTGAGTCGCGTTCTATAATACGGACCTAAGTCAAACTTCATGTTCTTATATTAGCGTGGAAACTTGAAACTCATTTTCATATTTCTAGCGATTGGACCGACAAAACAAATCCACAACTCAGCGCGTAATAGTTACGTACAACGTACTGCATTAGTCTGGATTCAGAGATACTAACAGACTAGATGTGTCTTATATTCTGTAACATTTAATACTCGATTAGTCTTTTTCCTTCCATTCTGGGCTGGGAGTGAAAAAAAAATGTACCAGCTACGACTTTTTCCACGTAAACAGTAAGAGTCTGTAAGTGGGATGCGAGGGTTTTGCTGTATAATGGGCGAAAAGCTGACATTCTGATAACCCTCACAATTGATGTCAAACGTGGCATCTAGTGATTCTAGAACCAATGATGCCCTGCCTAACCCGTTAGGGTCTATAGGTGTGAGTGTATGTATGTTTAAAAACAAAATAAGAGCATAAAAATACAGTTTAAAAAAAACTTTTTTTCTAAAACAAGCTTTTTACCATTATGATCAAAGTACTCGTCAATACAAATCAAACGAGCCCAAACTCGATGGAGTTCTGTTGTTTTATTGCGGAGTTTCTGTAGCCACCTGCCAGCTCAAGAATCAGATCAGATGTCATCATAATATTGAATTGTCACGCGATATACATATGCATGCAAAATTTCAGCTTAATCGGAATCCGCGAAGTGGGTCAAATTTAACTTGCAAGATTTCATTACAGACATCGGGACAGGTGAAACTAAATAAAAGCTTGTAAAAAAGGTTCTTCCAGGGATGTAAGTCCGGTTGTGTGTATTTATGGGAACTGCTTACCGCTACGTCCGGACTCTCGTAAAATTCTATCGTCCGGATTGTGCAACATTGATCCCCTCGTCTACTGTGCACACCAGCTCTTTGTTATGTCACGTCCATGGATGCAATCTATTCATCGATTAAAAATAAATACATGTCCTTTTTTCACTTTTCATCCAGGGTTTTGTTTGCGTGAAACACATCACATCACATTACATATTATGAAGGCGAAAGTTCATTCATATTTCTTTATTGCTTTACGTTTTTTTTTTTTTATTATAAGATGGGTTAACTCTTGACCTCAATCTTGACCGTAAGGTCAAAGATGAGGTCGACGATGGAGCGAGTTAACCCAGAAAATGCCTATAAAGGCACTGGTACTCCCACACACCGACGGAACACAGCAAGCTGTTTGGCGTCGGACTTCGGTAGGAGGGTGGTCGCGAACCAGACGGCCCTTTACAGAGCCTACCACACCGCATGAGACCATAGGACGACACCTCAGATTCAGAAAAAAATGAAGTGTCGTTGCCTGGGATGGATTACTAGGAGGCAGGTCTCATTTGTGTTTCCTTAGTCGCCTCTTACGACACCCACGGAAAGAGATGGGGTGGTGTTATTCTCAACCGATCACTACACGGTTAAAATATATAGATAGGTCTATAGTATATATACTATAGACCTATCTATATCTATATAGCACACGGTTAAAATATTTAGATAGGTCTTAAGATTAAATAGCTATTAAGCACTGCAATTCTTTAGTTTCATGGGGCGATCTTGTTAGGGCACTGTAATATGTTGACAAACAAGAAGAAAATAGTATCTATATTATAAGTAAGTAATTATAGAAACATTACACATTTATTTACTTAATGCAATTTTTGAAAAATTCAGTAAGGTCGTAAAAGCATTTCTCAATTAAAAATTGTTTAAGTTTGTGAGTTCGTGTGTATGTTTGTTACTTCTTCACGGTCAAACGGCTGAATCAATTTTTATAAAATTTGATATCAAGGTAGCAAACACCCTGGAATAACACATACATTTTATTATTTTCCCAAATTCCCTCGAAAACGAAGTCCCAGGTGAAAAACTAGTAATGTCATATTCCAGCCTTCTCATTTTTTTTTTGGAAATAAATATAGGTGTGTAGATATGTATCTTAACTATGCCCGCAAAGACTTATGCGAATTGTTTAATCAGCTAACTAGCGGAAAAGGAAAACATTTTGGTAAGAAAAGTGAAAATTTCTTTAGCGGCGTTGAGCACTTGTAGTATGGGGAAAAATGTTAAACTCGCGATGAACTCGCGTCAAATGTCACGTGACCGTGATAGTCAGATGTGATCGAAAATGCGTAGGATAGGGTTGCCACCTTTTTTGAAGTGAAAACTTCTTTAGCAGCGCTGTGCACTTTTAAGTATGGGTGGAAACCCGGACGGATGGCAGCCCTATGGTAAAATTATCTCTGTGACAGATGTCAACAATTATTCGCAAATAGTGCGCAAATTCTATTCTATTCTAAATTCTATTCTATTATAGAATAGAATAAATGATTCTATTCTATTCTAATACCGATAGACTATTTTACTAAATTGAAAGTAGACAGTTTGGTCAAGTGGAAAAGTTCCCACATTGTAAGCAGCAGGTCGAGGGTTCGAATCCTGAGAGAATAACGGACTTTTTTTGTGTATTTTGTTTTATTTTCATATTAATGCACAACGTTAATGTTCAATTTTTCACTTCTGCTGGCACTCCCGGAATGCAACCCGTTGTTTTTTTAAACAGAGTTAGTCACATCCTAAAACAAAATGTTATACATAGGAACATTAAATAGCTTAATATTTTTTTATTTTGTATATTTACTAAGCACAACGTAATGTACTTAGTAAGGGAATGAGAAATTTCGCTGCTTGACTTGAAGGCACAATAGCTTAGTTGGTTAGAGCACCAGGATATCTAATCCTGGGGTCGTCGGTTCAAGTCCCATTCGCGCCGAACATTTCTTTCCCTAAAAATATTTATTTACCAACAGCGTTATGACAGTGAATGGATTCTGTTTTGACTCAGCATGAGCTGTTTAGAGTCAACAGCGCTGACCTTTTCAAACCAATCAAAAGTCGCCACGAATTGATTTGATTTCGATTTGTTACTAAACAAATCAATTTACAATAACTTTTCAGAAGCTAGTAGCACCAAAACTATACCACATCCGAGTGCCGATATTAGTTGCGTAAAGAACGCGAGTATTGCACAGTGGGCTGCCAAATCGAAAACTGAGCGCAAATCGTAAGTTCCATACCTATCTTTACCATTGGCCAAGTTCTCGTTTCGCTATGAGGCTCATTTGCAAACATATGGTGCGTAATATCTGGAGTACAGCGATTTTATTGAAAGTTTTACTTAAGGCTTCGTGGTATTTGACGTAAGTACTGTAGCGTAGCTCTTAGGGAGCTGGTAGCGAGAACGACTGATGGAAAAGACAGAAAAATACTTTTTAAGAATTTATTAATTTATAGAGAAACCTGACTCGCGAGGCTTAATAAGAATTTAAATCACTACTGGCCTAAGCCACGGTAGAGACTGTGTCAAATGTATACGAAAAGGCGGGAATCACTTTGAATATAGAACCCTCTTGCTAAAGGCGCTCAAAGTAGATTTTTATCCTAGAGATAGAATCTCCATAGTACTTAAATGCTTTGTAGAGTATTTGTGACTGTGTCTGAGTCATTAAATCCTTTAATGTTTATTTGTATGTATTTAATGTAACTTTGACTTATTTTAATTAACATCCTAAATGTTTTATAAAATAAAGATATTTTGAATTTGAGTTCTGGTAAAAGGGACCACTGTGAGGGTAGTCGTTAAGAGTGACAGTGTAATGTTATAAGCTATTTAAATCGCTTTTACTGATTATCATTACTGATTAAATTTTCATAAAATTTGATCTTATATAAACCTTATATGATACTTTTAAAAATACATATGTAAAATTATAAAGCCTCTGGAATCAAGGTGCAATATTTATTGTAAATCTATCTTACAAAACTGAGGAAATTACTACTCAGAAAAAGTTTGAAATGAAAACGATAAAAAATTAATATTTACTTGAAAATGTAGCAAGACTCATGAATATGTAATGTCCATATCTACATTCACTCTTCGAAATACGGAAATTAATTTTAAAACAAAATGCTTTGCTCGCTTAGCAACGTGTGGCGCCATCTGTGATCACGACGCAATACTATCCAAAGTTCTACAAGTTTTCGTAGCACTTTTGCGTCGCTATTTCGTATGTTAAAAGTAATTACAAATGTTTTTATGTTATGTTTAAATTAAAACATGGTTTTGATGATTTAATTAATTGCCTAATAAATAGAAAAACCTTTGAGTTATTAAAAAAAATTCAAGATGTAATTTTGGGAACTAAAATGTTTAATTAATTTATGCAAACAATACGTGTATCAATTAAGCCAAGGATTTATAACAGATGATTACTTAAAAATTAGATTTAAAAAGCACAATTAAAAAAAAACATTCAAACTTAATTTTAACATTTAAAAAAAATAATCTAATTTAACATTTAAAAAAAATTACAATGATAACCGGTGAACGCAAGTGTTTGAAGCACAGGTAGGGTCAGCAAAACAAAGCGTCGCATTAAGAGGGTGGATTAACGCGGCGCGTGAAATACGGCGGTGCCTGTAAATTTTCTTACGGAACCCTCTGACGTGCGCCACCATCGACACTGCGCTGACACGAGGAGCGACTGCAAAAAAAGGTGAAGGAGAAAATTCGAAAATAATTGATTTTTTAGCACAACTCAGATGTGTTTGGGATAGTTAATTGTTTGTGGTACGGTGAGATACTTTACTTTAGTTAAGTATCTATCTTTTGATTTTGTTTTCGAGGGAGGACTTGACAATTGAATACCTAGTATTCTAAATACAACAATTTAGCACTCTGATCAAATGTGAAAAAAAATAGATTTTAATATGCATAAATACATATTTATAAAGTTTTTTTTTTCATGATAACGGTTTTTCAGGTTATAAAAGAAATAAAAAGTCACATGAGTATCAATAAAAAGTCTTCAAAATATGTCATTTTTAGCGCTTTGGGCACAGTATATTTTTATTACCACTGCTCTCTCTCAGATGACATTAGGAACATAGGGGTTTAGGAACAAATTTGCTGTGCTGTTTGAATTATGAAAAAACCCATTAGATTCCACTGTAGTTCTCAGCCGTGTGAGCCTTCGGCAGAGTAGAATAGGACCACCTTCTTTCTTACCGAGGTGTCGTACAAGGTGACTAAGGTAAATATGCAAGAAAGTTCATCTGCACACAGAGAAGGAAAACTCTGCAATTATATCAAAACCCTCGCCAACCCGTCTGCCAAGCGTGGTGAGTATGACATTTTACCCCTCACGTTAATGAGGGAGGCCCGTGCCCCAGCAGTGGGGACGTATATGGGCTGATGAAGTAGAGCAAAGGCTTACTGATTTACTTCATTTATCTCCAAATAGTTGATGTCACATTTATACAGGTATATTTTCACGTAATAGTTCGCTCGTAGCCCAGTGGCTCTCGCTGATCTCAACCGATCAGTGAGGTTAAGCATCGTACACAGAGGCAGGGAACTTGATAGGTGACCAAAGTGGCAATTTGTTACAAGCGTTTTCGTGCTTCGGAGGGCACGTTAAGCCGTCGGTCCCGGCTGTTGTCGATTGACTACAGTCGTTAAAACCAAGTCAGGGGCCATTGTGCGGTTTGAAAACTCTGACACCAGGGTTAGCGAAGTTCGCCACATTTTTAACTATACCTACACTATAAGAAGAAGAAGAAGACGTAATCGTTAAATAAGTTTTTTTTTCAATGAAGATAAAACTTGTTTTGCTAACGCTACACTCGTCTCCCGATCCGTCCCACCGAAAATTTTCGTTCGAGCTGTTTCTAAAGCGCCTTTTTTAATCTCAATAAATCAAATTTATGACTTGTGTAAGCTCTCTGTTTTATTTAGCCGTTTATAATTCCATGCCTCCATACCTATAGATTAGGCAAGGGTTGGAAATAAGTAATAAGGGGTCAGAAATGTGTGGCTTTTATTGCTAAACTGTAATTAGGGTGCAGGCATTTGAATTTATTATTATAGTATGCTTTGTCGTTAATAATAAAAATGTGACGTAAATATTGCTGTGATAATTAATATTATACGTACATGCTTATCGTAAACATATATGTATAGAGTGATTTTACAATAGTTAGCGAAACTTCAAGGAGTAAGTTTCTCCATGAAACTAAATAATTTACCAAGAATTTACCCCAAAATAATAAATTTAAAATAAAATTTAGTTCCTGTACTCGTACTAAGGCAACCAAGTTGTATGGAGCGACAAAACATTCTTTCACATTTCGACCTTTATTCCTTCATCACGATGCTTCTTCATGCGCTTACGGTCGTTGCCTATTCAGGGCTTTAGGTATCTCTCTTTCAACCTCTCGGGTGGTTAATCAGTCCATGAAACTGAACAACTTCTCCAAGGAATATAGGTCAAAATACGAAAAAAAAATTTGATCTCCCATACAAAATGCGCTATATGCTAATGAAGTTTGTATGGGAACTCAACATTTTTTTTACGTATTTTGACCTATGTTCCTTGGGGAAGTTGTTCAGTTTCATGGACTGATTAACCGCCCGAGAGGTTGAAAGAGAGATACCTAAAGCCCTGTATTTAAAGGTTCAAAATGGTGACGTTTATCATGTGAACTAATTGTGTGCTAAGTCACGTATTGTGGGATTAGATTCTAAGTTAACTATTCCTAAGTTAGAGATGAATGGAGAGTTACTTTTGTCCAAGCTCGCATTTAAAGTTACATTAAAGTTACGACAATGGTATCAAAAAAATTCCCATCATCATTATCGTGTCAGCCTCAAGACATCGATTGCTGGGCATAGGCTTCATAAAAAACATAGGCAGACCTCTTTATGAATATTGGCTAGAGAATATAGGCATGTTCGAATATGTGAACTCTCCTGTACACGATTTTCCTTTACCTCAGTTAAACCTCGTATTTTTCCGATAGGGCGTTCCGTTATACGTCATTTCTTTACAAAGACACGGTCATATTTCCTTCGGCGACACACACTGGGAACAAAGCAGAAATTAATTATTTCACGCCCAAACCGATCGCAGATGGAACACGTGAAACGAAACGACGGAATCTGCGTGTGTTTTATTTGTAAGGGTTGAAATTAAATAAAATAAAATTTAATCTTTTTTATAGACGACCAAGGAAACAAAAATGAGACCTGACTCTAAGTAATCCATTTTATTTTAAATCTGAGGAGGCGTCTTATGGTCTCATGCGGTGTGGTAGGCTCTGTAAAGGGCCGTCTGGTTCGCGACCACCCTCCTACCGAAGTCCGACGCCAAACAGCTTGCTGTGTTCCATCAGTGCGTGGGAGTACCAGTGCCTTAATTGGCATTTTCTGGGTTAACTCGCTTCATCGTCGACCTCATCTCTGACCTCGGTCAAGATTGCAGTCAAGGTTTAACCCATCTCATAATTTAAAAAAAATCCTACTGAGGGAAACAGAGATCTGTCTTAAGAAATTATTGAAACTCGGGTATAACTCCCGACATTGGATACTTATAACTTTTAAGCGGCAAAACCCATTTTGATTAAATATAGCTAAAAACCATCTCGATACGTCAGCTTTTAAACAAAAAAAAGCGCAGTGAAATAGGTCGATTCGTTTAGGAGCTGCAACGCCACAGACAGACATACAGATATACAGATACACACGTCAAACTTATAACACCCCTCTTTTTTTGCTAGGGGTTAAAAATGTTCCATAATTATAGGGAGTAACTTTAAATTAGACATCAAAAATTAAGAACGTGAATCAGACCACTATTTAATACAACTTTTCCAAAGAAACATAGGACGAATATATCTATCTTCTATATAAATAAAAATGAATTGTTGTTCGTTAGTCTGATTAAAACTCGAGAACGGCTGGGCCGATTTGGCTAATTTTAGTCTTGAAATATTCGTGGAAGTCCAGGGAAGGTTTAAAAGGTGAGAAAATATGGAAAAAATGCGTAACGAAGTCATTTTGCGGTCATTTTGAGGTCATTTTGCGGTTTGAAAATGTTGACACTAGGTTAGTCAAGTAGCCACACATTTGACTATACCTTCACGATAAGAAGAAGAAGTTGATTGCCATAGTCTTCTTCTTCTTATCGAGTTTTACTAGATCAGTACTCAGCCAAGCGCACAGATTTTTTGCCTTAGTATGAGAAGTTACCATTTAAAAAAAAAATAGATGTCTTTGGGATAGATGTTTAACTTTATAAGGAGAATTACCCCCTAAAGTTTCACTAATTTGATGTCACTCCATATTAAGAAAGATAAAGACCTTCCCCAATAGTGGGCCACCACAAAAATTCTCTAGAAGTCTACATCTAAACTAACGTTAACTTTAAAGCTTGCAACACTTTTGAAAACATTTCTCTGCTATATTTTCACACACAAAACAAGTCAGTAAAACAAAGTCTTCGTACCGAGTGCATCAGTGCAAATGACGTGCGAGCTCAAAGAGGTTTTCTTTCAGTAATTCCTTCAAAGTTCTCCCCATTATACCCCGATACATTTTTTCGAACAGAGCGCCTATTCCACTAATTAATGGCGTCTTGATGGCGACTAAATGACAATGGTGACCATTTTACCCGATCAGGTGGTGTCAAAATCAAAATCAAAAGTCGCTGTATTTCATAGAACATATAGAATGTTGCTTTAACACGTCAAAGTAGTGAATTACATTAACATTTTTGACTTTGTCTATTCGCAAAGGTGCAGTCTTCCTCAGGAGAAGAATAGGCAAGAAACTCCGAATCAAATCAATCAAATCAAATCATTTATTTGCTGAATATGAGTACAAAGTTATTTTAAAATGTGGTTCTGTCATATTCGGAAGGTCGCTCTTTTAAAGTCAATCAAATTTGAAAACTATCGAGAACGACCAAAACCTCATACAATTAATGACAGCCACCCCAACCAGCAGCGCCACCGCCAACCGAACAATGTCGCAAACTACTTAGCAACATAAAATTCAGTTGACGGTGGAATCGCCGTCAGTCAAAACAGGCATTGTAAAACGTACGAAAGGACGTACAAAATTTAAAAGAGGCGGCCAAAAAAGTAAAGTTTTTATTTCAAAAGGACACATTATTCTTAACATTTTTTATTATGACAGCTAAGCTGTACGACCTTTACGAATTTTTCCTTTTTTTAAGCTTAAAGATTTTCAGATTTTCAAGCTTAAATGCATTTTTAAATCAGAATTTAATTTAAACCTTTAACTAAAAATGTTTTGTATCACAATCTATTGAAACACTATTTTCTATAGCCGGAACATACAAAATCCAGATTTATAAGTGTAAAGAACAATTCTACTAATGGTCATACAGCTTAGCTATCTTACAAAAAAATGTTAAGAATAATATGTTCTTTCGAAATAATAACTTTACCTGTTTTGGCCGCTGCTTTAAAAATTTTGGTATTTTTTGTATGGGCCGTGAATGATGTACTTTGAATAGTTCTCAATCTCCCAAGGAGACATATTTTTGAAACGGTAGAATTCCAATTCGCATACGAATTCAAAAATATGGGCCCTGAACAGATGAAATGGCGACCAATGTCATTTCACCGCCATTGAGACGGTATTGATTAGTGGAATTAGGCACACAAGTTCATGCAAAATTAGCCTTTAACTGCTTTACTTAGTACACGTCAAAACAAGGTGCTAACTTTGTTACATATTCTTACCTTTATTTTTTATTTAGGGTTCCTTATTGTTAGTTAAATGAGGAGTTTATTGAACTACCTCGCTGACATACAAACACATACACAATGAGTTTTTGGATGGATGAATCTGTAATGGACAACCTGCTAATACTTTTTGTCTGAGAATACTCTCTTTCAAAAGAATCTGTTAGGTTCAATCACTTATAATACATTAAAATTAATAAATTCAAAGACCTACACCAAGGTTTTACTTTGTGTTAGGACCATCTTAGGACATACACAAAGACCCATGACCCAGGAACAAACATCTGCTTTTTACACAAATATTTTCCCCGGCCGGGAATTGACCCGACGATCAAGATAATTCTAGTAATTTCGTTTCACATCATAAATTAATACTCATGGTGAGGTTAGCTCAAAGAGATGGCTTGGATTTTACTGAACTTAGTACTTACTCGTATGTTTGTAATAGTATAGTCCAATAATAGTCTTATTATTTGTTCTTTTATGTTAGAAAATAAAGCTTTGCACTCAGTTTATCTTGTCAAGTAAATCATGCATGATCTGCTATGGTTCTCCTTGAGACAGTAGCGGAAAATACGGAATTGCTGCACCTATTTTGATGTACTGTTGACCTATATGTTAACGTGCAGTCTTTCATAGTTTGTGCAGTCATAGCCTAGATAAATGGCAACCTTCGTTACGTTTGAAACTGAGTATCGTTTAAAAATCAAACTAGTGTACACTCTTTAATTTGTCTAGTTGAATAGCCAATGTTATTCTTCAATCCAATAATCACATTAAAAATAACACGTTGTAGCTTTTTCTGGTGTGACGTGAAGGGAGGTCAAACAAGCCCATTTTATTTATTTAATATTTATTCTTAATTTAAATATGTAATTGTAAAAGTATAGGAGCGTATGGTATGTGTGTATGCATAAAAATGATTGAACATAGATAATTGAATTTTTTTAAGAGAGTAATTTCGCCCTTGTGTTAGATTGTGGTCAAGAGCAAACCCTATTTATAACTAGCTTTCCGCCCGGGACTTCGTTCCCGTGGGAATTTGGAAAAATGATGTAGCCTATGTGTCAGCTAACTCCTTACTAAATTTTATCAACATTGGTTCAGCCGTTTGAGCGGGAAAGAGTAACAAACATAAACTTTTTTTTTTACCAGCCCATGCTCGTCTTTTGAAAATGAATTTCCTTGGAAGGGCGAGTTTCATCACGATGTTTTCCTTCACCGTTGAGCAAGTGACAATTAGAAATCTGTACATAAATCCGATAAGACAAATTTAGTGGTACAGACCCGCACCAGGATTTAAACCCGCAACCTTCCGATAACAAGGCTGGCTCAATACCAACTGGACTAGCACCGCACAAACTTTCACATTTATAATATTACTAGGATACGATATTAAAAAATAAGTATTTTCACTACTCATGCTCGGAAAGTGCTTGTTTGTGCAGCTTATAGGCTGCACAAAATCGATTTTTGTGTTCTAGAGCATAAAACGATCTACTATAGGCTGCACAAAATCGCATTTTGTGCTCTAGTGCACAAAGTGGTCTACTCATAAATGGGTCTATAGTAAGGCATAGAAAACTCCATACAGCCAAAATAATCAGAAGTTTAAAGATAAAATTTGTTATTATATGTAATTTTATTATTTCCTCGCAATCGAAGTGAAAAGCAGAGTTTATAACTCGTCCACAAAACCATTTTTATCCTCGACGTTACTATCAGCCCTCGTTTTGTGCACTTGTTGTAAAATCTACTATTTCGTTTAATATTTACTCGACGACACTGTGTTTATATCTAATTTATAAAAACTAGGACATCTGTTAATGTTTATAATTAACAGGCAGAACCCTCAAAAAACTTAAACAGCTACATAAATTCCCTTTGACGAGGCTGCCCACTCGTTACGTCGTCCACACAAAGCGGGCGATTACATAGAAAAACGCGCGAAACGCTTAAAAGGGGGGTGGTGGGGGGCGAAATGCAAATATGAAATATGAAAATGAAGATGGCATGTAATAAAAGTGATATAGTGGGCTCCGTAGAGCCATTTCAAAGCGGGGTAGTCGCTCTCGTCAGTTTTATGCCGGCCGTCTATCATGCCGTGACAGGACAGGGTTCCTTGGGGTCCGAGAGGAGGGGGAGGGGTCTGAGGACTGTTGATGGAAGGATCTAGCAGCGCTTTTTGCGCTTGATGGTTTTGGAGAGTTTTTGTTTTTGAAGGTGAGGTAATGAGAGGTGATTTGGTTTGCGTTTGCTGTTAATGTTCGTTTTGTCATCTCAGCTTTTCACAGTGTTTCACCGGTTAATCTTTTTTATTATTTTGATAAAGGTTAACTCTTGACCTAAGTCTTGACCAAGGTCATGGATAAGGTCGGCGATGGAGCGAGTTAACCCAGAAAAAGCCTATTAAGGCGACTACAGCACCCGATAAAGGCAGCACACATAGGAATAGTGCCATCTCCGTCTCTCAACAGGCCTGGGCCGGCAGTGCGAACAGTGTCGATACACGAAGTTTACGGACTATGAAAGCGTGCGTGCGTAAAAACATGTTCGAAAGTTAGAAAAATGAGATTTATGTAAAGGTAACAGCTTAAATCTAAAAATGCGTTAACTACTTATCGAGTGTGTTCAATCACGAACAATTTGATAGCAAATTCAAGTTCCTGTGTGCATTTTACTATCGTTTTTACAGCTTAAAAGATACACAATATTGGTATTTAGAGGTGAGCTTTTTCTATCGAACCAAAAGTGCTGAATCATGTTTTCAGCAAACTACTTATCTAGTTTATGTCCTGAATATTACCGTAGTATTTTTTTCTTCGATTTAATGCAGTGCGTCATGCTTATCTACGCATCAGAAAATCGTAATTTAGGTGCTGTAGTCGCCTTAAGACACTGGTACTCATACGCACCGATAGAACACGTCTGCTCAGCGCGTATTTGCGCATTTTCTGACCCTCTCCTCTTTATCGCCTTATACCTCGTTATATTCTTTGCTAATAGTTTGTATTTGGAAGGATCTGGCTTCAATAGACATCTTTTAAGTGTATCCTCTATGGTATTTCCCCTGTCTATTGTCTTACTTAGTTATATCTATTAATTAATGAACGGAAGTTCTATATTTTTTGTTTACACCATATACCATACTATTTTACGTTATCACGGTTTTTATAAAAACCAATCTGTTCTTTCAAGCTGGACTGGCAGAAAAAGACAATTTAGAATGTACCAGCTGCCAACTCTTCCCATGTATGCTGTTAAAGCCAGTAAGCGGGACGCGAGAGTTTTGATGTATTTTGGGCGAGAGGCTGACAACCTCTCACTGTTATACATATACATAATTTTCATCTAACAACCTTGGGAATTAATGTCGAATGTGGCGTCAAATGGTTTTAAAAACCCTTATGCTCTGCCTACCCTGATAGCGATTCTAGGCGTAAACGTATGTATGTATGTTTATCTGTTTTCCAACCCAATCGTCTAAGATCTCCAGCGCTTTTAGCTGCAAATGCAGATCAAACCGACTCACGCATTGTCAGATTTATTGTTTCAATGTTGACGTGAAATGCTTTATATTTTATGTCTGTCTCGATGACTGTTCGAGACGTTTGACGGAGACCTGACACTTGAATGACAGTTGTGTGGCGTTTTTGTAAATGCAACTCTATTTTAAAGTAAAATAAGATTAAGTTTAGGTAAGACTGGGGAATTTGCCGTAAAAATAGGGTATGTACTTAATGTTAGTTCTAATTTCTGGTGTCGTGTAAAGTAGGTAGGTAGGTATTAGTACCAAATGTGCTACTATCTGTCATCATTGCATCTTAGCTGAGCTATGGCCATTTTGTTGCACACACACACAACACTCCAGAACTTTGTAACTTTTTGTTTATTACCTGTATTTTTAACCGACTTCAAAAAAAGGAGGAGGTTCTCAATTCTTGTGTTTTATTTTTATTTTTTTTATTTTTTATGTTTGTTACCTCAAAACTCCGTCATTTGTAAACCGACGTCAAAAAAAAATTCCTCTCTATTTACCATATTCCGCTATGAAGTCACCTATTTGTTTTACCCGTAACCACTACTTACTCGTAAACATAGCTTTAAAAAAATATTTCACCCTTTTTGAAAACGGGTCAATTTTTTGTTAAAAATATTTTACTACTGGCGGTTGTTTTGTATGTTGTGTGTATGTTTGCTATAGCGGAATAGTTTGAAAATTTTTAGCGGGGTGGTCCACCTTTTAACTACCTTTCATTGATCCAGTTTGAAAGCTGGTTTTGTCCAAAGGTAGTGGGCTGCCTCTTGATCGACGGGTCCAGGGTTTGATTCCCTGTAGTGAAAAACATTTGTGTAAAAAGTAGATGTTTGTTCTTGGGTCATGAGTGTTCTCTTTGTGTGTTTTTCAAGGGATCCACAACACAAAGGAAAAGCTGAGTGTGGACCTTTTAATTGTGTAGCGTCTATAACTATTGTATAAAAAATATAAGCAGTATTGTATCGAAATTTGGGGCGGGGACACTTCACGGGAATTAATTTTCAGCTGTCTGAATTTTTTTTTTACCCTCTTGTTTCTATATAATACGAAGTTTTTATTATTTCCCAGTTAGAATACCCATTTCACTATCTAAATAAAAATATACCATATCCATGCTAATGAAAAACAAGGGTATTTTGGTCCCGGAAAACGAAAATTTCAGCTCCGAGAAGTACCCAATAATTTCATTCGGAAAAGGTTTTCTAATCAAAAGAAAAACAGCGATATGGAAAAACACGAAATCCCAAAACATTAATAAATTAACTAACACGATCCGAGTCTTACCAAAGCAATATTTGCCGTAACAAGTTTTGAAAACTAAAATCGCTTGAAATGGCAAACAAAAATTTTAATTATCATAAACCTCACTTGGTACAATCAGCATATTCAGGATGCAAACACGGGTTAATCGAGTGCTCTAACTCGCCGTAAGCTTTTTGATATCCCCAATACTCCGGGCCTTGTATGGTTCGCAGAACAGATTTAATTTTATAGCAGTTGATAAAAAGGATCAAAAAACCTTAGTCGAACTTTTGGGTTAAATATGTATAGAAATTACCATGTGTTTTGTATTGTATGTGTTTTATTGTACACTAAACACATTGGATAAATTAAAGGTACAAAGGCGGACTTAAGGAGATCTCTTCCAGTCAACTTACGAGTAAACGAGATGAATCTTGAAACTTAGGCCTACAAAATAATAGTGATAAAAAACTAATCAAACATTCTAATGGAAGTAAATAAATAAAAATTTATAAATAAATAAATACTAGTGTATTATGAAATGAACGTTAATCTACAGCATTTCATTTGTTTGTACAGAAGCCAGTACATCAGGTTACCCCAACTCATTGAAAAACTACTCTTATCGCAACAGCACAGAGTGCACTCATGGATTAACTGATATTGCGGCAAATCAAAGTGACAAACCAACCATAGATATTTGACACTAGGCATAAAATTAACAATAATTGTACACTTTTAACGCATTTTACCGATATAGTGTAATGTTTTATTTCATCTGAAAAATTCATACATACGCTCACACCTATAATCCCTAACAGGGTAGGCAGAGCATCAGTTATTCTAGCGAACTACTTGATGCTACGTTTGACACAAATTGTGAGGGTCATCAGATAAAAAAATTGTACAATGATGGTGGTCAGCCTTTGGCCCATTATTAGGTACAGCAAAACCCTCGCATCCCACTTACAGATTTTTACTGTATAGGTTCTTGAGAAGAGTAGATAGCTGGCATATTCTTAGTTTTTCTTTCCCTCCCAGTTCAGCATAAAATTTTCCAAAGCCGTGTAAAATATTTAATCAAAAACACAGCCCATCAAAAGCAGTTAATTCAAGCGCCAGTAAAAGACCTTTCACACGATACAGTTGCGGCCACATAAAGTGCTTGCTAATGCGGCGTTCACAGTCGCGTAATATCTGTAGGTGAGATCGGAAGCTAACTCAGTCTCTTAAACACACGCCTATAAATACTCAGCTAAATACCTGCCCCAGTGTTAAGGGGAAGCTTTGCGGAGTTTCATCCACCTACCAGTTTCATCTTATGACATCAAAATATGATAAAAAGACATCATATTTTAATATTATGGTGTTGGTGTTATTTTTCTTTAGCCATTTGTTTTATCCAATACGATGAAGATGTAGCTCGGATTTATTTTTTAAATACCAACAAGTCGATTAATTATTAACAATTAAGCATTGACTATTTTGAACGTGAACTGTCAAACAATATGGCGACCTCAGTGTGGTAATTACAAAAACACTTATAATTTTCAATAATTTTCTACAAATCTGCCAGGGATTTTTTTATTTTATTTTTATTTTTCCTGAAATAAACTATTTATTTATTATTTTTCTGGATACTGTACAAAGACCAGGCCCATTTTGAAAAATCACCTTTTAATTCTGATTAAAAAAAAATGATTTAAAATATTGCAAAAATGCAAATATGGAATGATTGGACGAAATAAGATACTGAGTACTGGCTGAGTAGTGGTCCATAAAGATTTGGCCTAGGTTGACACGATGAAAAGAAAATAATAGACGCATGGGAGGGGGAGACATTTGCCCAGAAGTGGGATTAAATAGGGTTAGTAAAAAAACTTGTTGTACGTTCAGTAAAATTAAATTCGAAATATCTTTATTTCAGTTGAAATGCTGTAAATAAGTGAATATGCTTAAAACATTTAGTCTTTATCAAGATAATTTAAAAATCAAAATAATTTAACAACCTACAATCTACAATATTCCATCATGTAACAAATTTGAAATAAATTCGAGTGTGTATTTACATCATTATTTTTTAAATACCTATTTTTATAGAAATTCAGTATAATTTTGAGAAGAATATTAAGGAGAAGATTATTTGTAACCAAAGTATCGTTCCGAAACGATAACTTTCAATACTATAAAAAAAATCAAAATCCAAAAAAAAAGCAAAGTTGGGAAATAGGACGTACTAATTAACAAAGAGCAGCTCCCCTTAACTATGCGGTGACCACAAGCTCACGAGACAAAAACTGCAAGTGTGCGGTCTTTACGAGGCGACTGCGCCGCCGGCAGAATTATAAGAGGTTTAGCGAACAACTAAACTGATATTAAATTCAGAGAGCCCCCTGTTTTTGTCCCCGAGTGTAATGTTTAGAATTTTAACTAAGACGAGCATTTGGTTGCGTTTTCACCTATTGTTTGGTTGGTTTTATGTTTTGGATGGTAAGTTAAATATTCGAATTTACCATCGCACGTTGTGTAGCTTTTCTAAAAATCAAAAGCATTTGGGTAGCTAGAAATTTCGGATGGCATTATTTTTTTTATTAAAAATAGATTTGCAATTAACCACAATCCAGCTTAGGATAAAGATATGGCTGAAGATGTAGCGACCTCATCCAAAAGAAGCCTTTAACTAGATATTCAGGTAGTATGGGCTCGAAAATACAGGCGCAGAAAGACAATAGCACTCAGTACGTATCTAATAGATCACGACAAGGTTAGGATGGCACCGCGCCGTACGTTTGGCAGTCCGAAAGAAGAACGGGGCAGATGCAATGAGCTCATGCAACTTGATTGTAGTCAAAAGCGGACTCATTCAAAAAAATATATCTAAAAACGATTTGTCATTTGAAGGTATACGTAAATCCCAAACACAAAATTTCATATCGTTGAAAACGGACAATCTTATCCATTCCCCAAAACATAATCTCCGCTCTACTAATAAAATATAAATATTTGCATCGTAAAGATCTATACGGTAACAGCCCGTGAATCGGCCGTTAGCTCTAATAAATCCGTCGATGGTTCTCCGTTAAACAGTACATATTTCTGTAAGAGGTTTAAATCAAGATGCGTGCGTGTGAGCCTAGTGACACCATCATTTGAGTTAAAGAGTGGAAATTTTTAAAGGAGTTTTTACACTTTCACGCTGGACTGTCATCATCATCATGTTAGCCGCAAGACGTCCACTGCTGGACATAGGACTCCCCCAGGGATCTCTATCTCGTTCGGTCCTGCGTCACCCGCATCCAGCGGTTTCCCCCAATCTTTACCAGATCCTCGGTCCACCTTGGGGGTGGCCTACCCACTCGAGGACTTTTCTGCCCCAGCGGCCATCAGTCCTACGACTACGAGCAATGTGCCCCTGCGACTGGGAGTAAAAGAAAAACATATAATGTACCAGCTGCCTATTATTCCCAGGCATATTGTAAAAGTCAGTGAGTGACACGCGAGGGTTTTGCTGTGTTGTGGGTGAAGCTGACAATCTCTCACCACTTACATCATGTTTTCATCTTGTAACTCTCTGAATTTATGTCAAACGTGGCATCAAGGGGTTTTAAAACCACTGATGATCTGCCTACTCCGATAGGAATTACAGGCATGAGCGTATGTATTGATGTATAGTTACAAAAAATAAAAAATTGACGTACATAAAAAAGAGAATATAATGAATAGGATTTTTTTTCAGCTACCACCAGCGAGTCAGACATATAAACTAGAAAAACCAACTTAAATAAAGAACTTGATAACTTATCTAACTGTCAACTTATCTCTTTCACCCCTCGATAACTAAATGTTACTGAAATCATGAAATCGTGGTCACAGTACTGTTGATACAATGTTTACGTTCACCCACTGAGAGATGGGTGGAACAATTCGTCATCGGACGAATGAATCGATCAACACCTTCTCAAGCGTAGATCTAAGAATGCCATAGAATTGACATATTTCGTTTTTTTTTAACTATGTATTTACTTAATATAAGCATTTGATTATTTTGCACAGACATCAGCGCTATGGTGAGTAGGAATTTTTTTAGTAGCTCATAAAACTCCACTTTTGTGCAAAGGCCGAAAACCGAGTTGGTTTTATCCTTCTGTGTGTTTCTTGGCTAAAATTACTTACTTAATTCGTTAGAGACCCTTTTTAAAAAGCTTAGCAACCATTTTGATTTATTTATTTAGTTAAACTAACAGCATAGATATTATAGAAGATTGTTATAGATTAACTGAAATCTCAACAAAATGACGCTCATGACACTGCAAGAAGGTTCAATGATATCTAAAGATCTCGACTACCGCAAAAAGCTAGACGAATTTTCCACTTCTAAAAATACGTACGCTCACACCTTTCATTCCATAAGAGATAGGCAGGGCATCAGTGATTCAGAACCACTTGATGTCATGTTTGACATAAATTCTTTTAAGGGTTATTAGATGAATTATGATGTATGGTGGTGATAGAGGTTGTCAGCCTTTCGCCCAAAACACAGCAAAACTCTCACGCATTTCTTAACATTTCAAGCTCTATATAAATCCAAAGAGGTATGATTCCCACCCGCTCAATCGTTTGACTCTCGTCAGTCGACGCGTGCGCATACTGCTGACGATCGACAGATGGGCCGAGTCAGGAAAAATAAGCGCACTTTGACAGATATATTAATTTAAAAGAGGATTGAATTATTATGACTTAAAATTATAGGGCATAGATTCAGTAGATTTCCTGGTTGTAATTGACATAAATTATGTTTTAAATTGGCTTGTATTATTTATTATTTTATTTTCGGATTTATTATTCATTTTTAGCTATTTGTAGGATGAAATAATGTGTTTAGAATTTTACCTTCTGTGTGCAATAACAAAGGATTTTGCTGGCCATATAACGTGACGTAGCCAGCATCATAGGAACTACGAAGGCCTTATTTGACAAGGGTTTTAATTTGTATGATGTTAGGTTTTCAGTCGAGTAATGACATGTCCCTGATTGTTTGTCCGTTGGAATCGTATCACCATGCTAGTTTCAAAGCATTTGTGGTGTGGTTCCCGACGTTCATGCTGGAGAAAGTCATGAAGGAGAGCTTTTGGCCGGAGGGCATGGTGTTCCACCGTTTCCGAGGGAGATTCCCGGCTGCAGACACCCGCGGAAAAACACCCGAAAAATAGTATTAGTTAGTTTTATTTTATTTTGTTTAATTATAATTCATATGTATGTTAGTCTATAAGGTATTTATCTATGGGCCTTAGATGCCTGATAATAAATGATTTTATTTTATTATTATTATTATTACTTTTGTCTTAGATTTTAATTATGACGAAGCCTATTGCGGATGTTCTTGCAAATAAACGATCATTCAAAATCATAACACACACTCTGACACCAGTTTTAGGCCCGTATTACAGAAGGAGACTCAAGTTTTGATCTATACTTAAGTATTGATTGTTTTTTTCTCTCACTATCAATATGACTAAGACGACTGCTGCTTATGTGTATATCAGACTCTGAGTTGCGTTCTGTAATACGAACCTTAGTCAAGTTTGCCACATACTTGACTAAAGAGATAAAAGAGGTAAGGTACATTGTACATACATTGTCAGCCTTGCAGTTCCAATCATGTCTCCATATCAGAGCTACGTTTATAAAATAATATTGATTGAGTGAGTATTTACTAACAATTCAGCATACCTTTCAAGTCACTTAGGGTGGATTGCACCACAGAAGCAGTCAAAGTTAAAGTTTGTGTCAAATTTAACACTAACAGTAACTCTGACTTTAACAGTTACAGCAAAATGTGTTGCACCAGCGAATTCATTAGCTTTGTTAAAGTTAAAGGGGTTGCAAGTCAAATGAAGCCCGATTTACCCCAAATTCGATGCGGGTGACATTTTTAAATATGGCAATACTAAACATAACCGTAAAAACCATAGACATAGTGTCACTCATAGACATAGAAAAAATAAGTTAAATACCACATGTCACTTCATTTCATTGATGTCAGCTTTGGTGAACATTTTTTCTCTGTCGTAAAAAGTTTTGGATTATTATTTTATTATAACTTAAGTTTGCGTGATGGGCGCTAAAAGTAAGCGCAAAAAAAAGAAGATGATATTGGATATCCAGAGAGCAGCGATTCGGACTCCGATCGCGATGATTCCGATTAAGTATCAGATTACTGCCGTCAGTACCCCGAAGATGCTGGGAACTTTGAATAACTAGTGATATATGCGAGTGCAGTAAAACCAACTTAGGAAATGGTTCTGACTTCTTTTTACCTGGGCCTGCGCTAGTCTATTTAAGATCCAGAACAAGTTCATGCGCAAGGCTACGGGTTCCCCGTGGTTTGTGCGCAATGAGAACTTGCATATAGACTTAGGACTGCCGACCATCTCGCAGTACCTTAAGCAATCCTCCACCCGCTTCTTTGATTCTGCCCCGCACCACCCCAATCCCCTGGTAGTGGCTGCGGCCACTTACGACCCCGTCCCCAACAACCCCGGCAAACGCCGTCCGAGGAACGTCCTCAACGACCCGGATGATCCCATCACCCTCGCGATCCAGGCCGACCAACAACGCGCAGAGTCCCGTACACCAAACAGACCGAGATACCGTCCTCGCCGGCGAGGACCTTCGTCGCGTATACCACCTCACCTCCGCCCCGATTCGCGGTACCGGTACGTACCCGGCCGCTTCTCTCCACAAACGTATGTCCGACGGTTCCCTCGCAGTAACGCCCTAAGCCGAGGTTCGAGCCCCACAGGGGGCACCCTTAGGCCTGTTACTTAAAATTTTGGGTTGAGAGCCATCTGCGCTCACCACTTGCTCGGTGAAGCTGTCAAGGCCATCAGCGGCCAACAGCATAGTCATTCAAAAAAAAAAAAAAAAAAAGAAAAAAAAAAAAAAAAGTCTATTTAAGTTTTCTAGCTAGTTAGGCAGGGATACAAAATTTTAACGTTCTTCTAATTTTCATATTAAGTATGTTGTAAGTATTTAAGGAGAGTGTGATTATGGGATTGTTTGGAGACGTTGTAATAAAATCTGATAGACGAGTTTTGCGCTGTCAGCACTTGTTTTTTAGCTTTTTGTTGGATCATACACTGTATCACAATAATCCAACTGAGACAAAACCAGACATTTCATCAACCTCCGTCTTACCGCCTTACTCAGGAAGGGGGTTTTTAAATATTTAAATTAAATCTATTTCGTTTTGTTTCCAAGATCTATATCTAAAATAGTGTCAACTTTTTTATTTTTTTAAATTAACTCTTGACCTCAATCTTGACCATAAGGTAAAAGATGAGGTCGACGATGGAGCGAGTTGACCCAGAAAATGCCTTTAAAGGCACTGGTACTCCCACGCACTGACGGAACACAGCAAGCTGATTGGCATTGGACTTCGGTAGGAGGGTGGTCGCGAACCAGACGGCCCTTTACAGAGCCTACCACACCGCATGAGATCATAGGACGACACCTCAGATTCAGAAAAAATGAAGTGTTACTAGGATTACTAGGAGGCAGGTCTCATTTGTGTTTCCTTAGTCGCCTCTTACGACACCCACGGAAAGAGATGGGGTAGTGTTATTCCCAACCGATCACCACACGGTTAAAACTTGCTCTCCGTTTCTTATTCAGAGCAATTAGTATTTGTCATGTATGTATGTATGTATTTATTCTTTATTGTACAATGATAATACGTTTACAGTAATAGGAAGTTTATAAAGGCGGACTTATCCAACGAGGGGATTTCTTCCAGTCAACCTAGAAAGAGTACTTAAGAGAGCAAAGAACTACTCGGCGTAATGACAAATTCATTGTTGTAGAGTAAAACCAAAATATATTATTGGTGGCATAGTTTAGGCCTTTCAATTATTTTATTTCAACTCTTTATTTTATCATAGTTTTTCTGTTTGTAAGAAAATGTTTACTACCACTGCTTCTTTGTTTACATAATTTCTAATACGAAAAAAAACGAAGTATAGGTAAGTATACGTTGCTTTTTCTATTTACACTGACAAGATCATCACTTTCGTCTTCAGAACGGGTTTCCGCGAGTATTTCTTGGAGCAAGGACATGATGTTTGTAGGTTATATTCAACGCGTTTGTCAATTTGACGGATAACTTAACACTAACTATAACACTAACCAGCGAAAAGTGAGCAGTTACAGTTATGGTTAAAGTTATGACGTTATTTAACAAATTGTCAGCTGGTGCAACTCGTTTTTGGCCTAACCGATACTTTAACTGAAATTTTGGCGTTTGTTATTGTTAAAGTAAGATGGTGCAACCCACCCTTAGTACACAAAAGAAGAATCGACTTATAATTACATGAGTCTAAAATTAAAAATATTTGAATCACCCCTAACATTCGATTTAACTTTTACACGTCTGAACCAATTTTGACCAAATTTAGCTAAAGAATATCTCGATTATATCAGCTTTCAAATAAAAAGAACCGCATCGAAATTGGTCCATTCGTTTAAAAGCTACGATGCCACAGACAGACCCATACATACAAACGTCATATTTATAACACCCCTTCTTTTTTGTCGAGGGTTGAAAATTATCAACAAAATTCGTTACACGCTACAACATCTTCAGTCCAACACCAAATGAAACTCCAACTCACTCAGCTTAGGCTCGACAAAATGAACACTAGAAACTACTCGACAATACAAATGACTCCAGCCATAAATCCTCACATGCTAAACTAAGATAGACACGTTCGGACGTTCACGACAACTCAGCACGGCCCTTATCACAGGCCAACAGTTATTTACGGCTTGGCCTGAGTTATGGCCAATTTACAGCCAGTCATTAACGCCCTTAATGGCCTTAAGGTGTCCGGGGTGAAAAGTTTCAGGATAAGTTTGGGTAGCATCAGCGTTTCGGGGTATGATGTATGAACGTTTTTGTCTTGACTTGATAATGTTAATGGGTTAGGCTCCCGGTTTTTAGGGTTCCGTAGTAATCTACGAACCCTTATAGTTTTGCCATGTCCGTCTGTCCGTCTGTCCGTCTGTCCGCGGGTTTCCTAAGAAACCCTTGGTACTACAGAGCTGAAATTTGGCATGGTCATACATATAAACTACGCCGCCTGAACTGTAGAATAAAATCTTAGAAAAAAAAATTTTTTCGTGTGTCTCCCATAGACGTGAAAGGGCGATGATTTTTTTTTTCTCGCCTATATCATCAAATGGGGTGTCATAGGACAGCTTTTTAAAAGACAAAAGGGGTTTACTACGAACGTTTTTCGATTCAGCACTCCGTTTGCGAAAAATTAATTTTTAAAGTGAAAATTTTTGTCAAATACAAGTGTCCCCCCCCCCTCTACCAGCTAAATGGTTGTTTCTAAAAATGTGAAAAAAATTACAGTGGTAGTATATACAACGAAATTAAAAGGAAAACTATCACACATAAGATGGCTCTTCAAGTTTGCGAGTAATAGTCGACCAAGTGCCAAACTTAGTTGGGATTCTGTTCGTAGAGTTAAAAAGCCAGCTGCATATTTGAACCATGTTGCTACGGAACCCTACAATGCGCGTGGCCCGACACGCTCTTGGCCGGTTTTTTTTATAATTCTGTGGTGGATAATGAAGAATTTATTTTTTGAGTGTATATGTCAAAGCCAAAGGTCTCTTTCCAGAACGACTGGTATATCCTAGGTTAGGTTAGCCTGAGGATTGACTATAGTCAAACCTAGGAGAACCGGAGCTTCAAGGTTTGAACATAGCATGACTTTACAATTACAATTATCAAGGTTTGAATATAGCACGAATTTAATTTACAATTATCTACATTTATTTAATTACCATTGACTACGCATTAAAACTGACATTAAATTTAATTTTTATACCTGGGATATTTAATTATTGCCTACTAATACTGCTTTCTTTTTATTTATAACATTAATTAACATTTACGAGATAAATATTAACCGCATGAAATAATATAAGTAATAATTATAACCCTTTTTTATGACAATATTTTTTATTCGTTTTAGCCGCAAATGTTTGACATGAGAAAATTGCGTGCCCAGCCTGGGTCCATGAGCTCTCAGAAATGTTATTTGTTTGTCACCTATGTAAAAACCATGGAAAGCAATAAATGATTAAGTATTGAGTATTGAAGAAAACATGGCAACCTTCTAAAAATAAAACTTCCAACTCTGAAAAGAAAAGATGGGCTTTAAAAGAAGTCTTTGCCTTGCCGGATAATAAACTGATTTTATTATTCAACTAGGCCCACGCAATACCATTCAACTATACGTCTTTTTTAAAGTTATCGTGTAACAAAAAACCTTTTCCTTTGAAGTCGGTAAAAAAAACTGCTTCCTCGCTAGACCGGGCGTGAACTTAGAATTTGCCAGCTGCTAAATCTTCCCAAACATAATGTAGAACCCAGTCTTCTTCTTATCGTGTAGGTATAGTCAAGTGTGCGGCGAACTTGGCTAACCTTGGTGTCAGAGTTTTCAAACCGCACAACGGCCTCTGACTTGGTTTTAACGACTGTAGTTAATCAACAACAGCTGGAACCGACAGCTTAACGTACCCTTCGAAGCACGGAAACGCTCGTGATAAATTTCCAATTTGGTCACCCATCAGGTTCCCTGCATCTGTGTACGTTGCTTAACCTTGCTGATCGGTTGAGATCAGCAAGCGCCACTGGGCTACGAGCGCTTCACCCAGAACCCAGAACCTAGAACCCAGTGGGTTTGAGGATTTTGGTGTATAGTGGGCGAAAGGTTTACTACCTATCAACACTCTACAAATGTTTTATCCAAAACCCTCGTAGAATGTATGTCAAACGTGGCATTATGTAAACCATAAAATGATATGCCTACCCCGCAAGGAATTCTAGTCTTTATCTGTTTGGATGGATGGAACTTAAAAAAAAATTGACAAGTTTGTCCTTAAAATACAAGATAAGGAAATCCTCAGCTTCTCCCATCTGAGTCTTCTTCAAACGCTTCCAAACGCTTGTGTGTCTGTATGTCAGTGTATATGTGTGTCCGATTTCAATTTTTGTTTGAAAGCTGACGTAATCGAAATGGTTCTTAGTTATATTTGATCAAAATTGGTTAAGCTGTTTAAAAGTTATAAGCAACTGCTTTACCACAAAACATTAAAACACCACTTAGACAATGCCTAAAACTGACTTATAAAATAAAAAATAAAAATAAACGCTACACACTCAAAGGCCCACAGTAAGGTTTTCCCTTGTGTCGTGGGTCCCTTGGAACACACATAAAGACAAACACAAACACCCATGACCCGAGAACAAACATCTGCTTTTTACACAAAGGTTTGCCCCGACTGGGGATCGAACCCAGGACCGCCGATCAAGAGGCAGCGTCACTACCACTCGACCAAACCGGCCGGCAACTTATTTTTCATTTCATTTCTTTTTTTATTTATCTTAAGTCGACAGCTATTTTATTAATCTATTAAATTATATAAAACACTTAACATAAACCAATAACAGACCCCTACTATGTTGTCCATTTGATAATAAGCCGGTTTTAAACATTGTCTTATTTTAGGGTTATGCCAAATTTTGAATTTTAGTTTTATGAAAACAAATCTGGCTAAAACCGCGCAAAAGAAACAAACAAACAATTACCTTACCCCCTCGCACCCGCGAAATTAGCAATTACTTTGGTGGAATCTTCTAGACCGCGCCATTATCTGCGTCATCGTAACTCCCTGCTAACTGTTATTGCCATCATTCTGCGCTTGATTTAAACAAGACGTTACGCTGCCAGCCTGCCTCGTCACTAGAGCCAAGAGGTAGGAAGGAGTTTAGATAAGATTTGTTTTTTTAGCTATATACTGACACTGCTCACCATTATACTCATGTTACATCTTATAACCGTCAGATAAGGACCAAGGGACCAAAGACTAAGAACCAAGGGACCAAGGACTGCCCAAGGGACCGCCGTAGGTCCCTTGGAACATACGCGAAGACAGACACAAACACCCATGACCCTAGAAAAACAATCAAATGGAAATTAAACCCAGGACCTTTCGATCAAGGGGCTGCGTCATCGTAACTTCCTGCTAATTGTTATTGCTATCATTCTGCGCTTGATTTAAAGAAGACGTTACGCTGCCAGCCTGCCTCGTCAAGAGGTAGAAAGGAGGTGGAAATGGTTTGGATAAGACTTTTTTTTACAGATTGATTAAAACCCGTATTACAGAAGGAGACTCAAATCTTGATGTTTACTTAAGTATTGATTGTCTCTTTCTCTCACTGTCAAAGTGACAAAGATCTGCTACTCAAGTATAGATTAGAGTCTGAGTCGCGTTATGTAATACGGACCTAAAACGTTAAACACTAAAAGGTCCACGCTATGGTTTTCCCTTATGCCGAGGGTCCCTTGGAACATATACAAAGGCATACATAAACACCCATGATCGGAAAACAAACATCTGTTTTTCACAAAAATGTTTACCCCGGCTGGGAATTGAACCTGTAGATCAAAAGACAGCGTTCGACGTTCGACCAAACGGTCGTCGCTTCAAAATAACAAGAGATATTAGACGTATTGTTGTGAGGACGGAAGGATGTGACTAAGCAATGTTCTAGTATCGTTTGTGAATAAGAAAACTTTAAACATGATTAAGGCCAAATTACTAGTTCAGTTATGCTTGATACAAATACAATAGAATGATAATGATGATGTGCTCACGGCCTATTTGGCCATGGCGACCGCTTGAACTTCTAATTTTTTGGCGTTCATGTGCTTGCATATGGCTTACGATCGTGATTAAGGAGACTTTATGGATAAGACTCAAATTGATATTAAGTATTTACGAGTAGGTACATAGTGCAACTCTTATTTAACGTACAAAAGCAGCGTCTACACTTACGAATGCCGCATCCCCAACATTCGCAGATTACCACCACAATGGCCGCGCCACTTTGATATACTGAGATAAAGAAGTCCGTTACTTTGAATGACCATGGCAACACCTCTCCTTCTGCTTTGTTCTCGTCTCATTTTGAATGAGAGATTTAGGCTTTATTCAAGGTTGAGTTTGGTGTAAGAATAAGGCACTGTTTATACACAAGCGACGTGGCTTGTGTATAAACAGTGCCTTAATCCTAAAAGCTACGAGCAAAGGTTTTATACGTCTGTCGCTCCGTCTCTAGGCGACGGATGTCTCTTCATGCTTCTATTTTCACCAAAAAATCTTTGCTCCGTAGTTTTTAAGATTCATTTTATGTTGGTTTGATCGCCACATCGCCGTGCCTTGTCGCTTTTGTAAGTTTTAACTTTCTTATTTTCGACCGTGTGGTGATCGGTTGAGAATAACACCACCCCATCTCTTTCCGTGGGGGTAGTAAGAGGTGACTAAGGAAACAAAAATGAGACTTGCCTCCTAGTAATTCATCTTAGGCAACGACACCTCAGTTTGTTTTCAATTTGAGGTGGCGTCTTATGGTCTCATGTGGTGTGGTAGGCTCTGTAAAGGGCCGTCTGGTTCGGGACCACCCTCCTACCGAAGTCCGACGCCAAACAGCTTGCTGTGTTCCGTCGGTGCGTGGGAGTACCAGTGCCTTAATTGGCATTTTCTGGGCTAACTCGCTCCATCGTCGACCTCATCTATGACCTTGGTCAAGATTGGGGCCAAGAGTTAACCCATTTCATGATAAAAAAAATGTCTTTCCTACATAAGTTTAAAATACAAATTAGGAAAATAAACAAAAACATTTCCACTTCTAACAGATAAAACCAAATAATATTTCTGGATTCCAGGTTCCTAACTAGGAACCTATTATCTTTCAACAACCAATAATCCAATTAGCTCATTATTTCCCAAATGCCACTATCAATTCCGATAATGAAAACACAAAGGACGCTATCCAAAATGGCGGCAAAGCATCCATTATATTATCAGCACAATAAAATCGGTAGCGTTCTAAATTCCGCGAAATTTATTTATTTATTGCCTTTATAATACGTCCGAGTATATATCACTGGCCTGTCATACTGGTGGGCGATAATGCAAAATTTGCTGGTTCCGGGAGCTGTGGAGTCGCTTATTAATTATTTATAGGCATTAGGTTATTATGTTTATTTCGTGAGTTTGGTTATGTTATGTTATACCAATATAAGGTTATGTACGTGGTTGTGGTTGTGGTAGTTACAGTAGCAGTAGTACTCGTAGTTGTTATCTATTGTATTAGTATTTACCTAGTTGCTGTTTTACCTATTGTTTTTTTCTTCCTAGGACTTACATTTTGTCTATGTTCTTCTGTAAGTATTAGAATCAATTTAAATTAGTAATATTGTTACTCGTCTAAATGTATTTCCGTTTGGACTTGTGTAGCCACCTTCTTTAACTTTAACTTTAACCGTAACTTTAACTTCTTTTATCTTTTGGGTTATTTCGTAGATTTTATTTCCTAACCCTCTATTAGTAACTATGCCTCAATGACCTATCTAATGGCGAAGATTTGTAATTGGCTTAGAACAAATAATCGTGTATATCTATAGTTTTTTTATTGGCTGTAAATCTTCCAAATAAAATAAAAAAAATAAAATAAAATAAATAAATTTAATTGTGCTGTGATGTATGACGGAGAAGGAATCATGTGACACCACTTGGGGTAAAATGGGAATCCATGATAAAAAAGGAAGGTCGTAGCCTGTCGACCAAGGTTCAAATGGTGAAATTCGAAAGGTTTAGACTCAATGCTATTTTCTTTTCAAAAAGACATATAGTGCAAAGACAAGGACATAGAATGGTGTACAGTAAGGCGGTTTTAATGCAAGATAGCATTTTTTTAACCCCCGACGCAAAAAGAGGGGTGTTATAAGTTTGACCGCTATGTGTGTGTGTGTGTGTGTGTCTGTGTGTCTGTGTGTCTGTGTGTCTGTGTGTCTGTTTGTCTGTCTGTGGCACCGTAGCTCTCAAACGGGTGAACCGATTTGGATGCGTTTTTTTTTATTTACAAGCAGGTTTTTTGGCGATGGTTCTTAGATACTTTTTATCAAAATCGGTTCAGCCGTTTCAAGATCATCAGCTCTTTTGTTAGCTGCGGTAGGGTTCTTAGACTCTTAATGTGTTTAGACTTTACTTTCAAACATACATGTGACCTAAAACTCGAAACACTCATGTATGCTTAATAACTATGCAGGATTATGGAACTCTTGGTCTGATGCTGCAGCCAGGATATCCAGAACACTAGCACACTCATAAAAAAATAATAGCAGATATGTCGTGTTTGGACTCGTTTAGTTCAGTATTTGATTCTGCATACAATGCAATGGTGGCAACACGGTGAGCTGATGCTGCGGCTAGGATATCCAGAACACTAGCACATCCTTGAAATAAGTTAAAAATTTTGAAATAAAAATTAAATTAAAAATTTAAAAAACCCCCACCGCAAAAAAGTAAAGCGGACATTTAAAAAGTAAAAAATAATACCTTTCGTTGAGCCATCAAATTCATTTCAGAAATACCTATATATATTTTAATTATCGAAATCGATGGATGGCACGATAGGGTTTGCTCATTAAAATGGCGCTATAATGTCGCGTCGGGGTACCGCTTTAGTGAATCAGACCCTTCATTTGATTGACCCTTCATTTGATTGGGTCTGATTCACTAAAGCGGTACCCCGACGCGACATTATAGCGCCATTTTAATGAGCAAACCCTATCGTGCCATCCATCGATTTCGATAATTAAAATATATATAGGTATTTCTGAAATGAATTTGATGGCTCAACGAAAGGTATTATTTTTTACTTTTTAAATGTCCGCTTTACTTTTTTGCGGTGGGGGTTTTTTAAATTTTTAATTTAATTCCAAACAACCGTAGGATAGGACATTTATCGGTCTACAAATGCGATGTCTTGCGATACTGTGTTGTAGACCTTTGTATATTTTTCGTCCTATGATGCGGAGTGTATTTGAAGATGTTATCCAGAGCTAACATCTTCAAATTAGCGTACCGGGGTTACTACAGACGCATGACTAAGCAAAATTTGACCATAGTTCCGTATTTATTTCTTGGGTTATCAAGTTAACGAAATCGGTTATGGCTGTTATCGATTTATGACAGCAGCGAAGTCAGATAATGGGCTTTGTTAGAAATCTATGATTCTAGAGTTAGTATATTTGGCCCTCAATTAGATTTACTAAGAAGATGATTCCAAAATTTGAACCTTCGCCAACTCCATGCCTTTCTAAGCCCCGTTCCACCGGCAGCGTCGAAGTGCGCCTGTAACGAGAGGCGTCACAATAATTCTCCGGTATGACAATGCTTTAATGTGTTTGATTCATTCCGCACAAAATGAGGTTATCATTCGCAGTCGCGTCCGCTGCTAATGAATACCGTTGGTGCCTGTTTACGCCGGTCACTCTGTTGTTTATGGGATTTTACACGAATTTACGTCTGTGAGTACTGTAATTGATAAGCTGAGCTGATTTTGGAAATAAACACCGACTTTACAACTTTCAGACATTTTTGGATAAGGTAGGTACAAACACAAAAAAAAAACAACGAGTTGCACTCCGGGAGTGCCGGCAGAAGTGAAAACTTGAACATTAACGTTGAGCATTAATATGGAAATAAAACAAAATACACAAAAAGAGTCCGTTATTCTCTCAGGATTCGAACCCTCGACCTGTTGCTTACAATCTGGAAACTTTTCCACTCGACCAAACTGTCTACTTTCTATCGGTATTTGCGCACTATGTGCGAATAATCGTTGATATCTGTCACAGAGATAATTTTATACACAACGTTGCTAAAGAAGTTTTCACTTCAAAAAAGGTGGTAACCCTATCCTACGCATTTTCGATCACGGTTACGTGACATCTGACGATCTGACGCGACTTCATTGCGAGTTTAAAAATTTTCCCCATATTAAAAGTGCTAAAGAAGTTTTCATTTCAAAAAATTGTCTTCCAATCTTCTTCTTATCATGTAGGTACAGTCAAATGTGTGGCGAACTGAAGCTGTCGGTACCGGCTGTTGTCGATTGACTACAGTCGTTAAAACCAAGTCAGAGGCCATTGTGCGGTTTGAAAACTCTGACACCAGGGTTAGCCAAGTTCGAAAGTGTTCTAATGAGGCTGACATAGTCACCTATAGACTAATCTAAGAAAAAGATTAGTTTGCTTGAAAAATATTTGTCTAGCAACTAGTTTATATCTTAAACTATGCACTTTGTAAAGATTTACATTTCTGTTACTAATTAGGCAGTTAGTGTAAATGTGTCTTTTTGTGTGAGGTTGCTTGTGTGTGTAAGATAGAGAATATGTGTATTATGTGTGTGTTTTGTATGTTTTTGTATGTAGTGTGAAGTGCGTCCATCGCGATCAGTAAGTGTGTAATGTGTATATTTGACGGACAAAGCTCAGAATAAAAATTAAAATCATTTTTAATATCCCCGTTTCAACTCAACAAAATTGAATCAAAATTAAATAAACGGCATTTACAATTTCAACACAGCTCATATTACCGTGATAGTAATTTCTATAAAGCAAACCTTAAAATAATGTAATTATTCTGCTTTTAACCGGTTTTATCTAGTTTTTGTGGCGATCCGCTCGTCCGCCGCCGCATTGTTTTGACGTTTGCGGTACAGTCACCAGCACAAATAAATATAAACTCATTTTTGTTGATAATGAATCGCGTTTAATGTGCAACTGTGTTTGATTGCGGTCGTAAATACGTTTGTCCACGTCCGCTTGTAATTATTATTTTTAATTATATCATGTGACAAGCTGAAATGAAATTTTGTTCAAGACAGTACTCGGGGAAATTAATTTTTTGGTTAATTAATTTTCGCTTTAGTTTGTCAAGACTGATATTTGAGGCTAAACGTTCTTTAATAAGTTATGCTGTCGAATACTATCGATACCTAAATAAGGTTATGTTAATTGATCTTTACGTATCTTGCCATTTACAAAAATGAGTGAAAGAAATAGGGATAAATTAGAGTCCAAATTTTTGAAGTGAAAACTTTTTTAGCGGCGTTGTGCAATTTTTGGATGGGTAAAAATGTTAAACTCGCGTCAGGGTCACGTGACCCGTAACCTTCGTAAGATGGAGGGTGAAGTGAAAACTTCTGAGACCGCAGGGAAGTACCATATGTTCAAGTTTTCACTTCTGTAGGCACTCCCGGAGTGCAACCCGTTGTTTTTTTTTTATTAAAGTATGTGAGTATGGGATAACTTCAGAAATATCCATTCAACCACCTCTCTGCCTAAACTCTAAATGGTATTCAAGAGCGAACCTTAATAAAAAAAAAATATTTACACAAGATTTACACAAAAATTAAAATACATTTTTCCAAGTCACAATGATCAAAGGATTTGGTCCAATTGTTTACTAATACATTTAGTGAGGAAAAGGGATAGCAGGCTTTTTGTCAATAGCCAAAAACTTTTTCTTACCCTGACTTAATCACTCAAACATATTATCTTTAAAAAAAAATTCCAAAGTTACAACACAATATTGAAAGAACAGATTTCATCAAAAAAACCTCCTGCTTCCAAACCATAAAACCCCCAAATCGCCCCCTCCCCCCTGGATTAGTCAGGGAGGCGGGCGACATTTAGTCTTGACATTTGGAGTATTTATTCGCATAATAATAATTCCTCAGGCTCGTCGCCCCGCTAAGAGTTATAGTCGGGAGGACCCGTTCAAGGTGATAAACTGAATTGTTAGGTGATTGTGGAATGGGCGCATTAATAGTTACTATACTTGGGCCATTACTAGTTTTTTTTGTTATAGTTGCTACCTGTGTCACTTTATCGATAACAATTGGCCCGGCATCCCTAGATTGATGACTCAGTTCGCACGTTCGTAATGGCCCAAGTATAGTTGGTAATCAGTTTCTTAACATAAACAAAATGAAAATTAAGAAACTGATGACCAAAACAACCAGGATATTGCAAATAAGAGGTATTTACTAACTATTTTGTTTTCAAGTTAATATTTGCACACATTGCAGGTTGAATACATTGAACACCTACTTAGCTTTAAGATTATTGTAACTGTACTCCAGCAAATAAATGGATTCAATTTTTATTTATTTATTTACAAACAGTTTTTTTTAATAATTAGAAATTTAAGTGGGAATTAATAAAAACCATGCCATTACGTTTAATTCCATTTCGCTATCAATCAGTTTTTGCTTCTCGTTCAGTAGTTTTTCATTTTAAGTTAATCTCTGTGCTTATATTCTCAAACATAAATACGCTCACGTCTATAATCCCTAACGAGGTAGGCAGAGCATCAGTGGTTCTACAACCACTACATGTCACGTTTGACATAAATTCTGAAGGTTATTTGATGAAACATGATGTATAATGGTGAAAAGTTGTCATTCTTTTGCCAAAGATACTGCAAAATACTTTCGATAGTACATTTTAAAGAATATTTTATTGGTCATATCCTTGTTAGTATTTCTTTAGGTAGCCATCAAGATTAGGGCATTACAGGGTACAAGCTGCGTCTACAAAACGCGTCACTGCTGGCCGCGACCGGTTTTGTTGTTATTTCGATTATTAACAAAGATGTAAGGACATTATTGACAATTTGGTTTTTCTATTTACAATAAACAACTAGAACTTTGTTTTTAAGGGCATTATTCATTTCCCTTCTCTGCAGTAGCTTGGAATAAAATGCTGAACACCAATAAGATAATACTTATATGTACCTTTTCAATTTGATTCCACTTATTTCTAGAAAGCAATTTCTTTCAGGCAACCGAATGGCTTATTTATTTTATTTTATTCCATTTATTTATTTAAAAATAGTATTGACTTCGAATATACATAATACACTAATTATTTTTTGCAATTTCATATATTTTTAAATTTCAATATTAATCCTAAAAATAAAATATGTATACTTTAACACAAAGTGTAACAACTACATATCACTTAAACCCAGTGAAATAAATAAAAAAATAAAGTACTAGTTGTTCAAATAACGCCAGAATTGAAAGTCAACGTGACTGACTTAAGGACAGTTCCAGAAGCCTTTAGCGGATAAAAAATTCTGGCGCCAAGATAACTTAAATTGGCTGGTGTACCTTTACGACGAATACCATTAAGGTGCACTTCCAGGCACCTTAATTTCTTCGTCAACTGTCGTCTTTGCGGTGTTTGGCATTACGCAAATGCCATGATTACCTCGTCAAACGATATCCCGTGATTACCGCACGACTTAGCACCGTGACCCACCGCTAGGGTCTAAATGTCTTACAGCAAGGGTTGGGAAGGCTGCTAGGGTCCAAATGGCGTGACGTTAAAGGTTTAAGATGTTTAGCTGAGGTGACAGTGGAAAGCTTCTTGATTTCTTGGGATTTGGGATTTGAAGGAATTAGGTGCTGTTTTAGTTTAGGTTTCGGTATGGGTTCTCGCACTTCTAAGAAATAAATTACCTCAAAAGCTATTAAAATTGAAACATTTACGCTGAACAAGCACCCGTTAAATTGTCTCTAACAATTTAATTTACTCTTCTTTTCTGTGTTTTGTACATATTTCCTGACTGAAACTATCGCAAATTACGTTATACTTTAATCGGTAGTTTATAATAGTAACGGTTACTTTTAATAATTTTCAGCAGTTAAAGGTTTTTCAAACATTGTAGAATGATCGAATTTCTTCCAAAAAAAAAAAACTTAATTGAAATGATTAAACTGTCAGTAATTATTCAGTTATTGATAACGAATGACTGCATAATTACTGACAGCTTAATTTATTTGTTTTGTGTATGTTTAATTTTTTTTCATAGCAAAACAAATTTTGAACCATGGTAGTTACAACAATTGAATAGCTACAATTTACATACCTCAGAAAAGTCGCAAACAAAAATGTAAAATCCAAATTCCTACTATTAACACTATAAATGCGAAAGTTTTTGAGGATGTCAGGATGTTTGCTACTCTTTCACGCTCAAACGGCTGGACCAATTTTGATAAATTTAGTATGGAGGTAGCCGTCACCCTGGATTAACACATAGGCTACATAATTTTTCCTAAGTTCCCGAACGAAGTCCCAAGCAGAAAGCTAGTCCAATATATTCTAACAAATATAGACCAAAAGCTAACTGTAGTAACTGCTCTGACCCTAAACGGCATTCACGCCCGCTCGACACAAATCCTGACAGACTGAGAAAAAATCTCTCCCTATGTATATCTCAGTAGATATTGGCGCATGTTGACATATTTACGAGCTCCTCGACTATTAAGTGGTGATTTAGTGAAGGCATATCGGGATGGATACGTTTTTATCGCTAGCAATATATCCAGTTGGCTCCTGGTCTATTATGTGAGCCATTGTGACTCGGTTTAGGAGATTTGGGAAGTTTTCCGGAGGTTTGGTTTCGACGTATGGCTTTTGTCTATGATTACCGGGCCATAAGTCTTTATATTTAAAGTCATGCTCCATCTATTGTCTTGTAAGCAAGTATGGTGTAATTATAAGTGATCTGTAACATAAAAATAGGAATCAGAACAAGAGAAGTAAAACTTCTGGGTGAGCTTGCTCCATCCTCGATCACATCTTCCCCCTGAGCTAGATTGTGGTCAAAAGCGAATCCATTTCTTATTTTAAAAAAACTGGGAATAATGAGGAAGACTAGAAATGAAGCGCATGCAGCCTTATTACAATCTAACAACATCAAAACAGCGAAATTTCTTTTTTCCTCACTAAAACCAGAGAATCAATAAACAAATAATTAATCTATATAATTAAGTACATTGTTGGGCTAACTACCACTCTTAGATTTTTAATTTACCAGCCGACCTTTCAACAATGCTCCGAGCTAATTAAATTCAAATTTATTGTAAAAAAGAAAAAAGGAATCACGTCAAATTGGCCGTAAAATTCTTAGAAGAAAAACAATGGCTGCGGCGATAACGGCTGGACTTAAATTAAATCAGACTCGTTTCGACCAACCCTTCACTTGCACTAACATACGAGGAGATATCTTGTACACAACCGCTAGCTATTTTGACCCATACGATCTGACGACGGATTGTTTAGAAATCACGGCCATACTTTACAAGTAAAGAACATGACAACTGTTTTCAAGTGCATTATGACTTGTTTCATCCATAAATATGGTACTTCCTCGTAAAAATATGTTGTTCAAATATTATTGAAAGCAAAAGGAATACTCATACTCAAAAAAAAAGAATTAGGGAAAATAAATAAATATTTTTGTTTTCCCCTGCTGCTGTTATCTTTTAAGCTTTTGGAATGAAATGAAATCCCATTTATTTATCAATCCAGAACTCAACAAATTAACTAGTTACTAGTTTTATTTTCAGATTTAGAGAAAAAAATTAATTCTTCATTCTTATATGAAAACAGTTAGACGGCCGGTTTGGTCGAGTGGTAGTGACGCTGCCTCTTGATCGGCGGGTCCTGGGTTCGATCCCCAGTCGGGGCAAACATTTTTGTGAAAAGCAGATGTTTGTTCTCGGGTCATGGGTGTTTGTGTTTGTCTTTATGTGTGTTCCGAGGGACCCACGACACAAGGGAAAACCTTAGTGTGGGCCTTTGAGTGTGTAGCGTTTATTATTTATTAGTTAAGGATTGAAGAAGTGCTCGTAGATCTTAACCGATTAATGAGGCCAAGCAACATACACAAGGGCAGGCAACCCTATGGATGACAAAAGTTGCAATTTATCATGAGCGTTTCCTTGCTTGAGAAAGCATAAAGCTTTTTGACCGGTTGCTTTCGATTGTCTACAGTCGTAAAACCAAGTCGGAGGCACTTTGACGGTTTGAAAACTCTGACACCAAAGTAAGTCAAATTTGCAACACACTTGATTATACCTACACGATAAGAAGATATGAAAATAGTAAAGTAACAAGCGATTGTAACCGCAAAAGACGCCCGTATATTTCAAAACCAGAGGGTTAACTCTAAACTCGAGCCGAGGTATGAATATTTACGAACGCATTAATTATTTTTTAACTTCTCCAACTTAAGAGGGTTTGCTAAGGTACTGAATGACTGTTAGTTAAGGAACTGTCGAGTGTTTTCAAGGCATAACTTTCGCCAATGTTTAATTAGTTTTTATAAAATGGGGTATGGTAATTTTTTGTAACAAATGCCTTAAATTTTCTTCAGTCGTTTAATTTGTATTTATATGCAAAAATAAATCAATTTTATTAAGTTTTAATGAAACACAATTTTTTAAAGCTTTTTATTTAAATAAAGTGCTCTTTATAGTTTGTTATATCCATAGCTTTGTTGACTTTGAAGTTCAAAACCAACAAAAACAAATCCAACAAACTTTGGCAACAATCTTGGCGTTATAGATCACTTAACAAAGTTGTCAGTCTGTGTAAATGTAAGACAGATTAGCAAAAAAAAAGAAACTTTCAAATAAAAAATCAAAATATTTTATTGAATCTACTTTTTATAGAAAATCCCTTGTAAGTTTTCAACGATAGAACAACATTATACTACAAATAATAAATTACAACAAACACCGTCGTAACTACCGCGTAGGCGTGTAGACGTCTCGTAGCAAACAACTACGCAGCGTAGCTTATTACATGAGAAACGTGGGCGCATAAAATTAAATTTTTCCTGTTTATTGTAACAAGAAAGTACGACAAATTAGCAATAAGTAGAGAGAACGAATGCGCCGAGTTTGATACTACGTTCAAATCAAGCTAGCATACACATTAAATATAATAGCTCGGTCTGCCTGTGCGCCTTGAGATGACGACGAAAGTATCACATGGATATTCCTTGAATTAAAACTGAGGAAAATGTTGTAAACGCCGATAGCTTCTAAATTGGTTATAATTTTCCTTTTCAACCAATTTTAAGTTTGACATGTGTATCTGTGTGTCTGTCTGTGGCATCGTAGCTCCTTTACGAATGGACTGATTTCGATGCCATTTTTTTATGTTTGAAAGCTGACATAATGGAAATGGTTCAATGCATGAAATCGGTCAGCCGTTTAAAAGTTATAATCAATCGTATGACGGGAGGATACAATATTTTTAACTTTATTATGTTCTCTTAGCAGCCCATATACGTCCCCACGGAGTGGCACGGGCCTCCCTTCGAAACACGAAGGGGATTTAGGCCACAGTCCACCATGCTAGCCTAATGCGAGTTGGTAGACCACTCGTCTTTCGAAAATAAATTTTCTTGAACGAGCGGGTTTCACCACGATGTTTTCCTTCACCGTTCAGCAAGTGATAATTAGAAATCCGTTTATTATGTTCAAGTATGTGAAAAGTCCACAAAATCAAAAATACTTTTTTATTATTTATAAACAAAAAAGTCATTGGATACTGGATCCATAACTCTAGAAATGTAATGTAAGCCGGGGCCTTAGTTGACCCCACAATTGATAAGGAAGAGAGAAAGAGTTCTAGTCGTACTTGGACTATTTCTTTTATTTAGTTTATTTTTATCTTTGGTCAGCTTTATCCGTAATTAAAAAAAATATAGTTATTTTGTCATATCCATGCTAATCCTCGCGCCACTAGCAGCGCACCAACAAATTCCTGGCTCATTTGTTTTTTATTCATCCACAGCGGTAATCGAAAGTATAAATTCGTTTTAACTGCGCTCGCAGGCCTCTCGCCCGATAACACTGCCTTCCTTGCTGGCCGGTAATAAGAAAAATAAACTTAAATTATATTTAGCAGACACGGCCGCTGAAATATCAAAGTTTAAACTTAGATCGCGTCGTTTTTACTCGTTTCATGCGCTTTGAGTTTATGGGGGCGTTTTTCTATCGGCTTTGCTATGTTTTTGTGTTTAATAGGTTTGCTCTCTTTGCGTGTTATATGTTTGATAGTTTTTATAATGAAACAATAAATGTTTTTCTTTATACTCAATTGATTTATATCCAATCCCAATTGATTTAGAATAGGCCTTTCTCAGAAATGTAATCTCATTTTCTATTATTTCACAATGAAATGAAAAAGGGGCTTAATTTTGTAATACTAAAATTAATCCACTGTAATAAAATCATCCTTGCAGGGGACAATTTGTAAAATGTTTCATTTCTTTATTTACTTAAGTTATACTTAAAATAAAAAATATTTTATATTTCACTTAAAAATATTTTAAAATACCATTTCTGATATGTTCGCTACTTAAAAGTATACACAACATTCGTATTTTAAGACGACAATGAAATAAAATAATTTACTTATTTCACTAAGCTACTTTTTCATACCCAAGGGTTACCTGAAAGTTATTGTTTGAAGCGATAAGGTCGCCTATATTATACCTTAAATTTTATGAGTAACCCTTATATAATTGTTTCTTTTTCAAATTGTGCAATAAAGTATATTGTACTGTATTGTTTAAATCAGATAAAAAACTTTCGGGTGGGCATTAGAAATTCGGATCCTGAATTTGGGGTTAAAAAGTGGTTAGGGGGCAGGGGGGAGGGAGGTGGAACCCCCCCCTGCCACTCCCCCCCCGCGGAGATTCTTAGTTTTTTTTTTATGAATTTTTAAAAATTGAGTTGGGCATTAGAAATTCGGATGCATTTGAAATTCGGATCCCGAATTAGGGGTTGGGGGTGAGGGGGAGGGGGTGGGGGAACCCCCCCTGCCACTCCTCCCCCCGCGGAGATTATATCGGGGCAGAAACTGTAGGTTAGGTTTGTTAGTAGCCTAGCCTAACCAACCCGTTAAGGGTTGGTTAGGTTTGGTTAGAACTGCGACCCCCAACGCACGAGCCGAGCGAGCGAAGCGAGCGTGCCGCGGCAGCGGCCGGCGAAGTGCCAGAAAAGACTTTGGTTGCGTTAAACGGTAAGCACAACAACAACATAACCTCAATTTTTAAAAATTCATAAAAAAAAAAATAAGTATCTCCGCGGGGGGGGAGTGGCAGGGGGGTGTTCCCCCTCTCCCCCCTCCCCCCAACCCCTAATTCGGGATCCGAATTTCAAATGCATCCGGATTTCTAATGCCCAACTCAATTTTTAAAAATTCATAAAAAAAAATAAGAATCTCCGCGGGGGGGGATTGGCTGGGGGGGGGGGTTCCCCCCCATCCCCCCTGCCCCCCAACAACTTTTTAACCCCAAATTCAGGATCCGAATTTCTAATGCAACCCCAAACTTTCTAGTACCTACTTATCAAAAACAGAAAGGAACAATTTAGTTTTGATTAATTTCAAGTTGAAAGTCAGTAAATGTACTTAATTATAAAAAGTTAATTTAGATATTGATTTCAGCAGTTTATGTTTTGCATACGATCAAGATAGTACCTACTGCAAAACGATTGCTGGCGATCAGTTTTCAGTTGATTACTGTTCCTATTTCATGGCTAAATCTGACGGACGAGGCCGATTGGTGATATCGGCCGGTCACAGTCCCCTCAATGTCTGTCGTTACCGTTTGGTTTATTGTATCGACGATTCTGAATATATTTCTGACTAAACCGTTATAGTTTTGTGTCTGAATGTAAAAGTAAATTGAAGTTTCTTAAACACAATATGGTTATCTTTCTATACACCTTTTTTATAGTATTTCTACAATAAAAATGAAACTCATTGGACGGAAAAGGAGCTCACCTCACACAGTTTTCTTTTGGAGTCCAGAATGAAGTGCGCTTCCCTTATCAGCAGTTTAAGGCGAATTTTTGATTCTACAGACACCACATTCAATCGGGGGGCACTTTTAGTATTAAATTAGTTTTAATTGTATATTTTTGAGAGATTAATGGCGCGCGCGGCGAACGTCCAACTTGACGGCTTTTTTTGACACTTGACGTGAAGTGGCAGGGGAGTAGAAAAAGATGCGTTTATTTTTAAATATAACGTGCGCTTTTTTCGTGTGTGTGAATGTGATAGTTTAAACAATAAATAAATCTATACTCTATACTAATATTATAAAGAGGAAAGATTTGTACCTATTTATGTATGTTTGTATGTTTGTAATGAATAGGCTCAAAAAGTACTGGACCGATTTCAAAAATTCTTTCACCATTAGGATACTACATTATCCTTGAGTAACATAGGCTACATAATTTCCATGAATTCCCACGGGAACGAAGTCCCGAGCGGGATGCTAGTCTATACTAATATTATAAAGAGGAAAGATTTGATTGTTTGTTTGTTTGTTTGTTTGTTTGTTTGCATTGAATAGGCTCCAAAACAACTGGACCGATTTGAAAAATTCTTTCACCATTAGAAAGCTACATTATCCCCGATGGACATAGGCTAATTATATTTAAAAAAAATTAGGGATCCTTACTGAAACTCAAATAATGTAACCCAAGGTGTAAAAAAACTACCTAAAATATTCTTTACATTGCGTGCGCTGCGTAAACTATTGATGATAGAATAAAATAATGTACTACGACTTTGGAGAATACATAAATATTTATAAAAAGTTTCGCGACAGCATATGTCTAACTATTGTAGTTATGCCACAATATGTGTTCTTTTATTTTAAAAATTTAATTGAAATGCCGCCCGCCATAAAATGCTCTTTATTAGTATCTTGGTATTAATCCTTATCAAAATAAATTACTTTATATTCAAGACCGCTTCAATATCTTTATACAACTTTCATTCCATTCAAAAGATATCACGAGTTTAAAAATGTAAGTATTAGAAAAAAGTTTCGTGGTCGCCGCTCATCCTGCTCAGCTAGCTAGCTAGGCAGCACCTTATGCGATGTAGGCGTCACTGGGGTACGGGCCGTACGGGCGGGGATTCATTGTCAACAAATGAAAAAAAGCTTCAGAAAAGTTTATTAATATGTTATAAAATCAATCAATATCTACAGTTGTGTATGCCGTATGTATGACAGCAATGCAGACTGCTTTTCCAGTCTCGGTGGACATTCTCTCTACTGGTAATTTAGGTCCGTATTACCTACATTACCAAGCTTGATATATACTTAAATATTGTTTGTCTCTTTCTTTCACTATCAAAATGACAAAGACGACTGCTGCTTAAATATTCAGTCTGAGTCGCGTTCTATAATACGGACCTAAGATGCACATTGCATAAGTGCTCAGAGCAGAAGAGAGTATTCTAATTGCTTGAAACATTTATTTATTCATAACTAAATTGAACGACTTAAATTTAATATCTTAGGTAATAAGCATAGCCAAATACAGATTACTCTGGATTAGCAAATATTCGTCTGTTTGAAGGTGTTTTTTATCTATGTAACAAACATTATTATTCTATTCAGCTTACGTCTTTAGTAAGTAAGTAATTCAAATCAAAAAATTGTATTTTTACAGCACCATTGTATTCTATGTATACCTTTCTGCAGCTTTCTATGTAATACCTATCAATGTCAAGTGTATAAGATTTCAACTTTTATTTGTTTAGTTAGGAATCATCAAAATTGCGATGAACTTTACAGCACTAAGAAAGGATTTTTCTAAATTTTACCCCTAAGGGGGTGAAATGGGGGTTCAAAGTTTGTATGGAGCAAACAATTTTTTTGCACATTTTGACTCAAAACTTCGTCAAGATATACCTCGAAGCAAATAAACAGACACGTGTTTCGCAATTTTTCAAAAATCATCCCCTAAAGGGTCAGGAATGAAACGGGTGACTAAAAGAGTTCTTTGCGCGAGCGAAGCCGCGGGGAAAAGCTAGTTATAAATAAAATAATAATGGGCGTAGCCACTCATTAAACAGTTAAACTTAAATGTACGTATACACTCAGCAAACACAGCATACATGTTACATGTTATACATGTTAACCTTGACCCTTATCTCTCTCGTAAAATTCTTAGTGCAAATGGGCAACCTGACGTGTGTTGTTTGTACATCAAGTGACCTATAATAACTAGAATCAGTATAAATACACAATAACGGCCGGTTTGGTCGAGTGGTAGTGACGCTGCCTCTTGATCGGCGGGTCCTGGGTTCGATCCTCAGTCGGGGCAAACATTTGTGTAAAAAGCAGATGTTTGTTCTCGGGTCATGGGTGTATGTGTCTGTCTTTGTGTGTTCCAAGGGACCCACGACACAAGGGAAAACCTTAGTGTGGGCCTTTGAGTGTGTAGCGTTTATTTATTTATTATGTTTATTTAATAAGACGGCTTTATCGCTCAACTGTAACTGTAACCGGCACTTGACAGTTGTAGTTAACTTTTGCATGACAAAAGACTGCCATTAACCTAATCGTTTTTTAAAAAATTTCTTCGTCTTCTCATACTAAGAGAATCAGCTAGCTAATCCCTCGAGATGAATAAAGATGCTATATTTTTTTCATATTTTGACCTATGTTCGTTGACTAATTTCAATGAATTTTGAATGTGAATTAGCGTGGGCTAATTTCACATCCAAAATTCTCGCTGGCCCACATCACTCAATGTGTATGTTTTTACTTTATTCAAATGCAAACTAGAAAGTACCGTACAAAACAATTAACAATTAATTCAACAATAACCACCCCTATTGTAACAATATTAGCTCGAATGGGGGGTAATTCTAAACCCATCGTTTGTCCATAAAAGTCGTAAATAACAATTTTTCACTCGTTAATGGTCTGTTTGTTCATTGCCTCTAATTAGCAGCACGTAACGAGATTGTAATAATAAAACATAAAGCCTTTTGATGGCATTATTTTGAAATATTTTGGTGCAATTTAAAATAATTAGAATCGTTAATTTAACTCATATAATTTCTGATGCATTAAAATTAATGATTAATTCGCACTTAGTTAATTAAAGTGCCTTCACTTTAATTAAGATTCTCGCGGTTATTTTCACTAGTTTTTAACATATTATAACGGGTTATTAAAAAGATTTTAGTTAGTAGGTTACCCCTACAATATTTACATATTACTGCAAATTTGGTTAAACCTGGTGTCAGAGTTTGAGTGAAAGCTTCTTCTGGGTGACTGCTACATCCTCGACCGCTTCTTCATCTTTGTGCTAGATTTTCGTCAAGAGCGAACCCATTGTTAATAAAAGAGACTTTTTTTTAAACTCTACAGAGGTAACACAGAAACTCTATTTTATACTTGATTTTTATACAATATTTTGAATTTTAAATGTGCCAGCGAGGGCTTTGTACATTACATAACCGTTGTCAAAAAGCTGATAACGTATCACCACTACTCATATTCTTCTAATAACTCTAGGTCCACGTTACATAACGCGGCCCAGACTCTGATCTATACTTAAGTAGCACTCGTCTTTGATAGTGAGAGAAAGAGACAATCAATACTTAAGTAAAGATCAAGACTTGAGTCTCCTTCTTTAATACGGGCCTTAAACTCAAATATGGTATCAAAAAATTCTAGAACCATATACTTATGACGATAAAAACGGTTGGCATGAGTGTTGGACGTAATGTAGAACAAAATAAATATAACAAAAGAAAATAAATGAATGGGAATTGCAAACCATAACATCCTCAATCAAATATTTAAGAGTAACATGCTCAACAACATATTCAAACTCAATAAAAAATTGATCAAAAAAATATTAAACAACACTTAACCCAATAATGAGCATACATTTTAACCATTTAAATGGCAACATTTTCCACATTATAACCCTGCCAGTGAGTAGTGTGTGGTGATTACCGTAAAATGTTGCATGTTTATGTATTTTTAATTCCTGCGCGTATTCCGCGATCGCTCGATAAAGCGCGGGCACAATACGGTGCGATTCGGAAATCGACCGACAATAAACTTGCGTTAATGTCTCCACGCGATAGTGAGGCCCTACTATTTGTTCTTAATGGAATTGATACCACAAAATGTATTATTTTTGTTTTTTTTATATAAAATAGTAATAATAATAAATCATTTATTTCAGGCTTTGCCCATATTACACAATCAGATACATATACAAAACAAAATACTAAAATTATTGCAATGTCAAAATCATTACATACTAGCATTCCGCTCGGGACTTCGTTCCCGTGGGAATTCGGGAAAATTATGTAGCCTATGTTACTCAAGGATAATAGTGAAATAATTTTTCAAATCGGTCCAGTAGTTTCGGAGTCTATTCAATGCAAACAAACAAACAAACAATCAAATCTTTCCTCTTTATAATATTGGTATAGAAAAGCAATATGGGTCACAATTCAGCCCAGGGGCAAAGATGTGGCAAAGGATGTGGTGAACTTGTCGAGAAGAAGATTCGGGTTATATGCAGACGCAGTTAGAGAATTCCATTCCTTAACAGTGCGCAATATAAAAGACTAGCCTTCCGCCCGCGGCTCCGCCCGCATGGACTACAGGTTATATCGTGCCCAACTGTGGGTTAAAATGTAGCCTATGTGTTCTAATCTACCTCTGTACCAAATTTCATCGAAACCAGTTCAGTAGTTTAGGCGTGAAAGACGGACAGACAGACAGACAGAGTTACTTTCACATTTATAATATTTTATTTAGTAAGGATAGTAAGGATGAAGGGAAGTTAGAATCCGAGGAATCTCGTCGAGATGAGGGTGGTCCCCGCAGTGCGTTTGTTTTTTTCTTCATGTTTTTGTTGTTATTTATAACTACACGGCTAAAATGAGAACCAATAGTACCAGGAAATATATCGGGAGCCCAACTTTACGGTCACGAGCAACACGAGTCTCATAAAGTAAAGGCAACGATCAAATTATTGACGTTAACTAGATTCGCCTGTGTCATTAACTCTGTCGCCATTTTACTACAACGCAGCGAGGGAGGTTGGTATTTTTAGCGGTAATGAGGTTTTTACTTGAAGCTTCATACGCCTGTATACCATAAAAAATTGTGGTTTTATTTTGTACTAGCTTTTCCCCGCGGCTTCGCTCGCGCAAAGAACTCTTTTAGTCACCCGTTTCATTCCTGACCCTTTAGGGGATGATTTTTGAAAAATTGCGAAACACGTGTCCGTTCATTTGCTTCGAGGTATATCTTGACGAAGTTTTGAGTCAAAATGTGCAAAAAAATTGTTTGCTCCATACAAACTTTGAACCCCCATTTCACCCCCTTAGGGGTAAAATTTAGAAAAATCCTTTCTTAGTGCTGTAAAGTTCATCGCAATTTTGATGATTCCTAACTAAACAAATAAAAGTTGAAATCTTATACACTTGACATTGATAGGTATTACATAGAAAGCTGCAGAAAGGTATACATAGAATACAATGGTGCTGTAAAAATACAATTTTTTGATTTGAATTACTTACTTACTAAAGACGTAAGCTGAATAGAATAATAATGTTTGTTACATAGATAAAAAACACCTTCAAACAGACGAATATTTGCTAATCCAGAGTAATCTGTATTTGGCTATGCTTATTACCTAAGATATTAAATTTAAGTCTTTCAATTTAGTTATGAATAAATAAATGTTTCAAGCAATTAGAATACTCTCTTCTGCTCTGAGCACTTATGCAATGTGCATCTTAGGTCCGTATTATAGAACGCGACTCAGACTGAATATTTAAGCAGCAGTCGTCTTTGTCATTTTGATAGTGAAAGAAAGAGACAAACAATATTTAAGTATATATCAAGCTTGGTAATGTAGGTAATACGGACCTAAATTACCAGTAGAGAGAATGTCCACCGAGACTGGAAAAGCAGTCTGCATTGCTGTCATACATACGACATACACAACTGTAGATATTGATTGATTTTATAACATATTAATAAACTTTTCTGAAGCTTTTTTTCATTTGTTGACAATGAATCCCCGCCCGTACGGCCCGTACCCCAGTGACGCCTACATCGCATAAGGTGCTGCCTAGCTAGCTAGCTGAGCAGGATGAGCGGCGACCACGAAACTTTTTTCTAATACTTACATTTTTAAACTCGTGATATCTTTTGAATGGAATGTCCGAATTGTATAATTCAAAAAGTTGTATAAAGATATTGAAGCGGTCTTGAATATAAAGTAATTTATTTTGATAAGGATTAATACCAAGATACTAATAAAGAGCATTTTATGGCGGGCGGCATTTCAATTAAATTTTTAAAATAAAAGAACACATATTGTGGCATAACTACAATAGTTAGACATATGCTGTCGCGAAACTTTTTATAAATATTTATGTATTCTCCAAAGTCGTAGTACATTATTTTATTCTATCATCAATAGTTTACGCAGCGCACGCAATGTAAAGAATATTTTAGGTAGTTTTTTTACACCTTGGGTTACATTATTTGAGTTTCAGTAAGGATCCCTAATTTTTTTTAAATATAATTAACCTATGTCCATCGGGGATAATGTAGCTTTCTAATGGTGAAAGAATTTTTCAAATCGGTCCAGTAGTTTCGGAGCCTATTCAATGCAAACAAACAAACAAACAAACAAACAATCAAATCTTTCCTCTTTATAATATTATTATTATTATTATTATTAAGTATAGATAAAAAACTTTTCTCACATAAAACGGATGTGGATCCGCTGATAAAACTAAAAAGCCTAGCTATGATAAAAACAAATTTCGCCTCTACAATTCGTCGTATAATACCTTACCTTATTATTAAAATAAAGGATAAGTCCTATTATTAATTAGCCAGATGCGATTTCTCAATTACAAGATAATAATTTTAAATGTTAGTATGACAGTATCAACCCTCCGATACGACGCTATCGATTAAACGAAAAAATATAGTTATTATAAAAAATCTTCAATAATTAATAATATTCATTTTATTAATAAGTTTTACTTAAAAAGAACATCATATGGAATCCCTTTGTTAGCCACACGTAATAAGTAACTTATGGATATTGCTTGTTTAGCATGAATGAAATCATAAGAAACATACTATAGGGCAGGGAATCTGATAAGTGACAATTTATCACGAGTGTTTTCGTGCTACGAAGGGCACAGCCGGTCCCGGCTGTTATAGATTGACTACAGTCGTTAAACCAAGTCAGAGACCATTTCTTTGACACCAGGGTCACGTTTGCCACATACTTGACTATATACCTACCTACACGATGAAGAAGGAACATTACTCTAGATCGTGCCGTGTGGTGATCGGTTGAGAATAACACCACCCCATAAGGAAACACAAATGAGACCTGCCTCCTAGTAATCCATCCCAGACAACGACAATTAATTTTTTTCTGAATCTGAGGTGTCCTCCTATGGTCTCATGCGGTGTGGTAGGCTCTGTAAAGGGCCGTCTGGTTCGCGACCACCCTCCTACCAAAGTCCGACGCCAAACAGTTTGCTGTTTTCCGTCGGTGCATGGGAGTACTAGTGCCTTTATAGGCATTTTCTGGGTTAACTCGCTCCATCATCGACCTCATCTTTGACCTTTTTGGTCAAGATTTAGGTCAAGAGCTAACCCATCTTATAATTAAATAAAAAAGAGTCTAGAACCTACTCTGACTAGAATCAAGTAATCTAAATATATAAAACAAAGTCGTGTAAGTTACACCACTTATAACTCAAGATCGGCTGGACTGATTTTGATCAAATTTGGTGTGGAGGTAGCGGATACCCTGGATTAACACATAGGCTACATAATTTTCCGAAATTCCCTCGGGAACGAAGTCCCGCGCGTAAAGCTAGTTATACATACATACACTCACGCCTGTAATCCCACTTGGTAGGGAGAACGCCATCAAGTAATTATAATCCTGAAAAAAAGCTATCTATTTAAACTACAATTTCCTAACATGAGAAAAGTAAAATTTCATCACATACAGAGCGAAAAATAGCGTATTTTGTATGAGAGATCAAATTTTTTTTTCGTATTTTGACCTATGTTCCTTGGGAAAGTGGTTTAGTTTCATGGACTGATCGACCCGAGAGGTTGAAAGAGAGATACGTAAAGCCCTGCAATTTCCCAGCAAGTGAGAAGTAAAATTTAATCTCATACAGTGTGTAACGAAAACTTCATATACGAGGCCGTGTGACGCGGTACACTACAACACATACAGGGTGTTTGTTGCAGTCGTCCCGAGCAGTCCGCACGCAGTCGCATCCGTAACTCTGTCCGCTGCGGTTTGTAAGGATTTTTATGGAGCTGATGATACCGCTGGCAGTAAGTGTGTTTAATTAAAACATGCTTAAGACTAATTTCAATATTGGCTTTTAGGAATGCAGGAGCTTGCCTATCTCGGACAACAAGGGCTTAAAAAAATATGACCTGATCTTCCAAATACTAGATTATTGTCATGAGCATTCTGAATGTGAATTAGGACAATGTACCTACAGAGGATTACTACAACAACATACGTCCCCGTCCCTCCTACGAAAGGGTATGGGCCTCCCTTTCAAATATTGAAGGGGGTTCACTTTGAACACTGAATGCTCTCGGACGTGCGGGTGTCGTCACGATATTTTCCTTCACCGACCTTTCCGACATAGCCCGGCGAATTAGCAAGTTTAAGTGGCAGTAGGCTGGTCATACTATCGTAGAACCGATGGCCGTTGGGCCAGACGAGTTCTAGAATGGAGACCACGAATTGAAAAATGTAGCGTAGGACGCCCTGTTACTAGGTAGGATAATGACGATATTCGAAGTAGTGGGTAATAGTTGGAGGAGGAGAGCTGAAGACCGAGCTCAGTGGCGTGCCATAGGAGAGGCTTATGTCCAGCAGTGGTCTAATACAGGCTGATGATGATTTTCCGTCACCTCAATTCACAGTGTTCTGGTTTTTTGTAGTATATAAAAACCCACAATTGTAATAACAGCTCTGTATATACCTCAGCACACTGACCAATTAAAACAAGGCAAGTAGACGTCGGCCATCTTAAATCTGCGCGGCGTGTATTGGCAATATCAGTGCACCTATTACAGCACACCCTGTGTCCGATTTAGTACCGGCCGCCGCTCGATATACGGCTGTGTCCGAGCGTTTATAATCACTGTATAGTGATATCTCTTGGTGGCGTTGCTGAGATGTGAAGTTGTTTGAAGCAATCTCTTAATTAATTATTTCAGCTATTTGTTCAAAAAAAAAGTACTGCGTAAAAATTGCATCTTAAGTGTTTTATTTCACACTTACACCATGTGATTGATTAGTATAAAATTATGGACTATAAGCTAACATTGTTAGTTCCATGATGGAAAAAGAAAGATACCGCAACTATCGAGATATAAAATAGGAGGAAAAAAGTTAAGGTGAAGCACTGGTAGCCCACCACTGAGGTTAAGCAACGTACACAGAAGCAGGGAACCCAATGAGTGATAGAAGTGGTAATTCATTATGAGCGTTTCCGTACATCGGAGGGCCTTTTAATCCATCGCTCAAAGCTGTTACCAATTGGTTACAGTCGTTCAACCAAGTTGAAGGTCATCTGGCAGTTTGGACACTCTGACTAGCTAGCAAGTTTGCTTCATGCTTGATCATACCTACACCATAAGGGAGGAGGATATGAAAATAGTAAAAAGACAAGCGATTACCCACCAGGCTGGAAACCAAGTTTAAATTTTTATGTTTGGTAGTTTCATAACGAAATCTAGTAGAGGTATTCAAACTAAAACTCCTGAAAGCTTCAATACAATATTTTTAGCATTTCATGAGTCCGTAGTAGAAAGATTTGATCTGAGACTAAATATTGACTTTAATGAGTAGGTTTTTAAGTAAAGGGAAAAAATATGAGTCCACTGAGCATACACTCGTGACTTGATCAATATTTCTAAGAATCAGGAAAATTATTTGTGAGAAAATGCTCACAAATAATTTTAAGAGAAAGGAAAATGTACAGCACGAATGGGACTTGAACCTACGACCCCAGGATTCGATCACCTATATGCGGGTAAGCGTTTCAAAACTTCTAAAAATGTTAACATATTTAAACATGTGTCAAAAACAGCTAGTTATGAATCACACGATATACCCGTGTGCGCCTGCGACGCAGATTATCCCTAAATCATATTTACGGCAGTCATTATCGCGAGCGCGATATTATTGAGTGCACGACGATAAATAATGGGTGCACCCTAATTTTGCGAGCGGATTTTAGATTTGGTGCCATTTTGATGCATCGTAGTTTTAGGTAAATTGCTTTTTAGAGATTTATTTGAGTTATGATTTATTTATATGGAGTAATAATACACGGGAGGCTTCAAAACTGAATTCCCTTAGGTGACATAAAAATGTTCGCCTATTCCTTAAGCAAATTAGGCAAAAACGTAGTTGAGGCAAAAAACATAGCAAAAAATACATCAATATACAGCCGGATGTCAGGAAGATAAGTTTTAACTTTGATTGAGGATTATAATAATTAGTGATTTTAATTAAAGATATCTTCAATGACGGCCTTTTTTTTTCTTTCATCCAAATTTCATCAAAGAATATCTAATAGACTTAAATGTAGGTTCTTTCTTGACGGCCGGTTTGGTCGAGTGGTAGCCTCTTGATCAACGGGTCCTGAGTTTGAATCCCAGTAGGGGTAAATATTTGCGTAAAAAGCAGATATTTATTCTCGGGTCATGGGTGTTTGTGTCTGTCTTAATGTGTGTTCCGAGGGACCCACGATACAAGGGAAAACCTTATTTCATTTATTTATTTCTTCCTTCCTTACTGGGCAGGTATAATGTGGTGAACTTGACTAACCCTGGTGTCAGAGTTTTCAAACCGCCAAATGGCCTCTGACTTGGTTTAACGACTGTAGTTAATCGACAACAGCCGGGACCGACAGCTTAACGTGCCCTCCGAAACTCGAAAACGCTCGTGATAAATTGCCATTTTGGTCACCTATCAGGTTCCCTGTTTTCTTGCAAGACAGAGAATCTCCATGCATCCAGGAGCTATCTGAAATCGTGTTTTATTTGGTTTCATCAAAATAATCCTTTTATGTTTGCAAATATTTATATTAAATGCAAATTCTAAATAAGTAACCAGACCTACAAAATCCGAGCTTTTATTGAACATAAAACACTGACGATTCCCCTTATTAGAGTAGGCAGGCAATCTCATCCTTATTAATTCCCTCATAACTCCCAACAACTGCTAATTTCACAAAACAATAACAATATCCACCTAATATCGTAACTATAACCCATTCGCTAAACTCGCGTGCAGTATAAATTTTCCTAAGCGCAGGCAATGCAGGCGAATCACACGGTCTATCGCGCTATGATGACGGCTTTACGATCACATTAATGCTAATTTTGGGACGGTTTTGAAACGATCGCGGAGCGTTGATGATGGTTTGTCATTTTAAATTGCGCACCTTGTTTTAGTAAGCGAGGAATGGTGGTCAGTGAGTGCAAAACCTGAGCTATTGGATAACGTGAATTTACGTGAGCATTTTGACTTAGCTGTTAAAGTTTTCTGCATGTATTGAAACACACCTCAAAATGACAGATAGTTGCTGCCACTCGGCTTGTCAATGTCAGTTCGTTCAGTTCGCTTTTGAGGGATTCACGGGGGTGTGGGGTCATAAAATCTTGTGATACAAAATTGTCATCCTCGCCTACTACCGGTGCACCCTGCTGTGCAACGGACAACACTCTGACGTTCTACAACCAGTGAAGTTTCTTTACTTGATATTGGCGACTTTGCCATTATATCTATTAATTTTGATTAAATACTCAGACAGTGGAAAAATCGCGCTTCAGGACGAATAGGGTTGGTTTAGTTTGGCTCTCTTGTAAAGATAAATGATTTGTAATTTTGTGTGCCATGTCTTTTGAAGTGAAAACTTCTTTAGCGGCGTTGAGCACTTTTAGTATGGTGAAAAAATGTTAAATTCGCGATGCACTCGCGATGTCACGTGACCGTGATCGTCTGATGTGATCGAAAATGTGTAGGATAGGGTTGCCACCTTTTTTGAAGTGAAAATTTCTTTAGCAGCGTTGTGCACTTTGAAGTATGGGTGAAAACCCGAACGGATGACAGCCCTATGGTAAAATAGCTTGATCTCGTGACAGATGTCAACGAAACCAACGCGACGAAGTAACTTTGAATGAACGCTCAAAGTTACTTTTACAATTTTATTTATTTTCACCTTAATTTTTATTATTTAGCTGCCAGTTTTATCACAATTGAAATTTAATACGTTATTGATATAATAAAATAGATATTCACACCTAAAACATACCTCGCAAGTTCTAAAATACATTGATATAATTTTATGAAAATATAACGATTACACACGTACAAAGTAATACCGGACGAATCGAAAATGCGTAAGGCGGAGGGAAAGTGAAAACTTCTTTTTTACTGATTCTGGTAATAATGATGATTCCCTAGTCGTTGAAATTACGGATGGAAATTGATTTTTCTGAGAGATAAACTTTTTAATGTAATATAAAATAATTGTAATAAGTAGGTCTGAAGTGTTAAATTTTTAAAGTGATATAAATTGTCATGTTTATGTATGATAGCGCAATAAATGAATATTGTATTTTACCACATAAATAATAGTATTATTATACTGATTATAAAGCAATTCGTGTGAAACTATTCCTTAATCATTCCAAAATATCAACGTTAGGTAATGTTCAAGTTTTCACTTCTGCCAGCACTCCCGGAGTGCAGTCCGTTGTTTTTTTCTATCTATCTACTTCTTACACTGTTCAATAATTCTAACTTGCGAAAAATCAGGAGGGTTAGTAATTTTGTAATGTCACATGTACAGACAGCAGCAGATCAGGTTACCCATTCGCACTACGAAAGCCGTCGCTATTACAAGCGAGATAAGGGCGACGACAAGGTCAACAGGTATACCCTGATGTGCTGCCGTGTGTACTGTAGCGAGGTTGTATATCTGTCTACTTGAAAAGCCTTTTGATAGCTATTTTGTAATTAAAAGGAATAGGCTTCCTTTTCATGGTCTATGCTGATATTTTGACACAGTCTTCTCGTAGCTTCAACTCAGAATAGTGCTTTCGTTCTAATAAATATTTCAAAGTGAATCTTGGCCCTCATTGATCCTCCCGGCTACCCCTCTCGCTATAGTACCAACCGACATATATTATGTTTAATTATTAAAATTACGCTGAAAAATCTCCCTGGAGAGACGCGGCCATCGAGTTTCCCGCCAAAACGAGCAGTGTATGTCATTCCTTTGATTTAATGACTCCAAATAACAGCAATCATCGCCATCATGCCCGCAGCCACGTATTTCACTATACAGGTTGCTTTAACATTCGAGTGAATAGTTTTCTATGTGAGCTTGGTTCACCTTTGGGCTTGATTGTGGTCAAGATCTAACTTATTCTCTGTACAAATAACTCTAAAATTTAAAATTTCATATCACCCCAGACATTCGATTGCTTATAACTTTTAAACAGAGGACCTTTTGATCAAATATACTTATCTAAAAGAGATCTCTTCCAGCCAACCTAACTAGTGAGAAATAGTATATAAGTAGAAGGGGTAGAGAGATTTGCGCACAGAGTTCAGTGTGTTTTTTTGTTTGAAAGCTTACATATTGAGATGATTATTAGCCTCGCCTTTGTACACTTGGTTTTTCTAATTGATTTTAATAACTATGTTTGTGCAATAAAGAATATTAAAAAAAAATTGAAATCGATCAAATCTTATATTAGCTACGATGCTATAGACAGACACACAGATACACAGACATACAGATAAAGAGATATAAGACAACGACATCAAACTTATAACATCCCTTTTTGTTCTCGGGAGCTAAAAATAAAAGTATAATACACGTGGTTCATGAGTTTCCACAAGCTGTCAAATTGTGAAACCTTTTTCAGGAAGAAAACTTGTTTATGCTTGGAGCTTGATTTAATGTAAACAAAACATTTTGGTGAAAGATGTAACGCCTAAAGTTTACACAACAATGAAAAAATAAATAGAAAAACGATAAGGGAACAAAATCACAGTTAACAAAACAAAAAACAATACATGCAAAGCCATCATCCTGTAGAATTTGTCGCAGTAATGGAGGCACATTATTTCGCTAATTAATTTATGATAATGACCTGATAACGGACGCAGTATAAATCCCACGAATTATGAATACCAATATACCAGTGCCACTGCAAAATACTGTAATGAACACTTTCTCTTAGCGAATTTTTCGATAAATATTGATATTATAAAAGATTAGGGCATACATTTGTGATGGAAATAAATTTCTTATCTATCTATTTGTTTTATGTGACTGTACCTACATTTGTAGCTTCAAAGGATAGTTACTCCACGAATTTTCTTAGGTATTCAAATGATTATTTTTTCATATGCATATACAGTTATTTCAACAAAACTATTGTTTAAATATTGGTTAAGTTAATTGAATCACTATTTTAAAAAAAGTTTTTTGATAATGTTATCCTTTACCCGAAGATTGGGTTACCCATTTTTTAATTTTTATTATTATGTTTTTTTTTGTTATTATGATTCTGATGGGAGTGCAAATTTTGCTCTACGAAAGCCGATGCTATTACGAGGGCGTTAAGGGCGACGTCAAAATCAATATGTATTTGTATAGGCTGATGTGTTGCCGTTTGTACATGTCAAGTATTATCCCGCAAGAATCCTCAAGTATTTTTCCTGAATTTTAAACCTTATTTGTTTTCGTATCTTTACTATGTCTGTTGCGTATTAATCCAATCTCGTCGGCAATTGATAAATTTAACTAGCAATCTAGTCTAGCCAAGTTTGACTGCTCAGACTTTATGCGCAAAAACCGAACTTTTCCTTTCATAGTTTCATGTGTTACCATACAATATAAGCATCATAAATAACCGAATATTTACGAAATAGCCGGAAAGAGCTCATCTTTCTCCAACAGAAATAACAGCCTAGATATTTCCCATAACTGGTGTAATAACTGAGCTATATGTCATAGTACCATCCAACAGCCACTTAAAGAAAACCAACAATCCGTGACACAGTAAACCAATAAACAAAGAATATAAATAAAAATAACTGCTCCGATATAAATAACAGTTATAAATAACAGTCGAGTAGGTACAGTCGAGTACATAGTGCTTTATCAGGGGCTCAGGGCGACGCGTCAGTTCCCTGAGTTATGGCGTCAAGGAACATAAAATATACAACAAAAACTGTTGTTCTTCCAACAGTTTTGGCCCATATTAAGAATGAGCACAAACAGAATGTGGATTTGGAATAGAGGAGGGATGGAGACGCTATCATGTGAGGAATTATTTAAATTGACTTCAGTAGGTACTAAGACATCATAAATTTAAGCTTCTGAATACTAATTTGCATGGGATGTGGACAAATTCCTATTAAATTCCTACGTCTATTACGTCTATTAAAAAAAGATCAAAGAAATTTCATACAAAAACAATTGATTTATTTACAATCTTGCCACAATTCCGTAAGAAAGTCATTCAGCAACTTGGAAATATTTAGAACTCTGTAAACTTTATAAATTTGTATTTTCTAGCGAGAAACAATCGTGTTAATTGCCTTTAATTGCGTTCTCGTTTAGATGTAACTTTGAAAATTGTACGTTTGCTTATGTAAACTTAAGAAAAAAAATGTAAGTTAAAACTGCAACCCATTGGAATAGGCAGAGACAAAATACCAAAAATAAAATTGTTTCATTTTTTTTTCAGGTTTACTGTAGGTACAGGCACATACAATGAGTCTGATGCAAATTAACGCTTTTAAATAAATAAAAGAAAAGCATCATGCACTCAATAGGTTTATAAGTTTTCATCAAATTACGATCACTCCAAATAACCTGCAAAATCAAAAATTTTATGAAATCAATTTTTTGAAAAGTCTCTTTAGATTTTCCAATCCTACATCCTTTAGCCTATCCTCTCCGAGTTCGCGGGGTAATCCGTTATTTTTATTGTTTTTTGTTATTATGATTCTGTCGGGATTACTACTGTGATGCATCGCTGTAGTGGATGCGTTTAATTGCCGCAGACGCTTAGCACACGCGCATAAATAATCAGATTACCCTATGTACGTGACGGCCGTAAGTTCAGGGAGTTTTTATTTCCGAGATATTTCGCTGGTTGATAAAGTAGCGGGATATAAAAGGCGTAAGGATTATTGGCTACTTTATTTGAAGTAATTTTATTTTTGGATGGAAAAATAATTTTCCAGTGTTAATTGACATGGTAGGTCATAGGCATTGGAAGATGCCTGAATATTTTTTATCTCTGTGTAATTTAGAGTTTAAGAAACGTGTATATATTTCTTTTTTTAAAGAAATTGAAACTTATTCATAGCATGTTAGTTTTAAAGTAAAGAAACTTTAATTTAAATAATAATAATAATAATCTCATATGCCCTTAATTAAAAAAAACGTAAGAAAATATATTTATAGTAATAAAAGTGTCAATTTTTTTATGATCTTTCAAAGGGGTCCTCAAAATTACCATGGAACCATTGGATACGCATTCAAAACAAAATAATTGTGGCGATAACCCGTTATAATAATATGTTAAACACTTGTGAAAATAACTGCAAAAATCTTACACAATGTATGTACAAGGCATTTCAAAAAATCTACTTAATAAAAATAAAATCCAAAATTAAATGCAAAAGTAAAATGGTCGCAACTCTGGTAATTAGTGACACGGGTTGACATATTTCGATTTATAATTACATGACGTACTTAACATTTTTGAACCCATTATTCCATTAGTCCTTACTATTCATTATTCAAAAAAATTATTAATTTTGAATTTTATTTTTTCGTTTTTTTTTAAAAAAAAAGGTTGTATTGCCCAGGAGGTGTCAAAAGGAACTGCCTGTGTGAAAACAAAGTAGAAAAAGTTTTCCTTACGATATCTTATATTTTGAAATTTAAAATTCCCGCTAAGATTTGAAAAACGATAATGAGTCCGGAGGTCGTTGTGTGCAAGAGGTGCGTTGTTTACTCCAATATTAAATGACACACACGCTGTATTTATGTTACTAATTTTCGCGCGCCACTGTACTTTGTGTCATATTAACATTTTGTATTAAAATTAGAAGCTCTAAACAAAGGATTCGGTTAAAGAAATAAATATTATAATTAAAAACCATATAAGTACAATAGTTGTTATTTTATCCTTGCAATAACGTTCTGGAACTTTTTTTAAAGAAAAAAAGCTGCCAATTTTAATCAACCAGAACCATCTCAATTACGTCAGCTTACAAACAAGAAAACCGCATCGAAATTCGTCCATTCATTTAGGAGGTACGACGCCACAGACTGTCACAGAGATACACACATCAAACTTATTACACCCTTCTTTTTATGGAGAGTTAGAAAAATAATCATTTATAACCATTTCGTCTTACATCGGTCACAAATAACATCGGTTAATGTGATAAAAAGAAATATCGTCATATGTTACTACCTAATTGAAATAAAACTCGTGATTTGTAAATAAAATAGATAGGTAAATAAAAAAAAAACACTTTTACATAAAAAAATCAAATATCCTAATAATGGATATTGTAAGTAATTGGTTTTCAAAAAATAGTATTCTTTCTAGGGAAATAATCAACTAATCACTTCAAGTCCATAACAAAAGAAATGTGAAAAGAATAACATGATACGATAATCTTATGCGCACAAAAGAGACAACAATAGCCGGTAATGAGTATAAGATTTGAATATAATGTATCGCAAAAACATCAGCAAATCAGTCTCCTACCTGAACTTGTGAGGGTGACGTCTTAATTCTGTTTTACCGCAAAAATTGTGATACAATGAGTTCTACCTTAATAGATTCTGATTTGATTCTCTCAATGAACGAGTATTGGACTAAACTAGACCAGGATTGGAAAGCTGTTGACTTGGAGACAGATGACGATCAAAAATTATCTCCTGTGTTTAGTAGTTTGGATCTCAGAAAAACAACTTTCGACTCTCCGTTTCTCCTGAAGAGCGTCAAACAGAAAATGGAGAATAAAATTTCGCCGCTTGTGAAAGAAGAACTGAACTACAAGAATTTCATACAAGATTTAGAAGACACCGGACCTAAAGAGCTACCATTAAAGCAGTTTTACTTCATCAGTGGGCAGATTCTGTCAGCGTTCTCAGTCGAAGAAATATGTGACAAAATCGACGACATTTTCAAATCCGTCGAGAAACTTTGTTCGACGACAAGTACAATTCGTCAGAAGAAGAAACCACTACCAGAAATAGTTCAATGCAGTATGTCGTCCGCTGGTTTTTCATTCGATGATACAGATTCCGAGAAAGAAAAATGTGATGAAGATGATATAGACAGATTTATAGATGAAGCTTTCGACCAGTTGAACACAACTATAGCTAACCTAACAAAAGAAGATTTAGATGTAAGTGGAAAGGGAACAGTGTCGGGATTGGTGGAGAAGTTTAGCAGCATTTTGAACAGTCCAGTAGTTAATTGTAGTCCCAGAAGAAAAAGGCATTGCAACGATAGATTCAGAGATTTAGCTGAGTTTTGGAAGAATAAAGCGAAAGAAGGTATTTAAATTTATTTATTTTTTAAATTGAGGGTAGACATTTGTAATCTTTTTATTTATACTTTTTAAGTACAGATTTTAGCTTACAAAATCATAGTCTTATGGTCAGGTAATGTAATAATTTCATGAGTATGATAGTATTACTTAATTAATGTTAGTAATTCCATATGTAGGAGTTTTACTGTTCTTGTCAGTAAAAAATATTTTATGTAAATAATTATAATGATTATTGTAAGTTATGCCTTGATTAATAAATGATTTGACAAGATTTTTAATTTATTGTATGGAGGCCAACGCATTAGGATACCCAAATGTTGCAGAATAATTACCTAATGTGATCATTTCAACAGTAAATTTCTTAATAAAATACCCCAAACAGCAGTTTCAATAATACCTAATATACTTGACTTTAAATTAGTTTAGCATAAAAATGCGACTCACTCCACTCAGCTGAACGACATGAGTCGAAATATAAGAAAAAAAATGCCTATCATACACCTTGGAGATCAGCTGATTTGGGTTTCTTGGGAAAACATGATCAGTTTTATGAGAAGAATCACTTCCTAAAGTTTAGACGTAGGCGCATGTCAAAAGTCACGTAACGGAAGGTGTTAATAATTATGTAAGTATATTTTTATATTTTATTTGTGTTAGATTTAAATTTACACATGTGTAGATAACGAAGCAGCAATAGTTTTACTCCATACTACATTCGAATTAAAATAAATGTCACTTTTGTATTTTCCATAGAAAAGTTTTTTTTTAATGGTAATTTCTTACCATGACATTGGTTTATTTCTAAAAAAAGGTGCAACAGGTTAAAAAGATGGACCGGGATGACTGTTTTAGAAGATAAAGTCCATAACGATTCATCTCAGATTTGTCATACATTGCAGCATCTACAAAGTAATTTTTACTGGAGGTCAGTTCAGATGTAGTTAAGCCAAACGCAGCAATGTATAAATAAATCGTTTTTTTTAAGTTTCTTAGGTAGGTATAAATAAGCAAAAATTTATTTTATAAACCAACTTGTTAATGCGGTCCTTTTACTTCATTTAATAAATGAAGTGAGATTCGTAGATGCACACTAACTTTGTATCTAAATGCGAAGACAATGTATTTTTTTGCCTAGAGAGCATTGGTTGGGATCTTACTTCAACTCTTCCAAATAATATCATCGTAGGTATGACATACAGACAAACAAAGCTATTACTTAATTACCTGTTCTGGGACAACAAATAGAAATTCATGGTTCATTAAGCAAGCAGTGGGTTCCGTAGGTCCTCGGTCCAAGTTAGACGCTAAATCACGGGTCGCTCTGGACCTTGTGTGGGAACTCACAGATGTGAAGTAGGAGCAGCCGCGCTGTGGTTTTTATAAAGTTTTCTTCTAAGTCTTCAGGGGCGTCATGTTCTTTTATTTGTACAGAGGCCAGCGCATCAGGTTACTCCATTTTCATTGCGAAACCGCTCTTATCACAACAACACAGAGTGCATGCGTGTGGTAGCCCGAGTTGCGGCCGTCCGTACAAATTAGTATATCATAGTATCACAATCATTAGTAATAACTAAGAGCTGTGTTGGACAAATTTTTTTGTTCAGAAGGATCAAAAAGTCACTTAAAAGTTGATAAGCACTGCACCTTGTATTTTTGTAACTATTAATTACAAGGTAGAAAAAACACTGCTTACTTTGTCTTCGTAACTAGAACAATAACAAATTATTCCAGTCTACAGCTTTTTGATGACGTCAGAATCAGTTGTAAATAATTCTTGCTAATCTAACAGATTTTTTATGTATGCACAATTTAATTAGTCTATGTTAAAAATTTTAAAATTGCCAACAATACCAAAAGTTGAACAAAATTATCGTACCCATCACAGACATTATAAATTATTAATTTAATGTAATCTTCACTTATTTTAAGTGGCGTCCCGAATGTCCTATAAAATGTAACAAAAAAAAGACACTTGCCCGCCCTGGTTTTTTAAGTCCGTGTTTTTTTAAAATACCTATACAGGACTGCATCTTGCCATGTTCTACTTAAAAATCATTAAATAAGAAGCAAAACAAAATGACTTTATAAGTAAGTAAAATTTCAACCTAAAGGCCATTCAAAAGCATTAGTTACATTTTTTGAAATCGATCACGACACACTGCGAACAATTTAATAAAATACTTTACTTTATCTCAACAAAAAACTAGTAATACAATCTCTGACAAAGCAGTGTACCCGCTCACAACACCCACCCGTATGTACCCATTGTACCGCGCACTGACCGGAAGCAGAAACTTATTCCGCCTCGTTCATGCGAGTTGGACAGTTTGTCAATTTATGTGCCCGTGTGTACACCGGCGGGGCCAGCTAATTGAGTCGCATCTTTATCTGACATGTTATGTCATAAAGTTACGTGCTGTATTTTGCGCTGTCTTTTCAAAGACATAACATAATAAGGTTCCTTTCCTTGGAGTGAAAAGAACATAGAACACGCCAGATGCCAGCACTTTTTAGGCGTACTAGGTACATAAAAAGATTTTTGGTACTATTGTTGGTACATTAAAAAACTTGGTACATAATATTAGGAAATTAAATTGGTAAGTGTCTGTTTTTTTTTTTAATCTACTAATTACGATCATGCAGCTACTTGTGATAAGATTTTGTAAGTCCAATTTTCATACATACGCTCATGCTTATAATCCCTAACGTGGTAGGCAGAGCATCAGTGGTTCTAGAACCACTACATGCCACGTTTGACACAAATTGTGAGGGTTATTTTTTTTTATTATTTAACTTAATGCACTAAAAATACAAGGGCTGACCTAATGCCCAATGGCTTTATCTACCAGTGTACCTTAGGGTGATTGGTGAGAGTGAGTGGCAGGTGCACACCTCATCCGAGGTGAAAGGTGAGGAGATTATTAGATGGAACAAGTTGTATAATGGGGAGAGGTGATCAGCTTTTTGCCCAATTGATTCTTGATAACCGGTTGGGTTTAGTGGCGCTGTCTCTGGTACGGCCGGTTCGGTCGAGTGGTAGTGACACTGCCTCTTGATCGGCGGGTCCTGGGTTCGATCCCCGGTCGGGGCAAACATTTGTGTAAAAAGTAGATGTTTGTTCTCGGGTCATGGGTATTTGTGTTTGTCTTAATGTGTGTTCCAAGGGACCCACGACACAAGGTAAAACCTTAGTGTGGGGTTTGAGTGTGTAGCGTTTTTTTTTCTCTTAATCGACTTTAGCTGGTTTGATTCCCGGCTGGGGCCGGCATTTTATGTAAAAAGCAGATGTTTATTCTTATCTTCTTCTGGGCGCGTAGGTATAATGAAATGGTTAACTTATATTTAAGTGAAGTAACCCTATTGTAAGAATTTTCATACCGCCCTAAGTATTTCTGTCCCAAAAAAACTATACATGACATAGACGCATTAGAGTGGGGATTTGAGTATGTGGCGTTACAAACACTCTCAGAAACCTTGGTTAAAGTTGTAGGATGTGTATAAATTCCTTGAAAATCACGTTCAAAGTAGCCAAAGTGCATGCAGTTTAATTAGGGGTGCCAATATGTTGAAATAACTAAACTTAGAACAACTAAACAAGATACCTTTCTTCCTAGCGCTTAGTCCCGTTTCTCATTCGGGGTACGCTTGACCATGATCCAGGATTTCGGAAAATCAGGTAATAACAGTGAAGCGACTGCCATTTCACCTCCGTGACACTGTTAACAGGGGAATCTGACTGGATTGAGTCATGGTTACATATTATCTCAGTCGAAATAGTGCCGTTTTTCGTAATGCAAATGGGTAACCTGATGTGCTGCTGTCTCTATATAAGTCAGAAAAAAGTCATTGGTATATGGCAACACTGGGGATCGATACCTCTCGCTTATGTGTTCGACTTGCTAACCGTTAGAACACCGACGCTCTAGATACCTTGAGACATTAATATTGCAAATTATTGTCAAACATTCATAGTCCGTCAGTTTCGTTTCATTCGTTGATCCTTAAGGCGACTACAGCACCCGATAAAGGCAGCACACATAGGAATAGTGCCATCTCCGTCTCTCAACAGGCCTGGGCCGGCAGTGCGAACAGTGTCGATACACGAAGTTTACGGACTATGAAAGCGTGCGTGCGTAAAAACATGTTCGAAAGTTAGAAAAATGAGACTTATGGAAAGGTAACAGCTTAAATCGAAAAATGCGTTAACTACTTATCGAGAGTGTTCAATCACGAACATTTCGATAGCAAATTCAAATTCCTGTATGCATTTTACTATCGTTTTTACAGCTTAAAAGATACACAATATTGGGTATTTAGAGGTGACTTTGTGAGCTTTTTCTATCGAACCAAAAGTGCTGAATCATGTTTTCAGCAAACTACTTATCTAGTTTATGTCCTGAATATTACCGTAGTATTTTTTTCTTCGATTTAATGCAGTGCATCATGCTTATCTACGCATCATAAAATCGTATTTTAGGTGCTGTAGCCGCCTTAATATCAGCAAAAGTTTTTACGTCCAAGTATACCGATATGTATGTAAATTTTCTGCTTAAACTACGTCATCCTACTGCCATTGAATAGCGGAATAGCCATTTACCTTCTTTGAAATCATTGATCAACCGTTGATCATTACTCATTAGTCAACACTGAAAGCAAAATAAAAATAGATCAGAAAACTGCTTTCTCTTTTTGGCATACTGTGAGTTTCAAAAAATAAAAATACTTATTGCTGGAAACCTGACAAACGTAAGCGACTCTCACCTCTGCCAATACCGCTCTAAGCTGCACTGTGGTCAGATATCGTAGTGAGTAAAGTCGGACGCTGTATATGAGCTGCATATGACCTGCTGAAAGCGCAATGGGACTTGTTTGTTAGTAAAGTAGTTTCTAAACAAATTCCGTACGAATATGCACACCCTAGTGCAACGATATTGAATGAAGTCTTGTGATATCGACGGTATATGTTTTACCTTATTTATTTTATAAAGTAATGTACGTACAACCATGTCATAAACGTTACACACTTAAAGGCCCACTTTTAGGTTTTCCCTTGTGCCTTGGGTCCCTTGTAACATACAAAAAGATGACCCGAAAACAAACATTTGCTTTTTACATATAAATATTTGTCCCGACCGGGAATCGAACCCAAAAACCGTTGAAAAGGACTTTAAATTAGTTAGCGAAACTTTATGCCCAAAGAAAGTTGTTTCGTGAGGACAATCACTTAAAAAAATGTTGACTTTTCATACTAAGATTGATCACAACACTTTTTTTTTAAATTATATTTTTAATATTTTTTTTTATATTTCGACATAATGTTTCTAGGGGAAAGTTGTTCCCTGTGGGCTGATTAACGTGCTTAATTTTCAAAACTCACCCAATATTACCTACGTGAGTGGATGTCTCTTTTGGTCAATTAAGCAAAGAAATCTATTCTTCGTTGTGGTTTGGCGTTGAAAATACTGCCATATTTAACAATGTCAGAATTTTTCAAATTCAATGTCGTTTATGCATATATGACACATGCATTACCTGATGAATTTATATAAGAAAGAATATAGGTATACGACTGCAGACCCCATCAGAAGATTCAAGAACAACCTATAAATTCAAAATGTTATGCGCGGTTAAAAAAAAATCAACATATTTATTTTTGAAACAAATTGAAAAACACTTTAACCTCTTGTCATTGCCTCCCTAAAATTGATCAAGCTATCAACTAACGAAGTTCCAAAAAATGAAAAAAGCCTGTCGCTCCATTAGTGGCGTCAGAGCACACGACTGCTCTCAATCAATTTGGTCAAAATCGGCCGCGTGAAGTGTTTTTAATTAATTTTATGAATCGCACATGGGTGGTATGGAGTCGCCACTTTGAAAACTTAAAGGGTGCATGGAAAAGAGCTGTGCTACTATAAGTAGCAATAGATTCTTAAGATAGACCAATAACAAAATGACCAATGTTTTTAAATTCCAGTTTTGATATTGTGGCTAAAAATCTTCTATGTAAAAACTGCAAATTATCGGTGATATCGGTTAAAGTAATGATTGCCAAAAGTGATATAACAATTACTTTTTATTATTATTATAAGATGAGTTAACTCTTGACCTCAATCTTGACCAAGGTCATAGATGAGGTCGACGATGAAGCAAGTAACAATTAACAATTTCAACTATTTAAAAACAATTTTTACTAAAAAAGGTACCTATAGAGATGCGTGCAGTTTGCTGCCAACCCTGGAGAGGAATGCGAAGAAGAAGAGGGATTTCTTCTTTGTGGTTGAAGAAAACGTAGTACAAACTCAATATTAAAATGTCTGAATTTATTGTGGTCTTAATAATTACACAGCCTCAGAGATCTCATCGTTAGTCAACACGCTTAAAAGGCGTATTTCTATTTGTATTTTATTATTGATACATGATAAAAAGTAAACAAAAGGTAACTAATTTATTTTATTGTAAAATGTAGGCATCCTCATAGAATCTTCACGTTTAGCGCCTTTTTCTTAAATCTTTTTCATTTTTTTTGTGATAAAAACGTAACTCCGTACGATGTCTATTTTCGATACCTCCATAACACTGCTGTTCTCGCGACATCAACGTCGTCCACGCACTAATTCAATATGGCCGACGTAAGCCATTTGCGTTCGCGCTTGACGCATCGCCCGTGAAAAAATCAATTATGATTTTTTGATAGCCACGCTTTGACCGGCTTAGTTGTAGTGGCAAAGGACTTTTTTGTTAATTCCATTTCCATTGAGAAATATTCAAAACCGATATTTTGAGACCAGCTAATGGCTTTTGTGATAGGCAGCTGTATCTAGGAATTTTCATCACTGGAAATAAAATCAAAGTAAAATCAAAGTAATCTGCCTATTCTAAAGTTAAGTCAAAATGGGAGTTTTAAGATATAGGGACAGATTCTCGCACACAATTTTCTCTACTAGTATTTTTTTAAAGATATTTGAAAAGCGTACTCCAAAGCCTGAAAACGAAAGTTTTCAATCAGTGCGTCCTACCCATGATGACATACGGAGCCGAGACGTGGCCACTCACAGTGAGACTAGTCCACCAATTTAAGGTCGCTCAGCGAGCTATGGAAAGCTAGGGCTATGCTCGGTATTTCTTTGAGGGATCGGATTCGAAACGAAATAATCCTTCAGAAAACCAAAGTTACCGACATAGCCCGGCGAATTAGCAAGCTTAAGTGGCAGTGGGCTGGTCATATCTGTCGTAGAACCGATGGCCGTTGGGGCAGAAAAGTTCTAGAATGGAGACCACGAATCGGCAAACGTAGCTTAGGGCGCCCTGTTACTAGGTGGGGTGACGATATTCGTAAAGTAGCGGGCAGTGGTTGGAGGAAGAGAGCTGAAGACCGAGCTCAGTGGCGTGCCATAGGAGAGGCCTATGTCCAGCAGTGGACTGATACAGGCTGATGATGATGATGATGATGATGAAAATCAAAGTAATCTGCCTATTCTAAAGTTAAGTCAAAATGGGAGTTTGAAATAAGGAGAAGTGGTTAAGATATAGGGACAGATTCACACACACAATTTTCTCTACTTGTATTTTTTTTAAGATATTTGAAAAAGCGTACTCCATGCTAGTACATCATAGGCTACCTGGGGAATGTATTCAATGAAACTACTTTGTCACAGAGTGAAGTTGACAGCTCAATCTGTATACCGGTGTATACTAAACATGTATAGTGTATACAGTTAATATATCGATGTCAAAAAGTCACATTGTATGGTCAATATTTTGAAAGTGTTTTTGTGCACGTATTTGACATTGTTATTAAACTTATTACTTTTTATTTTTAAAATTGATATTGTTGACATTCATTGTAATTACGAAATTGATAATTGATAATGTTGGAATAAATGATCTTTTACCACTTATCGCAATGGCATAAATATAATAATTAGGTAAACATATTCATTTATACATATGGTTAAAGTTAAGGGTCTTGTTCAATATAGTTTGATATGGTACACTCAAGAGCACGTCAAGCTTGACACTTTGGACTTTGGACCGGCCCTGCATTGTATGGCGCGCTGTATAAATCAGAGCTCAGCTAAAACTGGTAGTGTAAAGCGTGACCTGCTCTTGACTGTACAATCCCATAAAATAAAACAAAGCAATCTGCCATTACATGGCTAGATACCTTGTTAGGAAATATAGCCGTGAGTATAGGATGCATTAATGAAAATAGTATTTTTATATAATTAACAAAAAAAAATTAAAAAGATGATTATTTTTAAAATAATAATAGAAATTTTTATTTTCTCCAAAAAATTAGTACACTAAGGTCCGTATTACGGAACGCGAATCAGACTCTGATCTATACTTAAGTAGCAGTCGTTTTTGTCATTTTGATAGTGAGAGAGAGAGAGACAATCAACACTTAAGTATAGATCAAGACTTGAGTCTTCTTCTGTAATACGGGCCTAAAATTGAGCATATAGAAAAGTAGGAGACTGGAGCTTGCACTAGGTAAATCCTGTATCGCAGGTCTTCATGACCCACCGCGCAGCTTACATGTACAGTCAACGGCACATCAGATTACCACAAACTGTCAAATTTCCCCAATAGATAGTAAACTCTAATGCTTCGAGACGGCCGGTTTGGTCGAGTGGTAGTGGCGCTGCCTCTTGATCGGCGGGTCCTGGGTTCGATCCCCAGTCGGGGCAAACATTTGTGTAAAAAGCAGATGTTTGTTCTCGGGTCATGGGTGTTTGTATTTGTCTTTATGTGTGTTCCAAGGGACCCACGGCACAAGGGAAAACCTTAGTGTGGGCCTTTGAGTGTGAAGCGTTTTTTTTTTCTTTTTTTTTTTTTCGAGATAAAATTGAAAATCGATTAAAGAAATTTTACAGTTTTGGATAGCATGATGTGCTATTGTCCCTGTACTTACTTAATATCTAAGGACGCAATCAAAATTAAATACTTGAATTTATTTTAAACCAGCTGAGCGAATAAAAAAACTGACATGAATTTACATTTTCAATAAAAACCAACTAAGAATTACTAACAAGCGCTTACCCTAAGGCTCACTTGAACACTAATCATCGACAAAGCACTGCGCTAACCAACCAATTTCAGTACAGCCAACCCCCAGCTGCACGTAACAGTGTATCGAGTATCTTAAACACGCGGCAAATATCCGAGCCGGCTGTAAATCACCGGCTATGGAGCACAGGTGTGCGTAATGCGCCCGCGCAGAAATACGGCCACTACGTCACTGCTTATTGTTAATTGATGGCCTGTGGACGGGTTGGCATGGCCAGTTTTTAATGTGGGTCGCTTTTGGAATAACAAAATAGTGCAAAACAATCAGTTTTTAGGGTTCCGTACCCAAAGGGTAAAAACACGACCATTACTAAGACTGCGCTGTCTGTCCTTCCGTCTGTCACCAGCCTGTATCTAATGAACCGTGACAGGTTGAAATTTTATATTTTTATTTTGTATTTGATGTATTTCTGTTGCCGCCATAACAACAAATACTATAAAACAGAATAAAATAAATATTTAAGGGGTCTCCCATAAAACAAACGTGGTTTTATTGCTCGTTTTTATACAAGGTGTTTCAAAAAAACCAAAAAAAAAAAGAAATTCCAACATTTAATTTTAAAAGTGAAATAGTCGCAACTCTAGTAATCAGTTGCACGGTTTGACATTTACAAAATGAAAGTTTCATATAAGTAATATGACATACTTGTCAATTTGTAATAGAGCTGTGCAATAATCTTAATTTTTATTAATTTTGAATTATTATTACTTTTGGGTTTTTTGAGACACCTTGTAGATAATGGTACGGAACCCTTCGTGCGTGAGTCCGACTCGCACTTTACGGTTTTAATCAATATTTAACCGATGTTTTAAAGCTAACCCGTGATTTGACAATTTAATTCTTTGAAAAATTACCTCCACACCACAATCGTTATATTGCCTATGTCTAAGAAGGTACTTTAATCAAAATTTAAATATACTCGTAGTATGTCGAAGTCGCCAATATAAAGTATAGAAATCCTTTAAGGTTTGTAGTACGTCAGTGCCGCGTCCGTTGATCAGCAAGGTGCACCGCTAGCAGGCGAGGACGACGAATTTGGAGCACTAAGATGTTATATCCCCAATTTTTATCTTATCTGTATACAGGGTGTAAAAGACAGCTTAGCAAAAACTGAAACCATGAACTCAGACAATCACTCTGAATGATTTTCCAGTGGAATTTTTTTTCACGTTTTTTAATATTTTCTGCTTACATTTTTAATTATTTAACCGAATACACTCCATTTTTCAATAAAAAAACAATCATAACAACGTAAGACACGAAAACCAGCAATGTATAACGCGCGCGGCGCGCGTTTTCACGCGCCAAAGTATGTAAATAATGAAAAAATAATTACCTATAACTGATAATAGTTATGGGTAAATTTTTCGATTTAGGTATTTGCTAAGCTGTCCTTTACACCTTGTATAAAGAATTATAAAATTGTACAACAATTTTTAGAAGTTTTTCGTGAAGCTAAACATACATTTCCAGACTTGTTTAAACAACACCTAAATTTCCGCAGTCATTATTCTTCTATATCAAAATGCCTACATTTGACGACGCAACAATCGAATCTCATCCCAATAGTTAAGTACAAGAAAGGTGTCCATTAATCATTTCATTGTGGGAGTAGGGTGACAACAAGTCAGCCTGTATTGTGGATTCGTTGACAGGGATCACGAAGCGACGACAGCGGTCTTATTCTGGGATAGTGAGGTGGGAAATGGATTGATTTCAGTTGTGAGGCTTGGAATTTAACGTTTATCAAGCAATCAATCAAATTGTTAGTTAATAAGCAATTTATTCACACATCCTACTTTACTTTACCTAACAAACTAATATACAGATAATATTCCCGCCTCGCGCTTGTTTACGGCGCGGCCGATATAAATCTTGCACACCATGTGTGCAAAAAGTGTGCAATGGCTTAATGTCAGGTATATTGTTTTACTACTTATTATAAACATTTTGTCTAAAATTCAAATCAAAGTTTTATTTTTACAACATTTTCATTGCAAATACAATAATTTTATTACATTTGTCATGGTAATAATTCATATTTTTTTAGTTAGTAGCAAGATCTTCTAATTGAATGCCGACTTCTAGTTTAAGGTTACGAATGTGTAACTGTTTTATACTTAAAATTAATTATACAGGGCTTTAGGTAAATCTCTGTCAACCTCTCGGGTGGTTAATCAGTCCATGAAACTGAACAACTTCCCCAAGGAACATAGGTCAAAATACGATAAAAAAATTGAGTTCCCATATAAACTTCATCAGCATATAGCACATTTTGTATGGGAGATCAAAATTTTTTTTTCGTATTCTGCTATCTTATAATCTTGACAAGGAGATATAAGAGATTTTAAGCGTGAGTGTAGATTGTAAATAATAATCTTGATCGTATCGATTACCAGTTTGTTGTTTGAAACAATGATTATTTTATTTATTATTTATCCTTTTTCACTTTTTAAAAATTTTACTCTAACTAACTAAAATCAAATCCGCGATTTACCAACCACAGTCATCAGTCCCAGAATAAGTCGCCAGGGCTCACTCAATGTAGTGAACAATCGCAAATGAATGGTCGCAAGACAAAGGAGTCCGTCCTTTGTGCTAATGAAGAATGGTCACCCTACTCCTCGGGGCTAGTGTGTTAGGCGTTACATTAATTTGGAGCTAGTGTTTGGACAGGCAGACCGGATTGAAAGGGTTTGATTTTTGAAAGTGGGGCGGTTAATTGCAAATCTACTGAGTCTACAAATCTACTGTTTGGTTGGTTGTTTGATGTTTTATGCGTTCCTTTTCTTAGATTTTCTTGTCAAAAAATGTAAGACAGTTAAAACATTGCAAATCTACTGAGTCTACAAATATACTGTTTGGTTGGTTCAAACAACTGGTTGGTTGGTTGTTTTATGAGTAGATACTTTTTTTTATTTCTTGTAAAAATTTAAGGCAGTTAAAACTATTTAAATAGTTACAAAGTATAGGTATTTTGATCAAGGAATTTCCAAGTGTCTATATTTTTGTTTTACTATTTTTGGGAGAAAAATTCCATGGGTTTTTTCCCGTTTATTAATAATAAATTCTAAATTGTTTTGAGTACTTACCTATTTCTTTTATAGAATCCGTGTTCATTATTTTTTTAAAAGTCAATAAAATAATTTAGTAAAGTGAAACAAGGAGTTTTGGTCATAGTTCAGATAGGCATAGGTTATGCCTGCACTCTGTGCTGTCGTAAAGAATGGATTTTCGATGAATTGGGGTAACCTGATGCGCTGGCCTCTGTACCAATACCAATTAATTTATTCTTAAAAGTATCAAACCTCATAGAACTCCTTTAAAACCATAAATAGAAAACATCCATACTATATTATAAACGCGTTTTGTATGTATAGATGTTTGTTCCTCTTTCACGGTCAAACGGCTGGACCAATTTTGATAAAACTTGGTATGGAGATAGCTGACACCCTGTATTAACACATAAGCTACATATTTTTTTCCAAATTCCCACTTAAACGAAGTCCCGGGTGGAAGCGTACGTTATAAAAGCAAAAATTAGAGAAATCTCGCCAAAAAACCCGTATCTTTAAGTCAACATGTCAACACGTCGTAACCCGTCAGCCGGACTCGAGCCGGATCACCGGACCGGCTCGTGGACGTCACGTGTCAACCCGGTCACTTTATCTTACGGTGTAGGCAGGTATCTGTTGAGATTTTTGGGGAAAATGTTACTCAATTTATGTTATGTGTATTTATTTTGTGTTGACGCCTACATTAAAAATTTTCACATTAGGTATAAGTATGATATTAAACATTGCATGAAAAAACTGAGACCCAAGAAGCTATGTAACCTATTACACAAATAAGTAATCGAATCTAATTGCACTTCTTAAGGTCATAAACCGTTTGCCTTACAGGTTTCCGACTTCTGACCTTTACGTAAAGTGCGGAGTTCTTTCTATAAGGAAATTGTATGTGATGCAATGTCTGCACAGGTTCCATTGTAACACTGTTCCTACACTATCAAAGACCAAAAAAAGGGTTGACACTATTCCTAATCCATTTTGTAAAAGTGAATTTGCAAAAAGACACTATAACTACAATGCACCTAATCTATACAATAAAATCAACAAAGTGCTAGTAATTAGTTTTTATTGTATGCAATTGTTTTTCACTGAGGAAGTTACTGCAGTCTGTAACACAGCTTTACCCAAAGCTAGCACAGGCTGCAGGGCTTCTTGTCTCCTTACCAATGTTTTAAGTTACAATAAAGATTTATTATTTATTATTATTATTTATTATTTAATTAAATTCTCGGCATCTATTATTTTAGTGATTTTAACAATGTCTGTGAGTATTTTGGATCGATGTTAAAATAAAGAATAGCAAAGTAGCTACTATTTAGTAAAGAAACTCTTTAAGGGTTCTAATGCGCCACAGCCTCGCCCGTAGATCAGCAGGGTTTTTTTAATTTTATTTTTTTATTATCAGATAGGTTAACTCTTGACCTCAATCTTTACCAAGGTCATAGATGAGGTCGACGATGGAGCGAGTTAACCCAGGCACTGGTACTCCTACATACCGACGAAACACAGCAAGATGTTTGGCGTCAGACTTCGGTAAGAGGGTGGTCACGAACCAGACGACCCTTCACAGAGCCTACCACACCGCAGGGTGCAGGGTGCACAGCTAGTAGGTAAAGATGACACTGGAGAAGCCGGTAAGCAAAACGCGAAGTTTTTCTGTATTGTGGTTTCGCCCTTCCAACAAAACACTTATATTTGACCTAACAACTTCCAGAATGTATTACAAATGCGGGGTCTAGTTCTTTTTTTAACCAAATGATCTTCTGCCTACCCCGAAAGGGATCATAGGCGTGAGTGTACAGATATACATTATTGAGAATGATCAGAAAATCAAGAATATAAATTAGAGTAATTTTATTTCAGTAAAACGTCACATAATCACCATTTCGTATGTGTTTTATCTGTCTCTAACAACTCCATTTTTCAGTTTTCATGAACTGGGTAAGCTACGTGCGTAGCATTGCTACGGCTACGGCGTAGCACCTGTAGCACTTATTTACAAAAATGTCCGGGAAGGATTTATTATCCTACTACTTACAGGTACAGCCAGTTGAATGTATCATTTTTATGTACGGATGCTATAACGTCAGAGTGCAATGGTTTTATAGTAAAATCATTCTTTTTACAATTGTACATTATCTATTCTCTTCAGATGCTTTAAAAAAAACTATAAAACTAATGTCGTCTTTTATATTTTATGCCTTTTCTTTTATATATCTTAATGTTGTGCCAAAATAAACCGGATAGTATTTAGGTACATCTTTATTTTCACTGAGAAATATTTTTACTCTTAAAATCGATTTAGTTATTATAATTTAACGTTAATTTACAGACTTTGCAGTTTTCAAGAGAAGAATAATTTCCCAACGTGGGGTGATCGGTTGAGAATAACACCACCCTATCCCATTCCATGGGTGTCGCAAGAGGCGACTAAGAAAACACAAATGAGACCTGCCTCCTAGTAATCCACCTTAGGTGTCCTATGGTCTCATGTGGTGTTGTAAGCTCTGTAGAGGGCCGTCTTGTCCGCGACCACCCTCCCACCGAAGTCCGTCGCCAAACAGCTTGCTGTGTTCCGTCGGTACATGGGAATAACAGTGCCTTAATTGATATTTTCTGGGTTAACTCGCTCCATTGTCGACTTCATCTATCACCTTGGTCAAGATTAAGGTCAAGCGTTAACCCATATCATAATAATAATAATAAAAAAATTAAGAATTTGGCTGGCTTTCATAATGTTATAAAGAGCGTTAAGTTAAAAATGTACAAATCTATATATATAAAAATGGAACCCGATTGTCAGGAGAAGGTTCTTATGAAAGAAAAAACTAAAAAAGTGCCACGGGAACGAAGTCCCGGGCGGAAAAATAGTTAATAATAAATTCTCTTGATCAGTTCTCAACGGAAAAAAAACGATACAATTAAAACTTTGATATTTAAATGAATGTCCCTAAATTGAATGGTCTAATAATTTACATATGCGTTTGTGTGCACATTGCAGTAGATAGCTCATGTTTTAATTTATGGTCGAACTTGCCAGCTCGATGCGGAGGAAGTTTCGATACTATGGGACCATACATTGATAAGCTCGCAGCTTGATTTACTTACATTACTGCAGTTATTGCTGGTTTAGAAACGTATGTTACAATTATAATTATTTTTAGTGTAATTTTACACAATTGGGAGCTAAATACTTATTCTACCAAATCCAGTATAGCAAGCACGACCCGCGACAAACTTCGATGATGGTAAAACTTCTCTTTAATTGCGCGATAGCACCACGCAAATGCTTGCTCGCCTTTCTTACGTTGTCATTTTGACATAGGTATTTTTGACACTTGACCGCGTTGTTTTTAAGTTGTTCTTGAGCTGCTGAAACGTAGATAAGCCTGAGTGAAACAAAATAAAGGAGGTAAAGATTATTAATTTTTCTAGCTATAGGGTTTTAAACATTTCCTCATAAAGTTAATAACTTTCCGCAAGAAACACATACCTATTCGGTTTTACAATAAATTGACTTCTAATGGACAAGTTGTAAAATAAAAAAGTGATTTTTGCATAATATTAAGTAAATTGACGGCCGGTTTGGTCAAGTGGTAGGTGACGCTGCCTCTTGATCGGCGGGTCCTGGGTTCGATCCCCAGTCGGGGCAAACATTTGTGTAAAAAGCAGATGTTTGTTCTCGGGTCATGGGTGTTTGTGTTTGTCTTTATGTGTGTTCCAAGGGACCCACAACACAAGGGAAAACCTTAGTGTGGGCCTTTGAGTGTGTAGCGTTTATTATTTATTTATTTAAAATAAAAAAAGTATTTCTGTGCATACTTTTGTGTTGATGAAGTGTTATTATGTGTGTTGTGTTCTTGTTCATACTTTCACTGAAATGCAGTTTTACCAATCCTTACCTAATATTTATAATACGTGAAAGTACGTTTCACACCAACACGACAAATCAACGAGATTCTTTACACAAAAGTAGCTGAAGAGCTCGAAAGCTGTTTTTCCACGCGAACAAAGCCGCAAGCGAATATCTAGTTTCTTATAACTTTCCTCAGACCACTTGTTTTGTTACAGACCTTACTCATTCTCGTATCCAACGCCAAACAAGTCTTATCTGGTCTCGCTACATCTTAACGTCCCGGTTTTTCTCGCCTACCTCCCGTGACAAATAGTTGTCGCGCTGACTGATTGTCGCGCTATTATGTCTCGTGATCACATTGTTAGGATCAGGTCACTCGGCTTATTAATCACTCAGTGTGGACCGGGCCTTAGTCAATCTGTCTTCTGGAGTTTTGTTTTGGGGAAAGGTTTTTTATGTTTTTCTTTTTTTGCTTACTTAAGGCTAGATTCTATCTTAGATACAGGTGCGGATTCTGTTCGCATGTAGAATTTTTTTTTATGTTTTTTATTTTTATTACTATTGTGTCCCACTTCTGGGCAAAGGCCTTATCCAGCCAATTATCGAGTCAAAGACAAAAGTTCTTTTTAGATCAGCAACCTTTTGGTACTTTTCGTTTGGTATCCAGTTGTAGCCAATTTAGCCTATGTCTTGTTGCATACTGCAGACATTTGAATAAAACGCCACACACACTCAAAGAAACCAAAGTTTCTCTTATATCATAGTTTGACACAGCACGAACCGAGACAGGTACATGCAAACAACTGCTCTATACACAAGCTAGCTTGTCGCCCAGGCCTTCGTTCCCGTTGGGATTTGGGAAAATCATGTAGTTTTTGTGCTAATCCAGGGTCTTAACTACCTTCGTTCCAAATTTTATCAAAATTGGTCCAGCCGTTTAAGCGTGAAAGAGTAACAAACATCCATACATACACCTGTACAAACTTTCGCGTTTATAATATTAGAAGTGATATTTGCCCCAACCAGAAGCCGAACCCACGACCTATTGATTCAAAGGCAGAGTCATTAGTCACTAGACCAAACCAATCGTTAATAATAAGTCGCGTCGTGCTCGCTTCGCGTTTCATTTAATAAGGTGTTGACAGAAAATCAGCGCTGTTGACTCTCAACAGCATATGCTGAGTCAGAACCTATTCGCTGACACAACACTGTTGATTATGCTATGCTTTACGCTGTGCTTTGACTAATTAACTTTGTGGTTTATTGTGTTTATTTTAATTGTTTAATTGTGTTTTGTCTAGTGAATAAATGTTATCTATGTCTATGTCTATGTCTAAGAGTCTCATTCAGTTACAGAAATGTCGAAACTACAAAACTAGAGAAGCACAGGTCGGTTCAGGTGACGGCCTGTAACCTGTAACCAGAACTAACCAGATTAATCTGTGGCGAGGAGATTGAGAGCCCCCTCAATACTCGGCCGAGGCTAAGTGCTTACGCTATAATTTAGATGAATTGATGCCCGTAAATTTGATTGAGTCTACAAAGTGTTAGGGTCGGTTAGTAGCAATTATTATTGTGTTCAAGTGATTTGTTTTAAGTTTGACTTAGCTAGTGAAGGAGTCACGGTTATATACCATAGTTCTTTATCAACTTTAATTTTAATTGATTCCTATTTTTTAAGTTTTATTGCAAATCTCACACTATACATAAAAGAGAGAAAAAAGTAGACTCTAGGAGGTTCCAGGGCTATTACAAAATTTCTGATTACATAACTGACAAGCAGCCATGGGAATGAACTGCTCAGCTCTAGAGTTATTTCAGACTTAGTTAAAATTAGAAAATAAGAAAATTTGTAATGCGTTTAAAAAGAGCACCCTCAGAGTTTCTTGCCTGTTCTTCTCTGGGGAAGTCTGCACCTTTGCGAATAGGCATAGAGTCAGTAGGGTCAAAAGAACGAATGCGTATGTATGTATTTAAATCCTTTAATGTTTGTTTGTATGTATTTCATGTAGTCTTGACTTGTTTTAAGTGGCATCCTGAATGTCCTATAAAATAAATATTTTTTCTATTCTATTCTATTCTATTCATCTTATACACAGGCGGAAAAAACAAAGTGGCTAAATACGACATTTCGACTTCATAGGTGAGCGATGAAGCATTTCTAAACATTTAAAGACTTTTTAAAGTTGGCGACTAATAAGATTTGGCCCTGAATAATAATTTTGGTTCAATAAGCTATAAATTATAATCCAGTAGTCTATTGAACCATTGTAACGAGTAGATAGAATAAGAAGAATCATTGTGTATTTTTTTAGGTTTTTAAAATAACCTTCTACGTGCTTTGCTACGGTCTCCTAGCTACATTGGCCGAGCGGTGGGACTCGACCATGTTACAAAACTGTATGCAGCTTCATGCCAGTCAGTCTCCACTTATATTATAAAAAAAAGAAAATATGTATTTAATGAATAATAATGTCAATGATAATAATGTGTTAGAAATTTTGTAATTTACTAACATTTAGTGCTTAAGACTATTTTTATTTTACTAACAATATATGGATATAGAATAGATGTTATGTCTGAAATAAACTAAATATTATTATTATTATTTGCTATATCTGTTGTAGAAACAAAATATAAAAACCCCGTAGTCTACAACTTTATATGACTTTTACTACATCTAACAGTGCTTTTAATGTTTTGTTGCGTTTTGTCAATCATCGATTTCTTGGTTTCTTCTTATCGTGTAGGTATAGTCAACTATGTGGCGAACTTGGCTAACCCTGGTGTCAGAGTTTTCAGACCGCATAAAGGCCTCTGACTTGGTTTTAACGACTGTAGTCAATCGACAACAGCCGGGACTAACAGCTTAACGTGCCCTCTGAAGCACAGAAACACTCGCGATTAATTGCCACCTTGGTCACCCATCAGGTTCCCTGCCTCTGTGTACGTTACTTAGCCTCACCGATCGGTTAAGGTCAGCGGTTGATATTTTGAATGCACGTGAACTATCTATAAATTATTAGATTTATCGCCTACAATATTGTTATTTGTTTATATTTTCATGTCTATCACTTATCAAATTTACTGTCAACAATATTTAAAATTCATAAATTAAGGATTACAAACTTTATTGTTGTTTTGTAAGAATTTCGAAAACGTGACGTTTCCAAGACACAACCAGACATTTGGAAGCACTATATAAGCTTACTTTTCTAATATTTTGATCTCAATTAAAACAATCCTAATTTCTCTAAATAGTCGATCATTGCACCCTTGCAAAACATCTCTCCTCGCCATCAATTTAAGAGTGAGCAACATTTCAACGTCACCAAGACATATCTCCAGCGATTTCGAACAACACCTTATCACCGCTTTCAATTACCGTTTGCATAGCGGCCTTGTCGTCCATTTTTCTTCTAAAACGAGAACCTTAATTGATTATCACTAATTCAAGCCCCCACTACAAATTGCCAAGGATTGGAGTTTGAAGGGGAGAAGTGACTTCGGTGAAGGTTCTGTTAAGTAGTGACGCTATGCGATAAAACGAGAGGGTGAACGAGATATATGCTGTGATGTCATTATGTCACTGCTTAGGTAAGATAGCATAGCTGGGAAAAACTAAGTAACAAGCGAGAGAAGACTGAAGAAAGGAAACAGGCATATGTGTTTTAAAAGATATACACATGACCGCACACATACAGACATACATGCATACATGTAGACCTTGACGTCGCCCTTATCTCTTTCTAAATAGCGCATCTGAAGAAAGGAAAAAAGCATAGACGCAATGTAGCCAGCCTTTTTTTTTAAAAGATGTACACACGGCAGCACACGTACAGTCGTACACACATACATGCTATACATATTTATCCTTATCTCGCTCGCAGTAGCGTTAATGGGCTTTCGTAGTGCAAATGGGTAGACTGACATGCTGCTGTTTGTACTCTGGGGAGTGTGCTCAGGATCTAACGAGCTCATTCTGCCTGCCCCTTTCTTCCATCGAACTTCCAGATGCACTACAGGGTACCCTTGATACCTTGCCGAGATGCCTCAGATACGTACTTAGCACGATTCTTAATTTTACATATTGCGCTCTGCCAAGGAATGGAATTCTCTACTGGCGTCTGTATTTCCAACCTCATATAACCCGAATATCTTAACAGTTACAGTGAATAGACTACTTTTGGGTGAGCTCGCTACATCCTCGACCGCATCTTTGCCCTGAGCTAGATTATGATCAAAAGCGAACCCATTCCTAATCGCTATTTAATATTATAAATGCGAAAGTATGTATGTATGTATGTATGTATGTATTTATTCTTTATTGTACATGAGTATAAGTTACACAAGACACAATATAAGAAAAACAGTACAAAGGCGGACTTATCCCACAAGGGGATTTCTTCCAGTCAACCCATTGAGTGTTTGAGAGGAAGGAGTAGTCGGCAGGTAGCATTAAATGTACAAAAATAGTACAATATAATATATTAATATACAAATAATATAGTAAATTAAACATGTACATATGTAATATATAAATATATAATATAAGTTTATACATATATATAATAAATAAACAACAAGATGTGAGAAAATACAGTGTTAGCTAAGAGCTTCAGCATCGAAACCAAAGTGCTTTTTGAGCCTCAATTTAAAACTTTCGACTGAAGGGGACTTACGGACAGATACTGGTATGCTATTCCAGAGCCTCGCCGCGTGCACTGTAAAGGACCTGTTGTATGTACGTGTAGTGTTTGGCGGGATAGTGAGAGCAAGGTTAAAACCAGATCGCAGACGCTCACCACTGATTTCAGACCTATGCTGGAATCTTTCCCGCAGATACACTGGCGAACAGGGAGAATTTAGAATTACGAAGAGTAAGGAAAGTATGTGGAACTCTCTGCGCTTGCGGATGGGTAACCATTTTAGCTTCGTACGGAACTCCGATACGTGGTCAAATAACCCTGTCTGTCTGCCTGTCTGTTACACATTCACGCCTAAACTAATGAACCGATTTTGATTTTGGTATAAAGATAGATCAGACCTTAGAAATAGACATAGGCTATATTTTATTCCACAACAGAGTACGATATAGCCTGTAATCCACGCGAGCGGAGTAGCGGAGGAGGCTAGTAGGTAAATAGAAATCAAGATTTTTTTTTGTGTTGTTTTAAAACAATTTAAACTGCCTTAGAAACGTTCCTCGCCCCACCACTCTATGCCTAAGGCGATATTTCTCGACGACAACAGCCTATCAATAAAGACAGCGTGCAATGCTCCTGCTAAATTGAGACGAGCAATTTACGACCCTGGTAAGACACTGCGCCAATTTAACCTGATGTCCTACTTGATTTGTTGGCCCGGCTTGATTGTCTCTGATACTAGGCTGAATGTGGGATGTACGAGAGAAATATGGCTCGAGTTTGTCTTAGACAGTACTCAGACGCGCGAGCTTATTGATCAGTAAGATGGTTTGATGAAGGCTGACCAATTGGATTAATTTGAAAAGAAAAACTACATTATTAATGCGAAAGTTTGTAAGGATGGATGGATGTTTTTTACTCTTTCACCCAAAAACTACTACACAGATTTTGATGAAGCTATGCAGTAAAATAGCTTGAACAGTCGAATAATAAATAGGCCAAATATATAATTCCCAATTCTTACGGGAGCGGTGACTTTAAATGGTAAGCGAAAATGGAAGGCCGAATAACCTAATAAAAAGCCAAATCAATAATCTCTTCATGCAACTTGTAATAGTGTCGAATAGCTGATAACTAATAATTATAAACGATCAAAATTGTATAAGTGGAACAAAAAATATAAACGATTTAGTATTTGCTGCTTTTGCCCAATAGGCTGACATAGCATACATACATACGTAGTAAATAGCAACAATGCTACAAAAAAACAAATGACAGTACTATTACCACAGCCTTCTGCTAGTCGCGCCATTACCCTTTCAACAAAATGTCAGGTTGACACCATTGACGATTTCTGACTGGTCCTAGGGTCCATCAAACCAAAAAAAGAATAAATAATAATTAACGATGTCGAATCGACTTTCTTGTGATACGTTTATATAGATATTCAAATTTATAAACCATGAAAAAACAATGTTTTCTTATATGGGAACAGGCTAAAATCACAAAATTATGAAATATTCGTGTCAACAAGACACAGATAAGTACTACACTGTAGGTACTGTAAACACACACGGAAACACTTCAAACCACACATGCCTGCAATCCTGTAAGTACGGACGGCCGCATTACAGACAAACTAATAAGTTTAGATATAAAAAGTGAACAAATCAGTGAAACATAAGTCATGTAAAACTTCATTTACTAATTCAACTAAGTAATTCATAAAAGGTAGGAGTGAGAAATACTTGCTTTATTCGGACTACCGAATAAAGCAAGTATAGATTTTAATAAGTAGGTTATTGTAATTATTTGCATGTTAGAAAAGATTTTTTTTAAATATTGTACATGACATATATCTCAATGAATTGTTCACTTTTTATTTAAATTTTATTGTCCATTCACTTTCACAATGTATTCACATCGTCCTAAAACTTGTCATAAACTATTTTCGCGTGCATACACTATTTTTGCGTCTTTTGTTCGTTGACCGTTCTGTGTGTACCTATAAAGATTCTAAGCATCAAGCTTTGTGATAGTCTATGAGTCTCTATTTCACACACACTGTACATAAGGTCTAGATTTACGTAGATAAACCTTTTTTCCTATAAAATCTATAGAAACAAACCCACGACCGGAGATTCATACTTGATTAAAGGGAAAGCTAGTAACACAACCAGAACATTAGATAATAAGCTAATTTCGCTACCCATTCATACACTGTCAAATCCTATAATGCGATTGTTTACAAAACAAGTGTGGCAAAGCGCGCCACAAAGCAACCGTGACGGAACAAAGTTTGCGAACCGGATTGCACCGGTTCCGAGCGGATTAGACCGGATCGGGGCGGATTCAGGACAGGTGATCTGGAAGTGTTAACATAGAAGGTTGTTTTACCCAGAAAGAGTATAGATAGGTCAACATGTATAGTCTGATTTGCTGCCGTGTGTACAAACATGTACAGTACATTGTATTTACAAATAACAACAAGTGTCAGACTAAAAACTGTTTATCAAGCATCACTTACAACACACATAAATAAAAATTACTTATAACAAGCTTATAACACAAAAGAGAGGAAAGGGAGTCGCTATACCGAGAAGAGTGCTTCTCTTAAGGCGACTACAGCACCTAAATTACGATTTTATGATGCGTAGATAAGCATGACGCACTGCATTAAATCGAAGAAAAAAATACTACGGTAATATTCAGGACATAAACTAGATAAGTAGTTTGCTGAAAACATGATTCAGCACTTTTGGTTCGATAGAAAAAGCTCACAAAGTCACCTCTAAATAAGTACCCAATATTGTGTATCTTTTAAGCTGTAAAAACGATAGTAAAATGCACACAGGAACTTGAATTTGTTATCAAAATGTTCGTGATTGATTAACGAATTTTTCGATTTAAGCTGAACATTACCTTTCCATAAATCTCATTTTTCTAACTTTCGAAGATGTGTATCGACACTTCGTGTACCGACACTGTTCGCACTGCCGGCCCAGGCCTGTTGAGAGACGGAGATGACACTATTGTGCTGCCTTTATCGGGTGCTGTAGTCGCCTTAACTCTGACAAAAATCACAGATTTCTACTTAAAAAATAACAGTAATTATTTGTTCAATAAAGAAGGATTATCGCTAAAACGTGGGGCGCGTGGCGTCGAAGTAGGTAAATAACGAAAACTCCTTAACTTGACGTTTCCGGGAAAAAATAATTACTTATAGTCAATCGTAGTTATAGGTACCGTGTGGTGATCGGCTTAGAATAACACCACCCCATCTCTTTCCGTGGGTGTCGTAAGAGGCGACTAAGGAAACACAAATGAGACCTGCCTCCTAGTAATCCATCCCAGGCAACGACACTTCATTTTTTCTGAATCTGAGGTGTCGTCCTATGGTCTCATGCGGTGTGGTAGGCTCTGTAAAGGGCCGTCTGGTTCGCGACCACCCTCCTACCGAAGTCCGATGCCAAACAGCCTGCTGTGTTCCGTCGGTGCGTGGGAGTACCAGCGCCTTTATAGGCATTTTCTGGGTTAACTCGCTCCATCGTCGACCTCATCTTTGACCTTTATGGTCAAGATTGAGGTCAAGAGTTAACCCATCTTATAATAAAAAAAAAAGGTAGATTGAACCATTTAAGTATTTCCTAAGCTGGCCTTTACACCCTGTATATGACATGTAATTTCTTAAAATTAGAATAAATGAGTATGAGTATTTGTGTTGGCCATCGTTGTAGACTTACGGATCAAATTCCTAGTGAATTCCTTCACTGTTAAAGGACATTGGATGAAACCAATTTCCTTAACAGTACAAGCACTAGCTCCCGCCCTGGCTATCCAGCGTTGGCGTGAAGCGGTTTGAACCGCTTAGAACCAGTTAGAGGCAGTTAGTCAGGTGAGATCCGCGCGCTTACTATCGGAATTATTGTCTTTGTGCAGCTCTATATGCAGATGCGATCGCTAGAACTTTATTTTTGATCCCTGATGCGAGGCTAGCGGGATCCCTATGTGAAATTATGCAGTCTATATTGGAAAAGCTTGATGAAAAAAAAGACTGAAGAAGTTAGGAGTTATGTGAGATGTAAAAAAATATCTATACTCACGCCTATTATGCTTTTCGAGGTAGGCACTGCATTAAATCGTTCTGAAACTACTTGATGCCACATTTGACATTCATTCTGAGGGATTGTCGTACAAAAATTGTTTGAAATAACCATATTTAACACTTTATTTTTTTTATTATAAGATGGGTTAACTCTTGACCTCAATCTTGACCATAAGGTCAAAGATGAGGTCGACGATGGAGCGAGTTAACTCAGAAAATGCCTATAAAGACACTGGTACTCCCACGCACCGACGGAACACAGCAAGCGGTTTGGCGTCGGACTTCGGTAGGAGGGTGGTCGCGAACCAGACAGCCCTTTACAGAGCCTACCACACCGCATGAGACCATAGGACGACACCTCAGATTCAGAAAAAAATGAAGTGTCGTTGCCTGGGATGGATTACTAGGAGGCAGGTCTCATTTGTGTTTCCTTAGTCGCCTCTTACGACACCCACGGAAAGAGATGGAGTGGTGTTATTCTCAACCGATCACCACACGGTTACTTACTTTGCCAGCAATCTGATTGGCGTACTTTAGATACTTCACTATTGAAGAACCTACTTATAGAGATTCAAGTAAGTATCTATTTAAAAAGATTACACCACTGTCTTTTTTCTTAACGGTACAGTTAGTCAGCATAGCAGGTAACCGTATTGTCACAAGAATGCCCAAATTGCAACAGCATAAAGTACTACATGGCAAACAGATATGCTAGCCTCTGAAACTTCAAATTATCGAGCAGAATTCACGACAGACATAGCGTATACTGCAGCCATAAAATATCTGGTAGACCCTCAAGATGCTGTAGCTTCCACCGTCAATCTATGTAAACAGGGCTGCAATCCTCTGGTGCCATTAAATCAATAGGTCTTTGTCCAGGTATCCGAAGTGCCATCGAGGGCGTTTGATTTAATATAATAGTCCAAGCGCACATTATAGCCCAGTCGCACATTAGACGATCAATTGGCCATCAATTGCGCGGTTAATTTGCAGTAAATACGCGGTAATCCGTCCTGTGACGACTATGTTGTGGTAGGGGTGATGTTTATGGATAATGGTAGGTGAGAATTGATGGATTATATCGGTCATGAATAGCATTAAAGACATGATTTTCCGCATGGGACGGTTGGTGTTTAAGGGTTTTCTTGTGATCCATTTTTTGAATGAAAATCTTTTTTTCCATTTAATTGTTTCTATACCATGCTATTATCAAGACTTAGGACAAAAGTGGTGATAAGCACAGCGACCAAACACAAGATGTGGCGTACTTGGAGAGTCAGACTTGTAAACCCACTCCACTGACCTGAAACCATGGTTATGGTGGGGATGGATCATGATCCAAATCCAGTCACTCTACTGGATCATGGTCAAGCGTACACGAGAAACGGAAAAAAACGCTATCTGAAATATAACATCGGGCAGAAACAAAATACTGCTTTTCCAAAAATACTGACACAGTGGCCTAGTTATTAAGAGGTGAATTATTTATGTATAATGAATATTCTATTCGTGTCAATCAAGACGCGATCAAGCGCAACGAATCAAGTCGACGTCGTCAAAGCTCTACGCTCGATTGACCACTTTTATAAATGCTTTTATTAAAGATAAGATCATTTTAGATAGTATTTAGTGAACAGATAGCGAAAACTTCGAAGTATTTACTTTAATCAAAATATACGAACCAATTTTTGAAAAAAGTACAAACTTCAAAGAAATTGTAAGAAACTTTTTTTTTATTATCTTAAAACTAAGTTCCACAAAAGTGCTCTATAGGATCGAGTGTCTCAACAATTAATACGTATTAGTAACTAAAAATAAAATTTTAAAAATTAAAAACAAATCTTTCAACTCCAATTTCCGATTCCCATAAACCAACCCAGAAAAAGTCCCAATCAAACGTGGCCAATAAACAAATTCAGTAAAGCCCATTCCACCTGGTTGCGGCCATAAACAGCGGACAAGAAAAGCAAAACGTATGTGCCGTATCGACGCAAAGCCGGGTACAAATCTGGGCAGTGGATAGCCGGGCCTGATCGACAAATCCGGTAGATTACGCGCTGATACAGGAGCATGTTTATGAGACAGCGTCCGTGTTGCTGGACTCTATCTGACCACGCAGGGTTGCCACTCGTAAAATGACGTCACCTTTATAAAATACACAAATCTAATTTGCATGTTTACTTCCATGTAAACACTGGGAGTGAAAGAAAAACTTGTGTCAGATAACCTACCCTTCCCAGGTATATAGTAAAAGTCTGTAAGAGGGTTGCGAGAGTTTTGCTGTATAATGGGCGAAAGGCTGACCACCTCTCACCCTTATGCAACTTGTACTATCTGATAACCCTCAGAATTTGTCTTCAACGTGGCATCTAGTGGTTCTAGAACCACTGATACTCTGCCTACCCCGTTAGGGATAATGGGTGACAGCATATGTATATATGTTGAGGGGATGGGTCAGAAGTGGATGCCCTAGGTGAACTTTTTTAAAGTCAAATCGGTAACGCACCGAAAGAAAGGCCGCATAAGGAATGCTGGAATTCTATGAGCATACATAGCGTGTCACATTGATGTTTTTATGCAAATAAAGCCTTTTATCTTTTAAGAAAGAGAAAAAAGGCGGTGAAAAGTCGTCATTGTCATGTCAGCCACAAACGTCCAGCGTCAGATAAAGGCACTCAAGATTTTCCTATTGATCATTCTTGTACCACATACGTTCATTCGTATTGCTTTAGAAAATTAAGTAAATTGTACAAATAGGTAGATAATAAAATAAACTATTTTTATTTTTGTCATTGCTTATGAAGTTACAACGCAATTGCATTTCTGTTTCGCTATAGGAATGTAAAATTTTATTTTAAAACTCAACAATTCGAATGGTCAACATTATGCAAAAGTGGTCATATCTAACCTTAGAAATAACACGAAGCAGTAACCATCAAAAACTAGTTCAAAACTCCAAACAAAACAAGTTCCAAACAGAAACATAAACAATGTCCACTAACTTTAAAAAGCGACTGCGAACCGAACGGTTGCTGTAATAAAATAAAATAAAAATGCAAATGTTTTGGCAGCCCTAGTTCGATATGGAGGAGATAGAGGGAAGGTAGTCCGAATAATATTTTGGCTCACAAAACGACTCCAACTTTTAATAGTGTAGCGCCATGTTTATGTTATGGGCCTCCGGATCGAGAAAGTATGAAACTGTCCTCCGAGGCCCCAGATTTAGGTGTAAGAAGTTTGATTGAAGTTTTACGGGGAACCTTTTTCGATACATCGGACATGTTTAAAGGCTAATGCAATACACGTCGCAGTAATGTATGTATGTAAACTCTTTATTGCAAACTCTTACAGACTAATACAAAATATACATAATGTTGTTTATTTTCGTTTTCAAACAGCATCGTCATTTTACAAAGCTCTATCTTTTTTTAAAACGCCTATAAATTAGGTGCACCGCGGTTTATATATTGTTTAGCTACAAATATTTGAACAAATACTTCGCTAAAGCTGAATATGTTAAAAATTTGTTTTATACCTTAAAAAAGCAATTTTTCAGTAAATTTGCGAATATATTATGTTTGGGTTTTAATTTTTTAACATAAAATAATAATTTAAAAAACTAAAGATGTTTGATGAAAGAACCAAAACTATCGAAGTAATAAACAATTTAGAAATTAACGTAACTAACTATTTTATTATGCTTATTGTTTTGTGTAACTGTTAGGTATTGCAACATTTCATAATTGGATATTTTAAATACATTTATAGTATGATAAAAAGTTTTTGAAATCAAAATAATATTCTATAATCGGACAATATCTGATGAATATGGACCCAATATTTTGCAGTACTAAAAATAATAAACAGTTTCAAAAACTTCAAATTACCTGAGGTACGATAACAAGTTACCTTACTAAAACCAAACCCAGAGATATCTAAACAACTTTCCAACTAAACGTCAGCCCGAATGCGTACAGTTGCGTACAATTACGCATATCAGGGTCGGTATCAAAGGGTACCTTTCAAACTGCCTCCGACTCCATTTTACACAAGCTCTACATTTGCGTCCCGCGCCGGACATATTTAAGCTATTTTATTTATTTTGAGATACAAAAGGCCTTATCGGCGGATGTATAGCCCCTACGTGTTGTTCAGACTTGGCTACTGTAGATATTCTGTTGGAAATAAATAAATAAAAATAAATAAATTCATCTTAATAATTTTAAACTAAATAGGTGATCTGTGCATTCAACCGGCAAGGTTAGCAAATATTAACATAAAAATACATAATAAACAATTAGAAATATAATAAAAACATGTCAAAAATATCCAGGTAACAATCCATAATATGTCAAAATTATTAATTCATAAATTATAATGTCAAAAATAATCGAATCCAAAACCGAATGTCAAATAAAATAGGTATAGTATTTTTTTATACCGATTACGTAATGTTCGAATAAATTTTCCAACGCTCAACGTTTCGTCCACCTATATTGCTTATGGTCAAAGATTATTACAGGATATATTTAGCTTATGGTACTAACTTTCTCATATTAAACAAACACAAGGACAAAATTCTATGTTTGTTTGTTTGGTTGAGTTTCGATTGTATAGATTAGATTCTTGGTACGTATTGTGAAGTAAAGTATTGTGCACTCAATACCCAAAGTTAAAGGGCCTAAATCATTCTTATTTGAGTGTATATTTAATTGAAGATTTTCCACCATGTGGTGATCGGTTGAGAATAACACCACCCCATCTCTTTCCGTGGGTATCGTAAGAGGCGACTAAGGAAACACAAATGAGACTTGCCTCCTAGTAATCCATCCCAGACAAGGACACTTAATTTTTTTCTGAATCTGAGGTGTCGTTCAATGGTCTCATGCGGTGTGGTAGGCTCTGTAAAGGACCGTCTGGTTCGCGACACCCTCCTATCGAAGTCCGACGCCAAACAGCTTGCTGTGTTCCGTCAGTGCGTGGGAGTACTAGTGCCTTTATAGGCATTTTCTGGGTTAACTCGCTTCATCGTCGATTTTATCTTTGACCTTTATGGTCAAGATTGAGGTCAAGAGTTAACCCATCTTATAATAAAAAATAACAAAAATATATTTGCTTAGCATATAGTACAGCATGTGTATGTGTATACAGCATATGCAGCGTAAGAGACCAGTCACTTCTATAGTGGCATTCCCGATCCTAGAACTCAGAAATACTTGGCACCATGGTAAACAAAAAAAATAAGTTTTATCAAAAAGAAAGCTAAAATTAACCCCAACTGTAAAAGAAAACCAAGTATCACAATATGAACAGGACGACCCTACTGACGGGTCCCAATAAACAAGGCTTCTCATAGCGCACTATCGCAGGATAGTTTTAAAACTAACGGTAGCTGTACTGTGGCTGTAAATAATTATAGCCATGTTGTTTTTGTTCGTAATAAGGCTCACTAATGGGTAATAAGGTCCGTCGGTTTTTAGAATGTGGATGTTTGGAGATATGACGGCCGGTTTGGAGATATGACGGCCGGTTTGGTCGAGTGGTAGTTGCGCTGCCTCTTTATCGACGGGTTTTGGGTTCCCAGTCAGGGAAAATATTTGTGGAAAAACCAGATGTTTGTTCTCGAGTCATGGTTGTTTGTGTCTCTCTTTGTGTATGTTCCAAGGGACCCACATACAAGGTAAAACCTTCGTGTGGGCGTTTTTATTTCTATTAATCTATAGTTTGTATTTGTTCAGATGTGGTCCATGATGCTACCGTATTTTGAATTTAGTGCTACCGTTTATGCTACAAAATGTATAACTTTATTTTATTTTATTTTATTTATTTATTAAAAAGAACACAAACAGTATTACACAAGACAAATCACAAATTTTTTGATAACATCAATAAGTTGAGTGTGTTACGTGTATACCAACAACATGTTCCACAACAATTTAACAATATTCAGCCGTCACAGAGTGCTGAGAAAAAAGTAGATAATTAAGAAAAAAAATTGTAAATATATAAATATAATATAGTATGTAATAAAATATATATTTTAATAAATGTATATTGTATATATATTAATTATATAATAACAATTACTTAATTGACGTTTTTTAGTGCAAGCTCGCGTTTGTATTTATATAGCGTAGATCCAAATATGTCAATGTCCAAAAATTGGTCATTGTACTTTTAACTACTAATATTCACTTTTTAACTTACTAATTATTCACTTATTTCTTAATAAAATACCGCTGACTTAATAAACTGACTTAATAAAATACCGTTGAAAAGAAAGAAAGAAATAAAGAATTGTTAAATCCTTGTTAACACTACTAAAATGTACGATTAAATGGGAAAACAATATCCCGTAACTCAGTTTACAAACTATCACGGGATACAGAAAGTCTACGTAATTTGTCTTTTCATATAAATAATAAATAAACGCTACACACTCAAAGGCCCACACTAAGGTTTTCCCTTGTGTCGTGGGTCCCTTGGAACACACAAAGACAAAGACAAACACAAACACCCATGACCCGAGAACAAACATCTGCTTTTCACACAAATGTTTGCCCCGACTGGGGATCGAACCCAGGACCCGCCGATCAAGAGGCAACGTCACTACCACTCGACCAAACCGGCCGTCAAATATTTGACAAATAAAGTTATTATTATTCTTATTTATTGCAGCAAGAATAAATGTCTATATGGTCTGTGCTCAAAAACTATTTTAAATTTTAACAACATACGGTTACGCCTATACTCCTTATCAGGGTAGGCAGAGCATCAGTGGTTCTAGAAGCACTTGATGCCACATTTAGCATAGATCTTAGGGTTATTGGATGAAAAATGACGTGTTGTAGTGAGACATTGTCAGCGTTTCGCCCACAACGCAACAAAAGCCTCCATGTCCCACTCACTGACTTTACAGTATGCATGAAAAAAGTTGGCAGCTGGTACATTAAAACTTTTCTTTCACTCCCAACCCAGTGTAGAAGTAACAATTAAAAAATCTTAACATAATATGTAGTTCCACAAGAAGCATCGAATTGAAAAGAGATGTAATACATACATTCATACATACATACACTCACGTCTTATATCCCTATCAGGGTAGGCAGAGCATGTGGTTCTCAAACCATTTGACGCCACGTTCGACATGCATTTTGAAATGAAGGAAATGAAATAGTTACAATATTAAAATATTTACAATAATCCTTACTATCTTTACTAATATTATAAATGTGAAAGTAACTCTGTCTGTCTGTCCGTCGTTCACGCCTAAACTACTGAACCGATTTTGATGAAATTTGATACAGAGATAGATGTGTGTATGTAATGTATGTATGTAAACTCTTTATTGCAATTTCTTATAGACTAATACAAAAGATACATAGATGTGCAAAGGCGGACTTATCCCTGAAGGGATCTCTTCCAGTTTACCTTATAGATGGCAAGAGAGAAACAGATGTGGTGCGGGTTACAACGCAGTAATGTTTGCATTACTACCAATTAATTAATTAATAAAAAAACAACAAAAAAAATAGATTAGAGCCTGGGAAAGGACATAGGCTACATTTTATCCCACAGTTGGGCGCGATAGAACCTTTACGCGAGTCCACACAAGCGGAGCCGCGGGTGGAAAGCTAGTAGTTACAATAAAAATTAAACACCCCTCACTTTCGTTAATTTAGCACCAATCTTGACACTTAAAGCTCAAATATTCCTCTCCCTTTATACCTCATTGTAATACAATTTACAAAACAACAATATCTCGGAACAGTCCTACTTTCAATCCCAATTACCTTCCTCCCCCTGCCGTAACAATAACAATAAAAAAACTTTAATAAACAATGGAACACGAGTGGCGTGTAAATTCGCCAAAAACTGCCTCCCTCGCGATTATTCCCCCTTAACTGGGGTAATTACGGTCATTTGGTGTCATCTTACCCCTAACGAGATCATCAACCGAGTGAACACTAAAACCTTAGGAGTACAAATTTAAGTGTGCACGCCGCCTGTATGTGGGTTAAATACTGGTTCCTGAAAGTGGTCATACCTTTTTTTGAATATGTGCGGAAAAAACATTTTTAGGGAAACAAAGAAGTGAATTACATGTCAGACTCCTAGGAAACTACAAAAATGATTAATAAATTCAATATTGGACAGTTTCTTGACAACTAAATAAATAAATAACTTTATGGTGGATATGTTACAGTTAAAACTAGTTAGTAGTTAGAACGCGTTTTTCCTAGTTAAGGGTTGGTTAGGTTAGGTTAGGTTAGGTTAGAACTGCGACCCCCAACGCACGAGCGGAGCGAGCGAAGCCCCCCCGCGGAGATTAGATCGGGGCAGAAACTGTAGGTTAGGTTTGTTAGTAGCCTAGCCTAACCAATCCGTTAAGGGTTGGTTAGGTTAGGTTAGGTTAGAACTGCGACCCCCAACGCATGAGCCGAGCGAGCGAAGCGAGCGTGCCGCGGCAGCGGCCGGCGAAGTGCCAGAAAAGACTTTGGTTGCGTTAAACGGTAAGCACAACAACTACATAACCCACAACATAACCTCAAGCCAATCAGAATAAGGTATGATAAACTCTAACCTCGGTCGGAACAGTTTTAACTGACTCGCTTCGGGAAAACGCGTTTTGTCTTGCAGAAACTAGTTTTAACTGATATTTGATTCAGACATTAGTCAATTCTAGTTTTAACAAAGGCACCAAGTAAAAACTAGTTCTAACTAGGAAAAACGCGTTCTAACTACTAACTAGTTTTAACTGTAACAGATACAAGGATACAAAAAGAAAAGAAATCTCAATTTGCGGTATTTCTTAATCTATACTAATATTATTAAGAAGAAAGATTTTATTGTTAGTTTGTTTGCATTGAATAGGCTCCGAAACTAATGGACCGATTTGAAAAAAAAAACACCGTTAGAATGCTACAAACTCAAACTCAACAATTTTTATTTCATAGAACATACAAAGTGCTGCTTGAAAACGTCATAAAAATACATTAGCAAAATCAATATAAATCATATTGATTTTGCTAATGAGCAAAATAGTGAATTACATTAGCATTTTTGACTTTGCGCCTATTCGCAAAGGTGCAGTCTTCCTCAGGAGAAGTTACATTATCTGTAATGGACATAGGGTACATGATTTTCCCGAATTCTTACGGGAACGAAGTCCAGGGCGAATGGCTATCTGGGATAAAATTTGAAGAATTATTCTTAAATTATATTAATAAATATTTACATCTCTCAGGTAAAAAATTAACACTTTATTAATATTTTTTTTTTATTAAAGTTCTTTATAACTTCGTAGTGGCCTCTTCTTCCAACCGTAGCTTCGTAGTAATAAAAGGTATCCGTAGCCGTAACCGATTCCGTAAGACTACGTAACTCCCAGCTTAAAAATTAACTCAAAACAAAAAGAACTCTTGCTATGAACTGGTAAAACTACCTTATCCAAAAACTTCCTACATCGAAACGCCAAATAAGCTTGAAACAATAAATAATATTTTAAATTAATGCTAATGCGAGCTCTAAATGTTAGGCGGTAGTTATAACTCAGCCAAGTGACGCGTGCCCCGCTCTTAATGTACACTGTTCGGCTAAGTGTGCTCTCTTATTTAGTATCATTATACCTTCGGTGATAGATAAGCGGTAGGCCGTGTTTGAATTTTCAGTGGTTCACTGATTTATCTGGTTAATCTTGAGCTTATTGCTTTAGTATGATTTTGACAAAATTACTTGTTATAAAGGTGACATAACCTATAAAGACATGATTCAATGTATGTTTTACTTGTAACGAGGTATTTTTTTCAGGTGCCTTATAACGTCAATAAATAAGTTTGGAAATAAAAAACACTTTTAAAAGTCAGCTCGTGAAACTGAACAACTTTGTACACGAAACTATGTAAAATTCACATAATTTTTTTTGGCAATAAGACTAAGCTGTATTTTTTAAAATAATTCCTCAAAAAGTAAAATTTTGCGTGACGAAATATTTTGTTTGATTTACTTTACCAACGTTGAGAAACAGTTTCTTTGAGTTGAGTCAATATCTCAGTTTTTATTTCGGTCTTATTCATTTAGTCTACACATACGAAATCAAGGGTTAAAGCAGACAGTAATAAATCCTCAAGAGTGTAAACCTTTTTCATTGTCTGCCATTTTTTAACCTTTTAACGGAGCAGCTCGTCCCTATCGACGCAATCTTAAAATTTGACACCAACATAAGTAGAAAAAAATTCTAAAGGAACGAAGTCAAAGGAGCTAAGCTAGCAAGGATAATAAAGGAAAGTCGTAATATTCGTAATAAAAAGCAGTTCCCGAGTCCAGAGTGCAGCACATCAAGTAATTTACTGAAGTCATTTCCTAAAACAATAACCAACGGAAGACGCGTTATATCTGAGATAAACTATGGAGGTTTAACGCAAATTATATTGCTGTGGCACTAAAAAAAGCTCTTTTAAACATTTATCTAATTTTTAATAGACTAATAGACTTGCCTTTTTTTCGAGGGAATTTTGCGCGATAAAGTAAAAGGTAAACTTTTTGTGTGTCATGCTTACACTTGACAATTTATTTTTTTAAATATTTACAAATAATTTCTTAATAATTTCGGTGGCGCTAACTTACACGCACGGCGTAATGTGCTTAGTAAGGGAAGATAAATTTCACAGCTTGACTTGAAGGCACAATAGCTTAGTTGGTTAAGGCACCAGGAGATATAATCCTGGAGTCGTGGGTTCAAGTCCCATTCGCTCCGAACATTTTTCTGTCCCTAAAGTTATTGTAATTATTATTTTTTTCAACACCGCAGGAGTCTTTGCGAGTTTTATATTCTCTCACAGAATCTTGCCTATTCTTCTCTGAGGAAGACTGAACCTTTGCAAACAGGCGCAAAGTTAAAAGTGCTAATGTAATTCACTACTTTTACTTATTTTAAACACTACAAAGCTATTTTTGACTTTGACTATTCCAAAGTAGTTACTTTCCGTTGTGTGATATTTCAATGTCATATTTTAAGGTATAAGAAGGCTTGCACCGTATAGCGCCATCTCTCGAGCATGACAGAACGTGGCATGTGGACTGTTGAATTTCCCATAATAAGTGATAAGCTTTGTTACTACTTACAATTTATAGCAGCCTCCAAAATTCCTCAAAACCAATACGAGCCTAAGACAATAGGAACTGAGTATGTCACAGAGTTAAATGTATGCAGTAGTTACACAATGGCCGTTTACTGTAGTTACACAGTTAAGAAGCCGTGAGTTATTGAGCAAGTTGCTCTTCATATTGTTTACCTTGTCGCGCCCCGATACCAATGCTAAGTGATTAAGAATACGCTAGCATGGACTGAAGTGGGGTGGAGAAGATTGTTGCTGTTTTAAAAACGCCCTTTTGCAGAAACATACTTTAAATATATATTGTACCGTCACTTTCCGTTTCGTTGACATTTAAAGAAGCTTTAACTTTAAAGAAGCTTTAACTTTAGTGAACCTTTCTGAAACCGAGTTTATTTTTTATGGGGTTTTGCTCACAATAATTAATTTTCCCTGGGGGCCCTTAGAATATGCACAAAGACAGACAAGAACACTCTTGACCCAGGAATAAATATCTGCTTTTTATACAAATGTTTGCCCCGAGCAGGAATTGAACCCTGGGCCCATACTACCACTCGATCAAACTAAATGTCAGTTTTTTGTTGCTGTGTATACTTGCGCATCGATTGAGCAAGTCTACGAGTACGACCGATATTTTAGAGCACCCGCTCTGATATCTGTCAGACCATATCTCGCGCTATACAGATCACAGTGATTCTCCAATGTGTATCCTCTTTTCTACGTGACACTGACGAAATCGTGACTACACAGAAAGCCATTCATAAAACATTGGATTGAATCACAGTGACAGGGAAAAACAAGTGACAAGGATTGGTCGTAGATTAATAGAATCTAAACAACGGACATGAACTTGACCTTTGATAATATATTTTTTAATACATTTATGTACCGCTGCTCGACAAAAGTCTCTCCCGCAGCCCTCCATTTCTCCCCATTCGTTTATAAAAATATAGTATTTGTGATTTTTTGGTAGCTAAATTCATTTCGTCTTATTTTGTTGTCTTGCAATGAACGACGGAAAATAACGCAATCGAATTATTTCCAAACGGGCCTTTTTTATAATTCAAACGGCACGGCACGGCACTTCAAAATTTGAATTACCATTGCCCCCTATGTTCTCAGCTTCTAGTATTACTATTACATAGGCGGCAATGGTAATACAATTTTGCCGTGCCGTTTTCGAATTATAAAAAAGCCCAATCAATACGTTTCTGTGATACTCCAACAACTTTTAGAGACAAAAATGTAAGCAGCTCCATCCATCTCTGTTCAAAAGTTCATCGGCAAACTAACAAGATACAGTTCTGCGCTCAAATTCAAAGTCCTCTCTAAGTCAAACTGAAATAACTTAAGCGAATCGGACGATCGCCTTTGTCGTCTAAGCTAGAAGGCAATTATCATTAATTATTATTAAATGTGACATTTTGGTGATAAACGGTGGGCCGATAACTTGCGCAAATAATTCAGCCCTGAGCGGGTTTGATTTCGTATTGGCGAAAGGGCGGAATGTCGATTTCTGGATTGAGTTTCCGAATTTTGGGGGTTTGGTATTTAACGTGATAATGGAAAAAGTGTCTATGTTTCGTTCGTATTAATTAATTGTGTAGAATATATGGGGTGACTTTTTAGTGAAACTTTAGAAAAACTTAGCATCTTTCCCCAAGGAACATATAGGAAAATTCTCAAAAAAAAGACACTCAATATTCGTATATTTTTTGCCGTGTAGTGATCGTTTGAAAATTACATCACCCCATCTCTTTCCGTGGGTGGCGAAAGACACGACTAAGGAAATATAAATGTGACCTACTTCCTATTAATCCATTCTAGGCAACGACACCTCAATTTTTTTTAAATCTAAGGCAGCGTTCTGTGGTCTCATGCGGTGTGGTAGGCTCTGTAAAGGGCCGTCTGGTTCACGACTACCGACCGCGACCTGCCGAAGTCCGACACCAAAAAGCTTGCTGCGTTCCGTCATTGCGTGGGAGTACCAGTGCCTTAATAGACATTTTCTGGGTTAACTCGCTCCATCGACGATCTCATTTAAGACCTCAGTCAAGATTTAGGTCAAGATTTAACCTATTTCACAATAAAAAAAGTATTATTTAAATTATGTACCTAGTTCAAAAACTTAGTAGGTATCTACTTTAAAAGAGGACCTTTAAATATATTCTTATGGAACTTGGTGAACAAATTACCTATACTTATTCTATTTGAGATAAAATCTGAGTATCATTTTTTCTGTATTATAATGTCATTTAAAAAAAATGAAGTAACAAACCTTGTTTTTTTAAATCCAAAACAGAAGCAATAACTTTGAAACAATTTTCAATTAAAACAAAAAGTCGAATCATCGGAAAACTTTGGACCAAATTAGGGACATTGCATTTTAAATTCATTGAACCGATCCAAGTGAGGTGGGGTCTTAGTTGATTTAAAAACAAAGGGTTAGTCCCTTCAAAGGGGGAATCTTATACCTATTCAATAAGTTTTCTTCTTGATTTTTATTAAATGTTGACTCTATTACTGAGAAAGCAGCATGGTTGTTATCAGCATGAATTAAAAGAAGCAACAAAAAATGCTTAAGCTACAGCTTAACTAAACTTAGCCACAGAAACCAAGCAATTTGTCCTTTTTTTCTTTTCGTGGTCAGCCTTCCTAGTGAGATTGTACATTATCAATTAGCTTGGGGCAATAATGAACATAAAAATTACATTTAGATTTTTCATTTCGTTTTCAAATATATATTTTTTTATTATAAGATGGGTTAACTATTGACCACAATCTGGACCATAAAGGTCAAAGATGAGGTCGACGATAAAGGGAGTTAACCCAGCAAAATGCTTATAAAGGCACTGGTACTCCCACGCACCGACGGAACATAGCAAGCTGTTTGGCGTCGGACTTCGGTAGGAGGGTGGTCGCGAACCAGACGACTCTTTACAGAGCTTATCACACCGCGTGAGACCATAGGACGACACCTCAGATTCAGAAAAAAATGAAGTGTCGTTGCCTGAGATGGATTACTAGGAGGCAGGTCTCATTTGTGTTTCCTTAGTCGCCTCTTACGACGCCCACGGAAAAAGATGGGGTGGTGTTATTCTCAAACGATCACCACACGGCAAAATTTAATTTTTTCTTCAACGCGTACTTCTTTAACACAATGGAGTCCTAATAACCCAAATCCTTACATCGAACTTTCTATCAGATTGTAAGTGCTGATCAGGAGTCCCAAGGGCACAAAACTGATCAAGACCTGATCAATTCTCATAACAGGTTGTATTGTAATCGAATGCAATCTATCTGCGTATCTGCTGATAACAGTTTCTCGTTAGCAGTGGTGCGTATTGTTACAACTTTGTACTTCGGATCGAATTTGTTCAGAACTCTTAGGGTTAATGGGATGTAAGGATGGAAGTACGGAATATAGATGCAATGGTGATGTGGTATTATCTTGAAAAAGTCATAGTCGTGTTGAAATGACGGCCGGTTTGGTCGAGTGGTAGCGACGCTGCCTCTTGATCGGCGGTCCTGGGTTCGATCCCCAGTCGGGGAAAACCTTTGTGTAAAAAGCAGATGTTTGTTCTCGGGTCATGGGTGTTTGTGTTTGTCTTTATGTGTGTTCCAAGGGACCCACGACACAAGGGAAAACCTTACTGAGGGTCTTTGAGTGTGTAGCGTTTATAAAGTAAAATTGCAAATTTGGCTTGCTCCTATTATACAGTACTACGGGATGCCCTGGACTTCGTTTCCGTTGGAATGTCATAAAATCTTTCCTTTTCGTGCAATACTTAAGCTTTCTAGGACCAAAGGTTTGGGTTGGACGTTGAATGAGTCGGTGAGTCAGGACCTGCAATTTTTTTTGAAAAATAACACTTGCTTAATCCTCAGCTTCATCCCAGATGAAACCTGGAATTACTAGACTATTTCACCGCCAAACGAATTACATTATATACAATCAATTGAACGGCCAATTGTACTTAGTAGTAAAAACTAGTGACTAGATAATAATTAGTTTTAGGCAAAAATATTTGATTTATCGCAATGCAGATCAAACCATTGCCTTATGGTCTTTGTGACCAAAATGTTGTATTTCACTGTAACAAAAATGGGTTTGACGACTATTATACAAGGTGTTTCAAAAAAAAACAAAAAAAAATTCAAAATAAATTAAAATTTCGCTAATTGCGCAGCTCTATTACAAATATGACAAATAGGTACGTCATATTAATTATATGAAACTTTCATTTTGTAGATGTCAAACCGTGCAACTGATTACTAGAGTTGCGACTATTTCACTTTTAAAATTAAATTTTGGAATTTCTTTTTTTTTGGGTTTTTTTTTTTTTGGGTATACAATTACATAACTCCAACATTAAAAATGTTGTATCACACCTGACATCCGATTGCTTATGATCAAAAATAGCTAAAAAACCATCTTGATTTTTTTTCAAACAAAAAAATCGCATCGAAATCGGTCCATTCATGTAGGAGCTACGATGCCCCAGACATGCACGTTAAACTTATAACACCCTTCTTTTTTTATCGGGGGTTAAAAATACATTTTCCTACGAACACTAACGTATAAATTCATCTTAGAATTGCCGCATCTCCTGGTTTAATTTCTCTCGGTAGCGGCGTGGTGTCAGTCGCGCTGTATCTGTGATCTCTTTGTGTTGCTCTCATAACGCAGCGGATTACTCCAACTCCCACCTGATGTAAGGCATGTGGGATATTAGAAGGCTGCTGGATCTCGCAAGAAAAAAAGAAACGTATGAATAACTAGCTGTCCGCCCGAGACTTCGGTCTTTTTTTGGGATAATTATGTAGCCTATGTGTTAATCTAGACTGTGACCTACCTCCATAACAAATTTTTAATAATTCCACGTCAAAAACGTAAGAGTCACCGACTTCAATCCCAAAAAGACAATTTTTTCGAGAGTTTTCCTCAATTTCTTCAGGATTCCACCATCAGATCCTAGTTTCCTTAGCATGGGACCACCCTTAGGATACTCCCTTTCCAACAAAAAAAGAATAATTAAAATCGGTTCATAAACGACGAAGTTATCCGCGGACATACATAAAAAAAATATACGGTCGAATTGAGAAACCTCCTCCTTTTTTGAAGTCGGTTAAAAAGTTGGTCCAGCCGTTTGACCGTGAAAGAGTAATAAAAATCTATACATTCATACATTCTCACAAACTTTCGCATTTATTAATATAAGTAGGATTAAATCCGTTCACTGAGTTTTTGTTGAAATGACTTACAATTTGCACTTAATGCCCCAAGTTCATACTAATTTGAACCTTAGGAAACTTGGGTGTGCACTTAATTGATATAGAACAGACTGTATATTATGGAGGCTATAAAATCGCTAATTAATTCACAATTATTAACACAAACAATTAACATAAAAAAATCTTAACCCCAAACTAAGCAAAGCTCGTATCATGGGTGCTACATAACCATTTCCAAATATTTGTGTTGATTGGGAATAGAACCCGCTGCCTTGAGATCAGTAAGCAAAGTTATTACCGACTTATTAAGGCGACTACAGCACCTATATTACGATTTTATGATGCGTAGATAAGCATGACGCACTGTATTAAATCGAAGAAATAAAATACTACGGTAATATTCAGGACATAAACTAGATAAGTAGTTTGCTGAAAACATGATTCAGCACTTTTGGGTCGATAGAAAAAGCTCACAAAGTCACCTCTAAATACCCAATATTGTGTATCTTTTAAGCTGTAAAAACGATAGTAAAATGCACACAGGAACTTGAATTTGCTATCAAAATGTTCGTGATTGAACACTCTCGATAATTAGTTAACGCATTTTTCGATTTAAGCTGTTACCTTTCCATAAATCTCACTTTCCTAACTTTCGAACAAGTTTTTACGCACGCACGCTTTCATAGTCCGTACACTTCGTATATCGACACTGTTCGCACTGCCGGCCCAGGCCTGTTCAGAGACGGAGATGGCACTATTCCTATGTGTTCTGCCTTTATCGGGTGCTGTAGTCGCTTTAACTGAGCTATTAGAAACTGGTAATCAAGAAACTTATCCAGAACAGCTCTATGTCCTTGGTGTATCGACATTTTGGGCCTTTTAATATGAGATGGCTGCCATTAAGATGTTATCGCGAGTTTGTATTGAGGTGGATAAATGAGTTCCACTCTATTCTAATTCCAACTTCACAGTATCAGGAATCGCTTTGTCTCGTAAAGACGTCTCAAACTCCAATGCTTTAAGTCCTGAGTAGATAATCTCTTGTTATTCTTGTTAACACATATATTTAAAACACAAAATAGCTATTAATAGACGCTACACACTCAAAGGCCAACACCAAAGTTTTCCCTTTTATCCTGGGTCTCTTGGAACATACGCAAAGATACGAGCTGCGTATAGGGCGAGGCCGAAGGCCGAGCTCCGCGTAGGGCGAAGCCCGAAGCGTCACCAAGCATATTACCCGCCGACCGCCATCCGAAAATTTCATATCCGCCATCTTGGATTTTAGTTGGAGGAATCGTGACGCGAAGGGCAAAGCCCGGAGCGTCTCGATTCCCCCCACCAAAAATCCAAGATGGCGGATATGAAATTTTCGGGCATACCGACATGGGTGTCGTTTAATAGGTTTTCGGGGGTTCTGATTCCGAAAATGACATCCATTTTGAAATCCAAGATGGCGGACATGTATTTTTTGTAAAAAACCGTCATGGGTGTCGTTTAATAGGTTTTCGAGGGTGCTGATTGCGAAAATAACATCCATTTTAAAATCCAAGATGGCGGCCGTAAAAAACAAAAAAATGGTAAACTTTTTTGAAATTTTTACATAGCATTTTGTATCAACTTATGCAATTATAATTAAAAGTAGCCCTCTACTAGCTTTACCGCAATAGCTTTACCGCGGCAGTCCCCGAGTGCCACACGTCTATTTTTTTTTTTACTGGTGGGCTAGTTTCATTTCTCACTCGCTGTGATCAATTCTGATCAAACATTGGAAAACAGAATAAAACAGCTACAAATACAGATAATTAACCGACTTCAAAAAAGGAGAAGGTTTCTCAATTCGACCGTATATTTTGTTTTTATGTATGTCCGCGGATAACTTCGTCGTTTATGAACCGATTTTGATTATTCTTTTTTTGTTGGAAAGGGAGTATCCCAAGAGTGGTCCCATGGTAAGGAAACCAGGATCTGATGGTGGAATCCTGAAGAAATTGAGGGAAACTCTTGAAAAAATTGTCTTTTTGGGATTGAAGTCGGTGACTCTTACGTTTTTGACGTGGAAAATTATCTAACTGTGGCTTGTTTTTATCCAAGTCAAAAAAATATTTATCATTTGTTTTACTTTTTTTATTGTTCTACTTCTGATTGCAGCCTCCACACATGACTTTAAATTAGTTACTTAAAGTACAGTGCTTCTGTTTTTCTTATTGTGGTTCGGCAAGTTTGGTATTTCGAATAAGTGGATGTTCTAATGACAAGAACGAGACAGACACTACGTTTTTGACGTGGAAATTATAAACATTCCCTGAACTCTCACTTTTATTTAATTTTTAAATTATAACGTGTATTCCAGAAAATCCACAAGCAAAAACAGGGTACCCCAATTAGAGTCATCTTGAAGGAGGAAAAGCAGGCCCGGGCGGTAGGTACCGGCAGTTTGTTAATTAAACGCGAATTAGCAGCGCCGATTAACTGGAGACGTGTTAACGCTGTTTTGTTGCGTCATTTCACTAGCTTGTTTACTCGGGTTCATTTCCTTGGTTTCTTGCTTTTGTTAGTATAAAATGTGTAGTGCTAATAATAATGGCAAAAAATTTAAAGTTGGGAGACTTTGAATTATCATTATTAAAGAAAAATTATGAAAAATTGACTTATTTTAAATAAAGCTATTTTTGACATTGATTCCAATCACATGAATTCGCATGTAGTACGTAATAATACTAATTAAATAATACATAAAATATGTAACTAATAAATTACATTATTATTATTATTATAATATAATTTATTGTACAAAAAACAGGACATCACAGAAACATAGAAACACGGAAAAATTTACAATAGGCGGCCTTATTGCTAAGCAGCAATTTTTTCAAGGCAACCGGAGAAGAGAAATCAAGAAAAGAAAGAAAGTAGCGGGTGCAGCGATATTTAATTAACTACATAACAATAAGTAAATACTTATACCTAAAATAAAATAAATAAAAAATAAAATAAAAAATATTTTTGAATTTATTTTGTTGCCGTTTGGATTACGCTTATATTTTTTCTCACAACAAAATAATTTTGCATGAATATTTTATCAAGCGAGCGCGAAGCAAAATATTTGTTTCAGCTTGGGCAAAAATGCTTTCGTATGTCCAGATGTCTGTCTGTTCGGCTATTCTCCTCTACAGGTCGCATTTATTTGTGAGCTGATCCGATAATTATATGATTTTTTTTGTAGATTAAGTTTTTGGACATTTTACGCATTTTTTGTTAAAAAAGGAAAAATTATCATATTAAGTAGTGCTTGCCATTTCGAAAAAAATTTAACTCGCGAGGTCTACAGCCTACAGAGCTACTACATTAATTAAGTGATGACTTAATTAATTAATCCCACAACCACCACCATTACGCACAGACAATCTAACCATATTTCCATATATCTACATAGATACACTTACATATAAACAGCCTCGCCAACAAATGAGGTGATCGCGCCCTCTTACAAATTGGCCGCATTAATATAGACAAGGAAATACCCATTCTACTAAATAGGGTGAAATTTTTGGGATAAAAAAGTAGACAAAAATTTTAGTGGAGAAAATGGTAATTGAGTATGTGAACAGCGATACATGAGTTTTTTTTAATCTAAAGTAATTTTTAGATTAAAGGAATTTAATCTAAAGGAATTTTTAGATTTTTAGAAAAAGCAGATGTTTGTTCTCGGGTCATGGGTGTTTGTGTTTGTCTTTATGTGTGTTCCGAGGGACCCACGACACAAGGGAATACCTTAGTGTGGGCCTTTAAGTGTGTAGCGTTTATTATTTATTTATTTATTTTATTTATTTTTGTTTGTGGTCAAAATTAGGACACATCAACCCTTAACTTTGTTGTTATATTATTTACTAAATATCTACGTAGGTTGGACGGGAAGAGGCCTGACGGTATGACTATGGTGCCATGGGAGAAGGGAAGGTGCTTACTGTGGGACGCCACGTGCGTCAGCACCTTTGCCGCCTCGCACCTTAGCCATACCGTCGGGAGGGCTGGGGCTGCTGCTGAGGTTGCAGCCGCAAAAAAGCGGCAAAAGTATTCGGCCCTGGTCCAAAATTACACGTTTGTCCCTTTTGCGGTGGAAACGACGGGCTATTGAGGAAGTGAAGCAAAAAAATTTGTTTCGGAAATCGGCCGGCGCCTAAATGAAAAGGGGTGTGACCACCGCTCCAGGTCATACCTGGTGCAAAGGCTGTCCATAGCCATTCAGCGAGGTAATGCCGCGAGTGTCATGGGCACCTTTGCACCGGGGATGACAAGGGGCGGTCTGTTTGATTAGAGTTAGATATGTGACGAGGATGTTTCCGATTTAGAATATGTTTTGTGACTTATATATTAAATATATGTGTTACATTAATATTTAATTTATCTCATAGCTTCTTGTCGTTACATTAATGAGATAAAAGCTCAACTTGAATATTAACAAGAATATCTACCTACTTGAAATTTCAAGTTTTACCGAACTAAGAAGCTTCAAAATTTTATTTTTGATGCAACCAACAAAATAATAAAACACAATAGTAGAGATCTTCAACAAACATACATACATACATAAGCTCACGCTTTGCCCCATAGGGGTAGGCAGAGACCATAGATTGCCACTTGCTACGATCCAAACATACCTCTTTCGCGTAATAGAACTACAAAGATTTGTAAAATAACTATTAAATTCCAAACTGTGTGTATAAAAATAATGATTTACTGATTTTACTGTAAATTGCTACTACATGCATACGATCACGCCTATAATCCCCATCGGGTTAGGCAGAGCATCAGTGGTTTTAAAACTACTTGATGCCATGTTTGACATACTCGTAGATTCAGAGGGTTATAAGATAAAATATGATGTAAGTAGTGAGAGGTTGTCAAAATTGCTACTAAGTCCCTTTTAACGTGCACCCTAATTAATAGAAGGGTGTGTAGCAGTGAATGCCAGGCAGCGTCGATCCGGTAACAGGCGCTGTCGAATGTTCGTCTCGCGAGCACACCAGGGACGCGATACTAGTGTTGTGCCGATACTAGCTAAATACCGACTTATTTTTTTACCAGCCCATACACGTCCCACCGAGTGGCACGGGCCTCCCTTCGAAACATCCCCTGCGGGCTGCACCATGTTTTTTTTTTTATTTTTTGGCGGAAGTATACCGGCACAAACGATGTTTGCTTGTTTCGAAAATGAATTTTCTTGGACGAGCGGGTTTCATCACGATGTTTTCCTTCATCATTGAGCAAGTGATAATATGAAATTTAGTGGTACAGGCTTGCACCAGGATTTGAACCTGCAACCTTCCGATAACAAGTCTGGCTCATTACCAACTGGGCTAAGTACTATCTGATTAAGAGATATATTTTTCTTCTTAATAACGTGTAGGTATGGTCGAGTGTGGTGAACTTAACCTTAATATATTACAAAGGTGTAACGATTATGTAACATGTGATTTATTCGGCTGTTTCGGTTAAATGAAAGCCACCGCCGGCCTTTTTCTTCTATCGGACGTCCAGTCCAGATGCACCGCTGGGTACCATCCCTATCTTGTTGCAATCCCGCGGATACGCACTGAGCGCTTTTCATCATCTTTCATATTGCGCACTACTAAGGAATGGAATTCCCTGCCTGCGTCTGTATTTCCGAGTTCATATAACTGAAATCTCTTTAAAGTTCGAGTGAATAGGCTTCTTCTGGGTGAGCTTGCTAAATCCTCATGTAGCTGAAATACTTATATAGCTAAGAACCATCTCGATCAAGGCAGCTTTCAAACTAAAAAAAACCGTATTTAAATCAGTCCATTCGTTTAGAAGCTATGATGCAGACACACAAATACGCAATTCAAACTTATAAACCCTCTTTTTTGTCAATGGGTAATAATAGGAGCACTATACAGATTTATAATAGGTACATCCCAGAATTCCGGTGTAAATATTCCCACCACTAGTTTGAAGCCGGGTGTCAATAAGTGTGGAAGTGATACCGGTTTAATTCGCGTCTTGCCGGCTTCGGAGAATGTTAATTAAACGCAGACTGATGGCGGACGGTGTTTCTTAACTTTGTTAATCGCACCAAATTGATTTCGGGCATTTCCTTTCTTGGACAGGTGGCTAAGAAATATCCGAAGATGGAAGCTTTTTTTTCGTTTGAGTTTTCAGTTGACCGCTGAAATTTGCTCCTAGCTGCCTGTACAGCATCTTCCATCAGAAACTTCTGATGCGGCTTTCTGGTAAAATTAACTATGCTCCTGGATTTATAATTTCATGTTAAACCCTCGCGTGATTCTTGCACGCCGTAAACAAGCGCGCGACGGACTTTAAGTTAGTCGACAGTTGAAATATTTTTGACAATCTGAACCGATCATTAGGGTTCGTAACGCACACAGGGGCAAGGAACCAGCAGCTCAAGCATGATGCACGACAAACTCGCACTACACGCCACTCGGCTGACGGTGAAACTTCACTTTGATTGCGCGAAGGCCCCGCGCAATGATTTGCTCGCCTTCTGGCGTTGTCAATCTTGACATTTTGACGTAGGACTGCGCTGCATGAGCTGCTGATGGATGATAGTAGCATATTTAACACGAGAATTTCCGTAGTTCGAAGGGCACCTTAAGCCGTCGATCTCGACTGTTACGTATTGACTACAATCGTAAAACCGAGTCAGAGGCCATTTGGTGGTTTGACAACTCTGATACCAAGGTTAATCAAGTTCGCTACATATATCTCTTTTGATTCCAATGTATTTATTTTGTTTGATGTGCAATAAAGGATTTTACAATACAATACAATAATTGGACGTAACTACAAGAAAGGGAAGGAATAAAAAAAGAAGTAATTTTTGAAGTTAGAACTGGGAATTTGAAACTGAGAAGCAGAAGTGATGTTGCCAATAATACAGCAGCAGCGCAGATAAAGGCAGACGCATACGGCGCGGAGTGAGGGTGCATTTGCACAAGGTACAGAAATATGTGGCCGGTGCTAAACATTAACGATTATAGCCAAGTCACGTCTAATTGCAACGGAGGATGGGGTTATGCAAGATGCGCGAAAGAAAACTGTAAGAATTGTCTTTGTTTTCTAAGAAATCAATGCATGTACATGATTTTAAAAAGAACACTGTTAGAAAGTTGACAAATCAGCTGTTTATTCTAAAACTGAATTCAAAGTTGCTCAAATTATTAAAAAGGCGTGGTACATCATCTACGCCTATATGGGACTTTAAATTAGTTAGCAAAACGTTAAGGGTGATTCTTTCTATGAAACTTAATAACTTTTCCCAAGGAATTCATTGAAAAATTTTTTTTATTTATTTATTCTATAAATTATTCAGCCGGACTATGATGATCGCAACGACATATTATCTTACGCGTTATCTCGTGGTCACGTGACGCTTTCTCGTAATCTCATTGGTCGAAACAGTCACGTGACCACTAGATAACGCGTGCGATAATAATATGTCGTTGCGATCATCATAGCCCGGCTGGTTAGTAACTTGATTCACATGCGCAACTTATTTTAAGTCACCCTTTACATCTCTATTGGGGTAGCAGCGAATCATATAAGACGGTTTTAGGGTTATAAGTACTTATCACTACAAATATTAGTTCTTTGAATTTTTTATATTCAAAAAAATTATGTAAAGTGAAGATTTTTCAAAACTTTCTTCAAATACACTCTTTTCACACGTTAGAATTAAATAGAACGAACGGATTTAAAAAAAGTTTAAACGATATTGGTCATTTCTAACTCCGGCGTTTGATTAATAAATTGTTAGGTACGATATAAATAAACAGAGTATAAACATATCGCTAAAGTTCTGAATCATAATAAAAACAAAATCTGGCTGGTTCCTTACCAGCATAGCACCGTCCCAGCTAATTGTAAGCGCGCGTTATCGCGAGACAAACGCGTTGGCTGCAACGCATAACCATTACACTTTTTGGTTTCGAGAAATTAGCGCCTTTTTGCATCGTCTCCTGGTGATAGCGATTGTTATTTGTCGCTATTGCTATTGTAATTTCTTTCTCTTCCTGTTTTTTGTTTGGTGCAGATATTAGGTTGAAGAGAATTGGCACTATTCCTTGTTTAGTTTGTAAGATGTCTATTTTTTGTGGTTTTCTCTAACAACGAACTCTTTGAGAAATTTAACAGACTGTGCTTCTTTTTCTTATCGTGTAGGTATAGTCAAGTGTGTGGCGAACTTGGCTAACCCTGTTGTCAGAGTTTTCAAACCACACAATTCCCTCAGACTTGGTTTTAACGACTGTAGTAAATCGACAATAGCCGGGACCGAATGCTTAACGTGCCCTCCGAAGCACGGAAACGCTCGTGATAAATTGTCACTTTGGTCACCCATCAGGTTCCCTGCCTCTGTGTTCGTTGCTTAATCTCACTGATCGGTTGAGATCAGCGAGCGCTACTTCACGAACTGTGCTCTAAATCGGTTATAGCGGGTTATAGAGGTCAGATGGCAGCCACTCTACTGTAATCATGGATTATGGTCAAGCGTACTCTGAATGAGAAACTCTTATTTCAAACAATGTGGTAACAATTTGATGAATCTTGTGCCAAGCAGTATTGGCAATATTGGTAATATTGGCACCACACAGAACAGAACACTCACACTAATCATTATACTACTACAAACCACGCAACTCGTCGGTCCCAACAGAATATCAGCGCTCCTACCTGTGGGGAAGAGCAATATGCTGAGATGGGACCCTTTTTTGTCACTGCAGCACACATTTATAAGTATTAGTCTTTAAAATAATTTTTAGTGTATTGTTAATGTCTTACTAAATTTGTGTGTGCTGAAGATGCAAAAATAAACGTTGTCTATGTCTATGTCTATGTCTATTTTATAATTTTGTAGAAATAAGATCTAAAAGTTTAAATCTTTTAAAAACAGATCACAATGTCTCTCCTGTCGGCTTCAAACGTTCTCGTAAAATAATTTGTCATGACGAGTCATTCTAACCGGATTGAGATAGATACCCTTCGGCAAGTCAAAATTATCTTACAAACGTATGTTAGGCTAAATATGAGCAAAGGCACTTATTCAATTTTTTATAAGCTGCAGTTTTTTCTATTGTAACGTTACAGATACAAATAAGAATAGTGTACAAAACATCACCAATTAAAAGGTTAGGTTATGTCGTGTTTAGAATCTCCAACCAAATCTCCCACAGAACTAGTCCTATGTAAATAGCAATTCGTAACAGTGATTCCACGGTATGCACTTTCAATTACACTTCCATTAGGCGGCGGTGTATAAAATAAGCAATATTTACAGAGGCGTGGCGCGGCTCATTAACCGCGCACATATCGCCGCTGATTTCTCCAGGGCGCCTCTCCGTTTGATGGCGCCCGACGTGGGGCGCTTTTATTAGGTGTGGCCAGGGAAACAGAAATATACGATTTTACTGTTTCAATCTGCCGGCGTCTGTTTTTCCGAGCTCATACAACCCGAATATCTTTAAAGTACGAGTGAATAGGCTTCTTCTGGATGAGCTCGACCGCATTTTTGCCCTGAACTAGATTGTGGTCAAGAGCGAACCCATTCTTAATAAAATAAATAAAATAAAAATCTTGCAAGAAGTGCTCGTAGCGCAGTGGTACTCTCTGTCCGAAATCGATTGGCGAGGTTAAGCTACATAGACAAGGGGAAGGGAACCTAAAGGGTTTTTTTTTCATACCATTTAGTACTTTTAAAATGCTTACCCGCGTGAATTTTGTTAGAGCGAGTTGGTTAGAGCACCGGAGATTTAATCCTGAGGTCATAGGTTGAAGTCCCATTTGTCTTTCCCTAAAATTGATTGTGAATATAGATGGGACGCCCCCCAGCCAGATGATCAGATGACCTAAAGAAGATAGCGGGTAGTGGCTGGATGAAAACAGCGGAGGAACGTGCAAAGTGGCGCATCTTGGGGGAGGCCTATGTTCAGCAGTGGCCTGCAATAGGCTGATATGATGATGATAGATTTTACAATATCCATAGTATGTTAGTTCGTTAGTAACCATTATACTAGCGATTCATCACGAGCGTTTCCGTGCTTAGGAAGGCAAATTAAACCGTCGGTCCTGACTGTAGTCAAATGAGTACAATCGTTAAACTTAGTCGGACAGCATTTAGTGGTATGAAAACTCGGACACCAGGTTTTGTCAAGTTCACCACGTGCTGAGTTGTACGAAAAGAAGGAAGGATATCCGCTTACTTGTTTCATGCGTTTGGTGCAATGGACACAAGTCATCACAAATCGGATATCAAAATTATGGACGTCAATTTCGAGGTAGAAATCATAAGTAATGACCATGATGACAAAGAGCGGAAGGAGTGCCAAGAAATAGGGGTAACCTTTTCCCAGCTGAATAATCTAGAATCTCATTCTTTTTATTGGCATTTTGACGAGGATTGGAGCGTTAAGTTATGAATATTAAAAGCCATTTTACTATCTTTACCGCTGACTAGCTACTGACTTTGATTTATGTGTACACCAACAATGCTCAGAGTCAATGCGAGAAAGCTGAATTTTTTGGTTTTGGAAACCATGAGCCAAAGAAAAACTTAAATTAAAAATAAAAGGTTTTTGTTTCATTTCAAATTTTTAACACGAAACGTTAGAATATCTTATTTTTTGTGGCCCAACATTAATAGTTCAATGATCTGAGTGACCTAACCTTTTTCCAACACACATTACTAGACGTTAACAAATTCTAGGTTCTTAAGCTTAGGTCAACGCTGAGTTTTTATGACCTACTTGTTTATTACAGGAGATAATGTCATTAGATTCTTAAAGAAAAAAGTTGATTGAATAACTACAAATCGCCTAAAATTTAAAACTTTCGTTTCTCATAAAGAGAGCCACACATCAGTTGATGACAAAATTGTTGCGTGTCGCGTGTCATAGCGTGTCGATGGAATGGTCGCCATTTTATCCGTTCAGATGGCGAAATTGAGAGCTATCCTTTCATACATCTAATGACAGCTGCTTTGGCTGGTGGCGCCAACGCCAACTGAATTTTCAGTTGCTAGGTAGTTTGCAACTTTACGTTCGGCTAGCGGTGGCGCTGCTGGTCGGGGTGGTTGTCAGGAAGTATATGAAAAATAATAGTTCTCAATTTCGCCACCTGAATACATAAAATGGCCTCCATTCCATCGACACACAACTTAAGTTACAGAATCGGGGCCCTTTTCTTCAAAACCTTCCCACAAGAGACAAAGCCATTCTTAACTCCTTTACAAAAGACGAAGTTCTGTAGAAGTCATTAAACCCATTGAAGTGCGACTTGCACGTGTCGTTCAATTTGTCTAATCTCAATTAGCTCATATCGCAGACGCGGACTGATTTCTCAAGGGGCTACAATCTGTACGTTTTGTACATCTGTATCGAGAAAGAAATGTTCTTATTTCTATGTGAGATTGTGACTGAATTCCTACAGTAGAGAGTCACTAATTAAGACGGGTAATTGAGTAGTTAATCAAAATTTGTTTTTCCTTTATACCGGTGCCAATCTAAGCTAAGTTCCTTATGGTTACAAAGCAATGTTTCCACATATGAAAATTGTTTTAATAGTCGGGGTAGGCAGAGATGGTTCTAGAACCACTCGACACCACATTTGACATACATTTAAAGTTATTAGATAAAACATCAATATACTGGTGATAGGTTAACAGCCTTTTGCTATGATGCAGCAAACCCATTTTTCCAACTTACTGGTATTATACAGTATGCCTGAAAAGTGTAGGCACGTGATAAATTCTAAGTGTTCGTTCACAACCAGTCCAGCTTGGAAGTAATAAGACTTTTCAATATTAAAATATGTCAGTTGACGCAAAGACATTCCGGAATACCAGTTTGGGCGCCAATCAAGCAAAGTCACAACTTGAAATCCAAGTCAAACTTTTATCTGTATTTTTATTCTCATTTCAAATCAAGATGAAGTTCCAGGTTTAAATGAATGCTGAGTCGACCGTCTCCGTCGAACGCTGGAGGCAAACTGTCAAACTTTTAATTCCTTCACCGCAGACAGTGACGTCACAGTGCAATTGGCGGGAAACTTGCATAGCACAGAGCACAGATAATTGTAAGTTTGAATTTGGAATGACGGGGTCGATGAATCTTATGATTGGTTTGTTTTAGTTCTGTTTCATAAGTAAAATAAGAAAGTTTATTTTCACCAATTAGAAGTTTTACTAATAACATGTTTTGCTATTGTACTCTTCGGATAATAAAATAACATTTAAGGTAAGATAGCATCAATTTAGTGATTGTCCAGCGAAATAAAAAATAAATAAAGCGAAGCTGAGACGCGAACCTTTCAATTTTGTTTATTAATTACTAGCTTTCCACCTGGGACCTCGTTGGTTAAGGTCACTTGCTGATAAGAGGGCTACTATTGGTAAAAAAATATTGTTTTTGAGTTCATTCGTTACAAAAATACAAATCTTTCCTCTCTAAAAAAAATTGACAGTTCCTCAAGGAATTCATACAAAATTATTTTAAACTGCTTTGACATCAGCTGATCAAGATGCACAATTAATTTCTTGGTATAAATCATTTGTTTAATTAAGTCAGTTGCCATATATTTTTAGCTAATGCAGTCACGGAATGAAAACCTGGGTCAGTTTTCAAATCGATTCGTTTATCGTGCCCCGACTGGCCCCGAGCACGTATTACCTTTTGAAAATTTGATACAGAACTGATTGTTGCCTAGAAAATTATGCTATATTGTTTTTATAATAAGGTTCAAATTGATTTAGCTCAAGCTCTATGTTGAGTAAGAAGATTATTGTCACAGAAAAGTTCGCACATCTATACTAATATTATAAAGAGGAAAGATTTGATTGTCTGTTTGTTTGTTTGTTTGCATTGAATAGGCTCCGAAACTACTGGACCGATTTGAAAAATTCTTTAACCATTAGAAAGCTACATTATCCCCAATGGACATAGGCTATATTATATTATCAAAAAAATTAGGGATCCTTACTGAAACTCAAATAATGTAACCCAAGGTGTAAAAAAATTACCTAAAATATTATTTACATTGCGTGCGCTGCGTAAACTATTGATAATAGAATAAAATAATGTACTACGACTTTGCAGAACACATAAATATTATAAGAAGTGTCGCGACAGCATATGTCTAACTATTGTAGTTATGCCACAATATGTGTTCTTTTATTTTAAAAATTTAATTGAAATGTCGCCCTCTACAAAATGCTCTTTATTTGTATCTTGATATTATTCCTAATCAAAATAAATTACTTCATATTCAAGACTGCTTTAATATCTTTATACAACTTTTCGAATTATGCAATTCGGACATTCCATTCAAAAGATATCACGAGTTTAAAAATGTAAGTATTAGAAAAAAGTTTCATGGTCGCCGCTCATCCTGCTCAGCTAGCTAGTAGGCAGCACCTTATGCGATGTAGGCGTCACTGGGGTACGGGCCGTACGGGCGGGGAGTCAATCTCAAGAAATGAAAAAAAAAACAGAAAGTTTAATAATATGTTATATAATTTTCCACGTTAAAAACGTAAATGCAGACTGCTTTTCCAGTCTCGGTGGACATTCCTTCTACTGGTAATTTAGGTCCGTATTACCTAAATTACCAAGCTTGATATGTACTTAAGTATTGATTGTCTCTTTCTTTCACTATCAAAATGACAAAGATGACTGCTGCTTAAGTATAGATCAGTCTGAGTCGCGTTCTATAATACGGACCTTAGATGCACATTGTATAAGTGCTCAGAGCATTTCAAGCAATTAGAATACCCTCTTCGTATATGATAAATACTTCAATAAGGCTACCTATATGCTATTTTAGGTTTCAAACATTTATTTATTCATAACTTAATTGAAAGACTTAAATTTATTATCTTAGGTAATAAGCATAGCCAAATACAGATTACTCTGGATTAACAAATATTCGTCTGTTTAAAAGGGTGTTTTTATCTATGTAACATACATGATTATTCTATTCAGCTTACGTCTTTAGTAAGTAAGTAATTCAAATCAAAAAGTTGTATTTTCATAGCACCATTGTATTCTATGTATACCTTTCTGCAGCTTTCTGTGTAATACCTATCAATGTCAAGTGTATAAGATCTCAACATTTATTTGTTTAGTTAGGAATCATCAAAATGGCGATGAACTTTACAGCACTAAGAAAGGATTTTTCTAAATTCTACCCCTAAGGGGCTGAAATGGGGGTTCAAAGTTTGTATGGAGAAAACAATTTTTGCACATTTTGACTCAAAACTTCGTCAAGATATACCTTGAAGCAAATAAAGGGACACGTGTTTCGCTATTTTTCAAAAAATATCCCCTAAAGGGTCAAGAATGAAATGGGTTACTAAAAGAGTTCTTTGCGCGTGCGAAGCCGCGGGGAAAAGCTAGTAGGTATATAAAATATCATATACCTAACAAAAAACTCAACCAAAAGAGTCAGTAATCCCGTAAATACGCCTTAGGGCCCAGCCTAATTGTAATCAAGAAAAAAACAAGCACCATTACCGTGTCAGCGATTCACTAATGACACATGTTGGACACCTAAACAATGTTTTAATGCGATGCTCCCTTACGCAGATGGGTGGTGTATTTGTTTAGGACAAGCTAACTGCCGACCGTTTAGCGACCCACTGCGGGGATGGCGGGTTAAGGGGTGGGAGGAGAGCGGGGAGTACTTGAACGGACTCTGTACTGCAGCTTAAAGACACACACATAAGTATACGCCTATATACAATCCCTACCAGGGTAGGCAGAGCATCATTGGTTTTAGAACCACGTTGGACTAGATGCCACGTTTGACACAAATTGTGAAGTTTATCAGATGGAACAAGTTGTATAATGGTGAGAGGTGATCAGCCTTTCCCCATTATACAGCAAATATTTACAAACTTTTACAGTTTACCTGGAAAGAGTAGGTAGCTGGCACATTGTAAGTTTTTCTTTCACTTCCAGTCCACCATGGAAGGAGCTTAAAAATCTAGATACTTAACTTTTTGAAACAAAGACGCCACAAAGAGAGATGATTTCCTCTCTAACTGAAGCCACTGATGTAAACTTGAAGCCAGTAGAGGCTATAAGTTTACCTAGAGACTTCACTTCAAGAGACTACAATTTAATGAGACCAAATATTCTGGGTTATTAGAGAAAATTAAAAGAGTTCTTTTAAGAAAATTTAGGTACAAAATAGTCCACGGTTACCTACTCCTATCTTTATCCATTTTACTTTCTTCTTGGCAATGAACGAGGACGTGTAATACTACAACCTTAAATTTTTCTTTACTTGATATTGGCGAATTCGCCTTCTCTATTTTAATATCCATTAAAATACACTGAGCATTCCGCAAGAAAATTATGTAGACTATTTTTCAATTTGTTTCAGAACCAATTCAATGCAAACAAACAGACAGTAAAATATTTCCTCTCTATAATATTAGTGTAGATTGAATTTAAAAACTCAGAAACTTATGAAAGTAACAATATGGCTTGGCAATGAATTGACAGCTGCACAGCGACACAAAGAGGGTCTTCCATAAACTACGGCACAAGTTACGATACCTATTTTATCTGTAAGAAATGAGATCAAGAAGAATATCGCTACAGCTTTGAACATACACCACGCTTTATACAGCATGATACAGGTGCGAGATTAAATGGCCGCCGTGTATACAGGGTGTTCATTACGATATTGCTGCTAGTACAGCGATATTGCCAGCCGTTTTTATTAGGATCGTCATAACGCTGGACCGTTTTTGATGAGAATTGAAAATGTGTTTGATCTGAGTCCCACTGGTCATCACGGTGATTGTTTATCGTATGTTATAAAATGTTGGCTTCATTTTTGTTGTTTGTATTTTTGTTTGTGGGAAATTTTAATGATTCGTGAATTTTACAAAAGTTGAAGAAAACATTTTCGAAATATTTTACCTATGGAGTTAAACAAAGTTTCAGACACTGCATCTTTTGAATAAATTTCATAAAAACATTTTCTACGTTGAAAATTTAATGAAAAACTAATATGATAAAATATAGGTATATAAAAATCGAAATAAATGGAAGACGTAGAAGAAAAAGACTTAAAAAATCTTCAATTATCAGCCCTGACGAACCCAATCCTGATCAAAGGACAAGAATAATAGAATCAGTACTTTACTGACATATTTACAATACAATACTATATTTGCACACAAGGAAACACAACTCAAGACAAACAACAGGACAAAGTGTACTACAAGTTTAAAATAAAATAAAATTTATTCCAGGCAACCTTATTACGGGTATAATGTCACAACTGAGATTTATGAATGCATTTACAAAATATACTACATAACTTTGCTAAAACTTTTGATAACTCTGAAACTACACATTTTTGAAATTCACAAGTAAGATTTCCAATTTACAACAACATTACACCACTACAGATTACACTATCACTCAGGCATGTATCCCTGCTGCCGTTCTTCGAAACACAAGCTAGTAAATTCACCCGGCTCTGACTTAAGAGCTAACACAAACAATGTGTTAGAACCGCTGAGATTTCAACTGAACGCAAACTTGGAACAAATAGACCCGCTTATTTAGTACTTATCTTTATGATGTGCCTTTTGTTGGGTAAGTAGTCTTGTCAAGTAAGATTTATGTATTACTAGCATTCCGCCCGGGACTTCGTTCCCAAGGGAGTTTGGGAAAATTATGTGGCCTATGTGTTAATCCAGGGTTCAGCTACCTCAACATCAAATTTTATCAAACTTGGTCCAGCCGTTTGAGCGTGAAAGAGTAACAAATATCCATACATACATCCATACATCCAATATTTATTGATATTAGTAGGAATTAGAATCATTTTATTTATGTAATAATTTGTTTATTGGAAGTAATCTGGAACTATATAGTTACGAATCATTTAAAACATTTTTTCACCAATAGAAAGTTCTCTTATCAGCAGACGACATAGACTACATAATTTTTCCACATGAATTTTCCTAAAGCCACTGTTGGGTGCCACTATTGGGCAAGAGCATGTGTCTATGTTTTCAATTGACTAAAAAAAACAACATATTAAGTCAACCTACGTGGCCTATAACTTATTATATCAATTACTAAATAGCATTTGTTCTAGCGTTGGTGAACTTGCTACTCGTACATCCTCGGTGCCAGATTGTGATTAAGAGTGAACCCATTTTTTTTAATAGCCCATATACGTCCCTACCGAGGGGCACGAGCCTCCCTTCGAAACACGAAGGGGATTTATGCCATAGTCCACCACGCTGGCCCAATGCGGGTTGGTGGACTGCTCGTCTTTCGAAAATGATTTTTTCTTGGACGAACGGGTTTCTTCACGATGTTTTCCTTCACGGTTGAGCAAGTGATAATTAGAAATCTGTACATAAATCCGAAAAGACGAATTTTGTGGTACAGGCCCGCACCAGGATATTGAACCCGTGACCTTCGGATTACAAGTCTGGCTCATTACCAACTAGGCTATCACTGCTTATTAATTAATAAATAAAAAACTCTTTGTCTGTTCGCAAAGGTGCAGTCTTCCCCTACGAAAAACAGACAAGAAACTCCGAGGATTATTCTATTTAAGCCATGGTAAAGAAAACCTTACATTTTATTTTCAACTATTTAGTTTTCCGCTGGGACTTCGTTCCCGTGGGAAGTTGGGAAAATTGTGTAGACTATGTGTTAATCCAGGTTGTTAGCTACCTCTATACCAAATCAAAATTGGTGTAGCCGTTTGAGCGTGAAAGAATAACAAACATTCATACATACAAAGATGGCATGAGATCGAAATTGATCGCGATATATTTTCCACAAAAAATTCAGTATGCTAGATGTTACATCGCGTGAACAGTGCATAGTGTGTTCAGTGTAAGCATGTTCATGTGATAATGTGTACGGACGTCGATTCGGTAACAGGTGGAGGTAACGGCGGGCGTGAGTTACTCCGCACTCACTCACTTTCTAAACCACTGTCATTACCCGTTTGACAATTTATTTAATGTCAGTTTAAAATGCCGTGAGTTTAGAGTTAAATATACTGGGATTATTTTCAGTCATAATATTTAAACAGCATGTATAGTAAAAATATTTAATTCGTTAAATCGTCAGCCCAATATGACAATTGCTCAAAGACAAATTTATATAATAACTAGCTGATACCCGCAACTTCGTTTGCGTGTTAATTTTTTTTTTGTGCAGAGTACACAGATTGAAAACATCTATCTTACGTGATTTAGATTTTTACATACAAAAGTTTTTTCCCGCTAACTCCCGTTCCCGTGGGAACGGGGCGATATCCTGTTGCAGCTAAACTTTAAGTTTACTAAGGTACCTGCATGCCAAATTTCAAGCGTTTAACTTCCCTTCCAAATTTCAAGTGCCTACGTTTAGCCGTTTAGGCTGTGCGTTGATATGTCAGTCAGTCAGTCAGTCAGTTTCTCCTTTTATATATTTAGAAGATATTATCATAAAAATCATGTTTAATTTCTCCACAGTCTTGTGTAATATAAAAATATAATTAAGTTTTTTTTTCTCTTCGTGGGAGAGCCTGTTAAAGCCTCTTCATACTCGTAGTACAAATTTCTTCCATCCTTAGGTATACAGGGCTTTAGGTATCTCTCTCTCAAACTCTCGGGTGGTTAATCAGTCCATGGAACTGAACAACTTTCCCAAGGAAACATAGGTCAAAATACGAAAAAAAATTTTGATCTCCCATACAAAATGCACTATATGCTGATGAAGTTTGTATGGGAACTCAAAATTTTTCTTTCACCCGACCGACAGGTTGAAAGAGAGATACCTAAAGCCCTGTATAGTCAAATATGTGACGAACTTGTCTAACCTCGGTGATAGAGGTTTCAAACCGCCAAATAGTCTGTGACTTGGTTTTGCGACTTTATTCAATCGACAACTGCCTCTACTGACAGTTTGAAACGCTCATGATAAAACACTTTGGTCACCCATCAGATTTTCTGCCCCTGTGTACATTACTTAACCTTACTTAGCCACCGGGCTACGAGTACTAACACCAATCTTTGCCTTAAAAAAAAGAAGTGGCGTAATTTTAGTTGTGTACAAACGACTTAACATTTTTATATTTGTTTGGGAAACATACATTAACAAATTTCAGTCTTCGTCTTCTTATCGTGTAGGTATAGTCAAGTGTGTGGCGAACTTGGCTAACCCTGGTGTCAGAGTTTTCAAACCGCACAATGGCCTCTGACTTGGTTTTAACGACTGTAGTCAATCGACAGCAGCCGGGACCAACAGCTTAACGTGCCCTCCGAAGCACGAAAACGCTCGTGATTAATTGCCACTTTGGTCACCCATCTTTGCCACTATGGTTTCCGACAAATTTCAGTTATTTACTGTGACATGTGTTGTTAAATTTAATGTAAAATTACCAAAACTTTTATTACATTTCAGTCCAACAGCACTCAAAGCTTACAGAATTTCTAATCATCCAAAACATTTGGATGTTCCAAAATCATTTCAATCGCAACAAAAGCCTTAATGTAATTTACCTATAACCCTTTCAGGTCACTCCGGTCACACTAAAATTTTAATTAAATATATCGAAATAAAATCATAAATACGGGTGGACGTAAATTCGTACCTTTATTAAACCCATTAAGAGGGTCCGTAGGTCTGTATATCACTGTGTTATTGTGTTTCCTCACACGGAGATAGAGATGGGCTTTTGATTTTAACTCTACTAGAAAAGGTAGTGTTTTAATGGGACCGTACCTCTAAGCAGTTATATCTTATTTTTATTTTAGTAAACGCAACAATAATATCTATCCCTTAGCGAGATCCCGAGCATGGAGCGTTTCATAGCTCGCTGAGCGACGTGCAATCGAAAGTGTAGCAAGCTGAAGTGGCAGTGGGCTGGCCATGTCTGTCGCAGAACCGACGAGCGTTAGAGTAGACAGGTTCTCGAATGGAGACCACGTCTTGGCAAACGTAGTGTAGGACGCCCCCCAGCCAGATGGTCAGATGACCTAATGAAGATAGCGGGTAGTGGCTGGATGAGAAAAGCGGAGGATCGTGCAAAGTGGCGCACCTTGGGGGAGGCCTATGTTCAGCAGTGGACTGCAATAGGCTGATATGATGATGATGATCAGTAATATGTTGCATAAAATATCTCAATATCATTTTTTTAAAACTCTATCTGTTCGCACAGGTACATTTTATGTGAGACTATGTACTTACGTCTTTGATTAAAGAGTATTAACTTTTACTATTTAAATTCATAAGTGTACACAATGAAAAACTGACGATTTCCTATATAGACCTCTTGATAGTTAGCCGTAATGTTACATAGGCAGGCATATAGCTCATTATAGACGTTTTGCTACTTAGACTTTTTGATCGGAAGGGCTTAACACAATTATCTTAACTGTAAAGGATTTAAAATCAGCTGTCCAAGTAATGAGAATGTGTTATTCTTCTGCTGAATTTAAACCTTACTTTAAACGTTAACCTTATATTGAAAAAAGAATTTCGTGTAGTACCTACGTTTATGCTGCTTTCTAACACTTTTTTTACAGATAGCTAGAACTCTATTTAAAATTAAAAGTATTTTTTAGGATATATTTTGCCACAAGTAATTATACCAGAAGAAATTTATTACATAACAAATGTGTGTGTATAAGAATTTTGAAAATTCGTACAAAATCAAAACCTCAGAAACAGCCAGTCTTTGATTTGATTACTCAGACAAATACGTATCCGTTCAAAACCCACACGGTCCAATATAACTTTTATCTATAACAACCGTGTCCCATCTCTATTGTACCCTGAGTTGACCCCCCCTCCCTCTTTGGGAGGGTGGTCAATACAATTAAGGTCGCTAAAGATTTCACACGTACCATTTGAATTTTAAACAATAGTTTGTCATATAAATTTAATTTTATGTCCCCATATTTTGACTTAGGGTGTTGGGATTTTGAAATATTGGTTTTGGTATAGATGCTTGTGACTTTACAGTTTTTTTATTGTTAATGTTACTCCAGATATTTTGGTATTTACAAAGAAAAATCTGAAAGTTGTAAATGAGCTTTTATTTTATGTTTTCTTAGTAATTTCTAAAACAGTCAAATGAAAACAGCCACTACTTACTCAATACTTTGGTTTTTTGTAGTAAGTAACTTAGGAAAACTTTTTAGTAATATGCACTTTACAGTTTTGTTACAGGTACTTTAATAACATCTAACAGATGATTTACTTTCATCTCGGTGCTACTTAAATTAATTTAAAGATTTTTATTAGAATATAGGTTCTAAGTTTTAAAAAACACCATGTACAAATAAAGTTAAAGAGTAGTAACCGAAATAAATGTCATTTAGTAGTAACGCGCGACAAGGGTCGTCGGTCGTCGCAATTAACTCAACAAGAATAAAACATGCTCAAATTATACACAACCAGAACTGGTCATCTCTTTTATAAGACTGCGACCGATATTTTGAAGCATTTTAATATCAGTACAGATCTCTCTTGCGTTAAATAGGTGACAGTGACAGGTACTGACAAGTATCAATGTAGGCTTGCTACCACCGATCTGTCACTAGGCGTGTGTAGTCAAATCATCTTAGAGCTAAAAAATTGTCATCCTCACACGATAGCGGTTCACCCTGCTGATCAACGGATGAGGTTCTGACCAGTAAAGGGTTTCTTTACTAGATATTAGCAAATTCGCCATTGAAAATACTGAGACATTGTTGGCAAAATCATAATAATTTTGTGAGATGGAATTACAATGTTATTACATCTGTTATTTTGACTCTATGTTTGTTCGCAGAGGTGATAATTGATCATGATCAGTCAAAAGAGCTTCAACGTTCTAAAAATTCTGACACTATCAAACTGGTACATTACGGACTTGGTTTTACATGTTGACAGGAAGATTGACCTGTTTTTGAAAGAAGATATACTATAGGCTTTACAACAAATTAGACCCCATGAACTAGGGCCATGAGCGGTTCACAATCACAAGATATCGAAATTACAAGATTTTTCTAAAACTGTCTGACTTGTTCTAGAAAACTTGAAGGTACAAAAAAACTGCGTACTTTTGGACACTGAAATGTAGGTATCCCCTTCCAAGGAATAGATTGAATTTCTGAGTATTATATAAAAATTTAAAATAAGGAAGTACAACCACTAATTAACGATACGAGTACCTTTACTAATTAAGGACTGTATTTCTGGCGTTTTCTCGTCTCATCAGATTCAAATTATTTATCTGTAAGTAAAAAAATAACCAGAGCCTACCTTCTAACCTACTCACATTTTAAGGCACCGATGTCAAAACTGAAACAATTGCTGTAACTTTTCATAGTTAATAGGAGGTTATGGGGGTCCTAGTACCTTCCCGAATTTGAATGACAAAGTTTGGTAATAAGGCTCGTGACGAATTCACGTGTAACGTTTGAAGGGGTGGCTGTATTTACTATTTACATTTACGACTATTGTCAGTTTTGGACATCGATTTTGAATACATCCTTTAATTAAAAAAGTGAAATAGTATGTGTTTGTTTACTTGTTTCCTTCACCTTGCAACGGAGAAACCGTTTTGGGGGCCCAAAAGCGACATAGGCCTATTTCACGCAAACGAAACCAAGGGCAGAAAGCACGAATTAAATGAAGCATTTTATCAAAAAGAATTTTGGCTTATAAGTTATAATAGTTTTGCAATGTTTTAATTTCTTTTTCATAAATGTTTGAATCCCCTTCGTGTTCCGGAAAGAGGGTGTACTGAGGGGCTGTATATGGGCTGGTAAGAAAAAAAAAGAAAATTGGATAGTGTTGAGTGTACCGTGTAAGGTAAGTAATTCAAAAGTATTATTATTTGTGTCACTTAATAGTTTAATTTTTGATTGAGTACCTCATACCTCTATCATTAAAACAGTTTATGTGTAACTACCACCTTATATAACCAAAAGTCACCTTTACACGAAGCCGACAGCTCAAAATAAAAGGAGGTACTTATCACAGACGGTACCAAAAAGAGCAAAACGAGTTGAAAAACAATCCGCGTTGTACACAACGGTTATGTTTTGACAAAATTGCAATCGCAGTAACTGGAACATCACATTTTCTCTAATTAGAAAAGTTAGATACATTTGTGAAGGTTTTGGTGAGTTCTGTTAAAATTAGTGTTTTGTGGCGTGACTGGTGGTGACCTGCGATATTATATAGCTTTTCAGGCAAACACCGAAAGTTTAGTTAGTTAGTAAGGTAAGGTGAAGACTCTAATAAAATAATTATAATTATCGTTGTTGAACAACGTTACTGTACCTATAATCTTACCTAATAATTTTATTACCGTTTAGCTTTAATTTTAATAATTAAATTTGATTTAAATAGTTTTGCTCTAGCCTTGAGAATTTATATACCAAGTGGATGGGTTTGCAAATATAAACAAAAGCGCATTAACCTACGTTACAATTTTGGTAGCAATAAAGATGAAGGGCCTTTTATAATTCGAACGGCAGGGCACGGCACTCCAAAATTTGAATTACCATTGCCCCCTATGTTTACATAGGAGGCAATGGTAACACAATTTTTCCGTGCCGTTTTTGGATTATAAAAAGGCCCAAAGATAAACTCGCCACTAGGTTTCATAAATTGACTAAATTGGAACAGTCCGTATTTGTACTGAGCCCTTCAGCGTCCACCCAGGCCTTTAAATTCAAATTTACAAAATGGCTCTTTGATAAGCAGTTTTTATAGTTTTAACGACTTTTTGGCCGAAGACAACGCAAACAGCAGGCCGAGTACGATAGTGACAGCGCCGCGACAACACCGCAGTCCTATGTCAAAATGCCAACATCGATAACGCCATAGGGCGAGCAAGCCTTTGCGCGGGACCCTCGCGCTATCAAAGTGAAGTTACAGCGTGAGCCGAGCGCGAGTTTGTGGTTATCGTGCTAGAGCTGCTGTTTTTGTTTATATGTGTTAGTGTTAAATGAGTGTGTCACTCCTAAACTTAAAATCTGACTTGTAAAATTTTCTATTACTTACTAACTTGAAGCTTTGCAGTGAGACAAGTTATGATATTACGTAAATAAATAAATAAGTTCTGTAGGCGGTGATGATTTAACATTTAAAGATCGGAGAGTTATTTTTACACAATTTTATACATTTCACGTGAAAGATCCTAAAGCACTTTAATTTAGAGGAATTCGAAAATAGGAGATTGACATAACACTGCGAGTACTTAATGACTTGAACGATACTACAACCAATTAACTCTAAAAATGATCCAAAAAAGAAGGAACAGAAAGACAACGGCAAATTGCGCGCCATAAACAACAGAAAAGGCGGGAAAAGCACAATGACCGAAATTAATTCCATAAACAACATCACATATGCAGCCATAGACAATAATTCGCACTCGCGCGTATCCGAACACCGTATCGGCCGGCAAGAGTGTAGATGACGTCAGCTGGTCTCCTGCCCTATATATTTCTTTAAACCAGGTCTGGGTATTGAAGAAAAGTCAACTGAACTTATAAATGAGTGGTTTTAGCTATGAACACATTGTTTTTACATGGTTTAACGCTTAATACATAGTAAAATGTCCTTAGATTCATGGCAAAAAATTGAATATTTCAAAGGTCAGGCGCTTATCAAAAGTGTGTCTTTGGAGTAACCACTGGTAAAATTCAGATATTTTTAAATTTAAAATAGGAACCCGAACAGGAGCGAAACTGGAAATTATAAAGAAGGTTGAAAACAAGTCCACCTCGACTAAAGAATAGAATCAAAATGATTTTGTTAACTGAAATCCAACTATGAAAAGACAGGGTCACAAAACAAGTGCCTTCTAAAACTTCAAACATTTGGATATATTACCAAAATAGTCCAAATAGTCCTGCCAACATAACACACAACAGCAAGATGGCCGCCGGCCTTTTGGCGGGAAACGTTGTCTGTAATGGCGTCTTTTTACGCTACCTGCTTGCTAATTGGAGATTAGGCGCCGAATGTGCGGGTATTTCTAAATGTCGATTGTTATTGCACGACCGATTTACATTTTGTTCTTTGTTTGTTTAATTTGTAAACAATTGTCGATCGTTGTTCGGGTTCATTAGGATTTTAATTGCGACGGGTCGTCTGTTGTTATAATGTAGAGAGGTACTTAAGAAAATCAACATTTAATATAAAAGCTTATTTCTAACTTTGAAAGCGTGGTATTAAATAAATTAGCAAGAAAAATAGCTAACAAGAAAAGAAAAACATTATTAAGATATACCAGTTTTCATCTTTTCTCTGGCAAACGAAACCTAAGGGTTTTTAATTTTGTGGGCGGAAAACTGACAATCTATCACCACCTTCAAAAATCCGAAGAATTTAGAGTTTTTTACTTGGCGTTTATTTTGTTTAGGAGATGAAGATTACTTCCATAATCAATAATATTATGATCTCTATAATTCACCTAATAGCTACTGCTACTACTGACATAAGCTCCCCCAAAGATTTAGCAAAATTACCATTCCCTTTAGAATTTCACCATAATTAACAAAAATAAACAGGAATATTATAATTAGATCACCTATGAGCGCGGCGCAAGATGGCCGCTTTCCCGCCATCTGTCGTCAGTAAACGGAATTTATTTATATGTCTAATTGTTCGCGCCATGCTAGTGTTGTGCGGGACACTAGATGAATGTCGATAAATGTTGCTTTAATATGGAATTTTATGGTAAAAATAATAGAATTCTAAATACACAACAAGAAAGAATGCGTGGGAGGCTGATATTAGGTAGAGCAAATAAGGTCTCTGAGATAAATACAAAAAAAAGTTTCGTCTATACTTTGACTAAAAGATATTTATAAGACGTTTGTTGGTTTATTTTACAAAAATACTTTATGCAATGAACTAACGATGCTTTTTTTCATCTTTTTCAAAGCTTAGTTTAAGAGAAATTCATTTCATAACTGGCTATTTTATTTTAGTTATTTTTTTATTTTACGTGCCTCTAAATATTTTTTGAACCTATAATAGAACTAAATAAAATATTTGCAAACTGAAAAGAAATACAAATATATTGATTTTGATATTCACCATCCTAATTTTAAAGGAAATCTTAATGATGAATTCTTATTCTTTCGGTGATTAAGGTAACAGATTTGCAACTGGTTTTCACAACCAGTTTATTTCATTTTTTTTTGGGAACTTTTCTTGGCAAAAGATAACTATTTATATTTCCAAAAAAAATTATGTTGCTTAAATTTTGTTACAAACGAAAATCAAATGTTTAACAGACATTCTTAAACCTTAATTTAATTCCGTCATTTCATCGACAAATCATCTCTATACAACATTAAAGCCTTGGTCGACGCGTATGCACTTAATTCCTCCATAACGTTATAATATAACGTTGTAACGCTAAAATAACGTTAAAGCGCGATTCTGTTAAAACAACGGTTATTGCAAATTGTCAAGTTTTATTGTTTTGGAGGGAAGGGACATGCTTTGTCTTGTATTATTGTTAATCCAAGTTGTTCTCGTAAATATGAGGTGCTTTTATCTATTTATTCTTTAATTAGTCAGCGAAACTTTAGGGGGGTGTCTCCTTATGAAACTGAACAACTTGCCCCAAGGAATCTACGTGAAATTATAAAAAAAAAACACTTTCGACTTCCCATAGAAACGTAAATCATCTGGTAAAAGTTTGGGCATTGGGCCTTTTTATAATTCGAAAACGGCAGGGCAAAATTGTATTACCATTGCCTCCTATTTTGATAGTAATACTAGAAGCTGAGAATATAGGGGGCAATGGTAATTCATGTTTTGACTTGCCATGCTGTGTCGTTCGAATTATAAAAAGGCCCATTAGCTGCTTGAAAAAGAAATTTTTTGACCTATTTAAATTAATTTTTGTAATTAATTACAAGTTTAAGTTGTAATTAATTTATTATGCTTATATGATTAAAATCTAGATTATTAAAAAATATTCTGACTACAACGCTCAGATAAAAAGCTAAAGAATTGATCTAGATTTTTTCATAATAATAAAAATAATTTCAATAAAACAAATGTCAACTTGGAAGTCCCCTCGATGGATGACATAAGAGTGAACAGGCGCTTCATGCCTCCACAAAATTCTAATTTAAAAAAAGATTTATTATTCAAACTAATCGATAGCATTAGAAATGCTGAACTGCACTTACTGATGTAGAGAAGGCCTTTGTCCAGCAGTGGAATCTGACAGGCTGTAATATTTTTAATTTATTGAAATAGGTCTAAAAAGAATGTATTTCTATTCTTTTATAAACCCTACAATATAGGTACTCTAAAAGTGCATTTCAATAAAAGCCATCAAACCACATGTGCAAGCCCCCCAGTAAGACGCCATTATTCCCAGGGTGCACCATAAACTACGCGTAATATGCATTAAAAACATTAGAACAGCTTCAATAGCCGACTGGTGTGGTCTGGGAAGGGTATCTGCATTTTTATTCTGATTTTAATCAAAAAAAGTACATGAATTATAAAAAAAAAATCATTATTATTACGTCCATTATAATGTTCGTAATTTTAAGGCACATTATGTTAAATACGTATAGAATTTTGATTTTGTTATTTATCTTTTGTTTGCATGTTATTTTATTTGTAACTATGTGTATGGTGTGGAAGCAATAAATTATTTTTATTCTATTCTTTAAATTAAAGATGACTAAAAGTAATAGACATGTAAATTAAAACAAAACAATAATGACGTACGTAGTTCTAAATTAAAATTATTGTTGGCAAAAATCTTATAATTCATTATCATGGGAATTTATGTTTGTGTATTCGTAATCTATTACTTACTGCTGAGAAAAGGAAAGTATTGTAGATATTTGTAAATAAATCTCTGCAGAAGGATAAATGTCGTAAAGGTCAAAAAATGACAAAAATTGCTTTTTGTATCTTGAAAACGTCATAATAAATACATTAGCATTTTTGGAGTTTTTTGACTTTGCGCCTATTCGCAAAGGTGCAGTCTTCCTCAAGAGAAGAATAGGCAAGAATCTCAACCCGCGATAATGGCTGTTAATACAATGAAACTCATAACTTATAACTGTAAAGTAATCAACCGATCGGTTTGCTGCGTTAGAAAACTATGTGATTGTACTACAAGAAACATGGCTACTGCCTTATGACATTTTTGTCAGGGATTAAAAATTAAAACGAATACAAAGTCTAAAATCAGCAAAGCATTTAAAACAGATACAGTGTTTTCCCAGAACACAGCGAGGCGACATAAATCGCGTTCATAACAGAACCGCGTGACGAGTTACACTTTTTATTGCTCTGTCTAGTCATTATAGCGAGGGGGCCACCCCCCAACTAGACAGGGGGTAAGGGAGTAAGGGGGTGGCCATCTATCAACATAATATTGTTCTTTATTTGTTTTTATATCGGGGATAATATTTCCCGAAGAACATGGTGAATAGCGTATTGTAATAGCAAATTATTTATCCCTTCATAGTAGCCGTTGTGGTATAAAGTCATATTCAATTTAGCTTTGCGTCTGAAAAGTCGTAGTTGTTTGCTACGGGACTACGAGCTACGGTGTGGCTTTGTCACAGTGACTAACTTTTCGCTGGCGAAAAGCAATAATTCACATTAGCAATAATTGGGTAATTGACAAAAAAATATTCTTCATGTAAGTGAAGCTTTTCACCCTATGTATAAAGATTTTTTAAATATCTTTCAAATCCCTATCCCTACTAATATTATAAATGCGAAAGTAACTCTGTCTGTCTGTCTGTCTGTCTGTTACCTTTTCACGCCTAAACCGCTGAACCGATTTTGATGAATTTTGGTACAGAGATAGATTAGAGCCTGGGAAAGGACATAGGCTACATTTTATCCCACATTTGGGCACGATATAACCTGTGGTCCACGCGGGCGGAGCCGCGGGCGGAAAGCTAGTCTATATAAATAAAAATGAATTGTTGTTCGTTAGTCTGATTAAAACTCGAGAACGGCTGGGCCGATTTGGCTAATTTTAGTCTAGAAATATTCGTGGAAGTCCAGGGAAGGTTTAAAAGGTGAGAAAATATGGAAAAAAGGCGTAACGAAGTTGGCCGGGACAGCTAGTAAGAAATATATTGATGTTTATGACTCTGAATTAGACAGAGAGGGAAAGACCAACAAAAAAGTTTGATTGGCTGTAAGTTTTTTTTTTTTGAGCATTTTTTTATTTATTTCGGATTCTGTTATAATATTACGTATATTAATAAATAATCTAAGTAAATGTAAAATATATAATACCACTTAAATACTCAATTGTTAAACAAATTTATCAGATGAATGTTAATCAGTCTGCTAAATAAACAGCAGACACTTCAACTCATAAATCACTTAAAAAACATTTCCTCAATAGTCAAACTTACAGTTTAATTCCAACAAACACTCCACTCCCATTTCTAAGGTAATTTCATCAAAACCAACCGTTGTTTAGTGCAAATTAAATGCAATTTAACCCTCAAAAAGCATTTCTACATTCCACAACAAATTCTGTACCAAATTGGCGGTGGATCCAAACTGGGAGAGATGTTTATTCTAAGGGGGTGGAAAGCGAGTAAAGTAACCCATTTGAATGCATGCTTGTCCGTCAGTCACGACGATATCGGCAAAGCGGGAGCGCGAAGCGTGTTACCCAGCCGCCGTTATTGAACGACCCCTGACACGTCACACCTGGGAGAGGAGTCTGGGCAAAATTATCACTACGTCAAAGTCCTAAAAATTCTGGCCTCAAAATCGAACGAGGCAACTTGTCACATACGCGATTAAACCTGATTGTGATGTAGGCGCGCGGGATAACTGTTGATTTGATTTTATGTTACGCCAAAACGTCTGTTTGTGCGTTTATTGCTTATAAACTCTCGTTGAAACCGAACTGTATCGACAAATAAAATTGGTTGTTAAACGGTTATGATTGCGACTGGATTTTCGGGATTGTGCCTCGATTATTTTGAGTGGTTTTGTATTATTTTCGTTTATGCTCATACGAGGTAAAAGGTCTTTTTAAATTTGCTTACAAAAACTGGTTTAAGTGTCTATAAGGGCACAAAAAAGATGGTAGGGATTTGACCTACCATAAGTTGGCTACTCTTCATCTTATATATTGCGCACTGCCAAGGAGTGAAATTCTCTGCCAGAGTCTGTATTTTAGAGCTTATACAACCCGTATATCTTGAAAATTTGAGTGAATAGGTTTTTTCTGGGTGACCTCACTACCTCGACCGCTCGACTGTAATCAAGAGCGAACCCATTCTAAATAAATAAAAAATATACAAAATGTTGGAGCACTAAAAGTTACGAACAAATAATGATTTTAAGTAAAAACCGACGAGTGTGAAATAATTTTCTATACCTAAAAGATTGGTTTTTAAAAAAGCAGTCTTACAAAATGATCTCAAGACTTTCAAGCAACTGATCTTTTTAAATACACAATATACCTTTATATCGCTCGAAACAACTTTCGTAGTGCAAATTGGCAAATTGATGCTGCTGTCATAGATGTTAGCATTTTAGTTCTATTATCGAATTATTTTAATATTCGGTTGTTTTAATTAGGAAAACATGCGGTTGGTTAAGATTTTTTCTTACGTAATTTATATGTCAGTTTGTCCTACGAACTTAATCAAATAGATGCACAATTACTCTGTTCGTAAATCACCCAATCCACATATTTCCAAAAGGACCTCAAAGAAAAGCACATGAAAAACAAACCTTTTCCACTCGATAGGTACCATCAGCGCAACACATTCCATTCGAAAAGTTTTCCAGAAACTTCTGCGCCCTCAAACGTGCAATAAATAAGGGTGGGGGGTGGAGGCCACAACAAAAACTCGCAGGCATCACCTCGCGTCACCCTGCTCAGATTTCATTACCATAAAGAACTGGAGGCCTTAAAACCCCCCAGCAGTGTAAAAGGTGACGTATACCGACCAGACAACCTAAACCCTTTTTTGACTAAAGCTAGCCCCGATTTTGCCCGTCTTCCTCAAGTTTAAAGAGGGGAGAGGAGGTCTAGGTTCTTTGGTTGGGTCGAATCCCTAAGCGGGCCAGTCCCCGCGTCGAAATGTGCCGTAAATCGTCATAAAACTGTCTGGATCCATGATGTGACGCTGCCCGGGGGTAATTAAAGGACAATTTATAGTTTTGCGGAGCTCCCCCTACTGCTACTAGCTGAGACGACCGACGACGGATGTCGAAGCATTTTGTTGCCTTATGATGTTATGTTTTCAGACGCTATGGAATATTTTGTTGGTGTAAAATGGGTGGATGTGAATTTTGACTGGACTGAGCTGTCGCAGTATATTTTGACTTTGCCTCTGAAGGTTGTAGGTTTGATTCTCAACCAATACTTATATTTTGAAAAGCGTATTTTCAAGGAGGTATCTGGGTGTTTATGTAAAGTTTATATGTAGTTACCAAAAATAAAGTAAATAGTATACAAATATCAGTTATCTAGCACCCTTAATATACAAGTCTTGCTTACTTTGAGATTAAATGACGCTGTGGGATTTGTCCAAGACTATTAAATTTTATTAACTATATTAACAAACTTAAATTATATTTTGTGAACTTATTTGCTTATTTTATAGAAACTTCCATGCTGGACTGGGAGTGAAACAAAAACTTAGAATGCACCAACTGCCAACTCTTCCCAGGCTTTCTGTAAAAGTCAGTAATAGGGACACAAAGGTTTTGCTGTATTGTGGGCGAAAGGTTAACACCCTCTCACCACTATACTCATGTTTCGTATAATAACCCTCAGAATTTATGTCAAACGTGGTTTCGAGAGCGGTGATAGCCCAGTTGGTAATGAGCCAGATTTGTAATCCGAAGGTCTTGGGTTCAAATCCTGGTGCGGGCCTGTACCACTAAATTCGTCTTTTCGGATTTATGTACGGATTTCTAATTATCACTTGCTCAACGGTGAAGGAAAACATCGTGATGAAACCGCCCGTCCAAGAAAATTCATTTTCGAAAGACGAGCGGTCCACCAACCCGCATTGACGGCTGGTTTGGTCGAGTGGTAGTGACGCTGCCTCTTGATCGGCGGGTCCTGGGTTCGATTCCCAGTCGGGGCAAATATTAGTGTAAAAAGCAGATGTTTGTTCTCGGGTCATGGGTGTTTGTGTCTGTCTTTGTGTGTTCCAAGGGACCTACGACACAAGGGAAAACCTTAATGTGGGCCTTTGAGTGTGAAGCGTTTTATTTTATTTATTTATTGGGCCAGCGTGGTGGACTATGGTCTAAATCCCCTTCGTGTTTCGAAGGGAGGCCCGTGCCCCTCGGTGGGGACGTATAAGGGCTGATAAGAGTGGTTTCGAGTGGTTCTGAACCACTGGTGCTCTGCCTACCCCGATGGGATTACAGGCCTGAGCGTATGTAATGTAATGTATAAAAACCACTTGTTTATGATACTAATAAATACTCGTAATTAAACACAATACAGAGTGAGTTATTTGTTTGCAAATTACTTAAAAGCTTTAGTTAACCAAAATCCACACCCATTATTGCAATAGTGAATTAGTAACTTTAGTACCTGGGCGACTAAGCTGGGTACGCGCCATCGTGTGTCGAATAAAAAAAAAATATTTTCTTCTGTTTGTAGTTAAAAGTATGATTAAATAACCTTTTGAGTCAAAACGTTCCTAACCTCTCATAAAAATCGTTAAGGGCAGTTTTCGTGAAATATGTACACACGGCAGCACATCAGGCTATAGATGTTGATCTTGAAGTCACTCGTAATAACGGGTATTCATTGGGTAACCTGACGTGCCGTTTTCTGTAAAAGACTAATAATAAATAATAATAATGCCCGTATAGTTCGCTCTCGATAATGCCCGGATAGTTCGCTCTCGATAATGCCCGGATAGTTCGCTCTCGATAATGCCCGGATAGCTCGCTCTCGATAATTCCCGGATAGTTCGCTCTCGATAATGCCCGGATAGTTCGCTCTCGATAATGCCCGGATAGTTCGCTCTCGATAATGCCCGGATAGTTCGCTGTCGATAATGCCCGGATAGTTCGCTCTCGATAGTGCCCGGGTAGTTCGCTCTTGATAATGCCCGGATAGTTCGCTCTCGATAATGCCCGGATAGTTCGCCGATTTCTTTCACAATCGCCATAAAACCCTGGCTGATTGTTGCTGGTCTCGCCGGGGTTTTTTCTGCCAATCCCTTCATCAGAAAGAGTGAGACAGTGTTGATTTCTATAATAATAATAATAAAACGCCATACACTGAAGGGCCCACACTAAGGTTTTCCCTTGTGTCGTGGGTCCCTTGGAACACATGTAAAGACTGACACAAACACCCATGACTCGAGAACAAACATCTGCTTTTTACACAAAAATTTGCCCCGACTGGGATTCAAACCCAGGACCCGTTGATCAAGAGGCAGCGCCACTACCACTAGCTCGTTTAATAGTAAAAAGGATAGGATAGGATTAATTTTAACATAATTTACATTATCATAGATTAAATTCCATTAGCACTGGTCTAAACTAAGTAAAAAACATTTTAAAAAAATAGAAGTCTTATAGCTCTACCGCTGTTCCCTTTGTTTGGCATAAAGACAGAAAGCTCCAGCAACAAAAATAAATAAAAAAACTCATTAAATACGTGTGCCATTAACGTAATTAGAGACAGTCTGTCTCACTCAAAAGCTGAGGTTTAAACGACAATTCTTTTAGAAGAAATACGCTCATACGTCGCTGGTAAGTCGAGCTGCGTTTGCATGCTTTTCTTCATTATAAAAGCCACAAATGGTAAATATATGGGAACTTTAAATTAGTTCCAGAAAACTTTAGACTTTCGCGATTTGAACACATTATTTAATACTAAACGGGTCTAAATTCACGTTTAGTATTAAATAAGAACCGTTTATTATTAATTAATTATGTAGTTCCATAAAATCAAGGGTGTGAATCCGTCCTCGAAACTGAAAAACTTTCCTCTTTATAGAACTTGTGCGTTCAGCTGATTTGCCTTTATACAGGTTGAAAAATAACCTCCTAGCTTTATTGAAAATCCTGCACCAGTATCACTTACTGAAACTTACTTTTTTTTATAGTTTTATTTTGGGGGGGGGGGATATTTTTTTTCCTAAACGTAGACACCACTCAGGCGCACTCTCCGAGCACTACTCACACCCCTCGCGTGCCTGATGTAGGAGTTATGTCTACGTTTAGGCAAAAAAATGAACTTTTTCCATAGAAAAAAATTTTTTTTTTTCATAAATGTATTCTTTGAGTGATACTGGTTCAGGATTTTGAATATAGCTAGGAGGTTCTTTTTCACCCATTTTCAAGTCGACCATTTTTTCTGATAATTTCATGTGGGTTCATTAGGAAAAGTTGTTTAGTTTTATGGGGAGATTAATAATAATAAAATTATACAAAAAAATATTTATTTGACCAAGTAACAAAAGAACATTTAGCAAAATTCATCAAGTAGCGCTTAAATAGGAAAAAATAATCAGCTTTTAAAGTTTCGCTAGTTAAATTAAGTTACGTTTTAAAAGCAAAACCTTGGAGAAAATTTCAGCTTTCTAGCTCTCAAAGTTTGGGCTGGGCGTTGATGAGTCAGTGAGTGACCTTCAATTTTATATAAATAGATTTGTGATGATGAGTTTCAACCAATTTCGGCCACTTCGACTCCTAATTTGTTTGGCGCTCTTGCGTCCGATGATGACCTATATAGATTGGACAACTTGTGAAAATAAACCTTTTTTTCTTCATATTAGTAAGTAAACTTAATAGTCAAAACACAGCACAAGGGTCCCAGATTTAGTGCTTGCAAATCCGGGGCCACGTTAAGTTTAATTAGCGTTTAGGTGAGGGAAAAATGTGTGGACGGATTACGTCACGGATGCTTCGTGGAATGCCCGGGAGTTGTTTCCAGTAGTGGAAAATTCTTAGAATTCCCGGCCGAAATTGTTGGATTAGTAGAATTTGATTTTTTAAGTTATCTACCGAAGAGTGGACATGGTTTGAAGCGGTTGGGTGTTGATTTTTGTAAAAGGTGCCGTACCTATATGTAAAAATCAACCAACAGTCGTTGTCGTACTGTTGGTTGATTTTTACATGAGGTGTAAGATGCCATATCTACACTGCGATTGTTGAGTTTGTAATTGCTTTGTAATTTTGCAATTGTATATTTTTTTCTCTTACGCATTTCCAGTATATTCTTTTTGTATAACACCTCGGGAAGCCCAAAATTTATGGACTTTTTCGAATAATTTTGTTTTTACTTATTTTATTTTCATTATTTTTTAGCGACTTTAAATTATTTTTTTTTAACAATGTCATGTCTTTTAAATATTAACTTGCTGTACGTTATAGTTTACTGTAAGTAGAGCATTTTATGTAATGGAATAAAATAAATAATAATAATAATAATAAACGCTACACACTCAAAGGCCCACACTAAGTGTCGTGGGTCCCTCGGAACACACATAAAGACAAACACAAACACCCATGACCCGAGAACAAACATCTGCTTTTCACACAAATGTTTGCCCCGACTGGGGATCGAACCCAGGACCCGCCGATCAAGAGGCAGCGTCACTACCACTCGACCAAACCGGCCGTCCGGTATAAATATACAGTTTTCGTTAGGACTTTGGCATAAAGGTAAATTTTAGAAACAAAATGGGAAATAATTTACTGTCATGAACAATATAGACAAAGTTACCAGACATAAGGTATTTAAAACTTTGATTCTCAATACTTCGAGATTTTAGACGGCCGGTTTGGTCGAGTTGTAGAAACCCTGACTCGGGTCCTGGGTTCGATTCCGGTAGGGGTAAATATTTGAGTAAAAATCAGATGTTTGTTCTCGAGTCATGGGTGTTCCTATCTGTCTTTGTGTATCTTCCAAAGGACCCAGGACACGAGGGAAAAACCTAGTGTAGGCTTTTAAGTTCGGAGTGTTTATTTATTTATATTCTCAATAAATAATTTTAAAAATAGTAAAATATTTCATTACACTTAAAGTGACTTAAGAACGTCAAATACTTTCGTTTTTTATACTCTACTAGCATTCCGCCCGGGACTTAGATCCCGTGGGAATTTGGGAAAATTATGTAGCCTATGTTACTCAGGGATAATGTAGCATTCTAATGGCGAAAGAATTTTTCAAATCTGTAAAGTAGTTTTGGATTCAAACAAACAATCAAATCTTTCCTCTATATAAGATAGTATAGATGCAAGTTCGCAAAGGTGCATTTTTTTCCCACTGCTGGATTTTTCGCAAAGTACAAATGAGACTTAGTCCCCGCCCGTCTCCACTTGAGGTGGACGGATGCCCCTCATTTGGCAAATTAAGGCGTACTGAGATTATCTACATTTAAATTATGCCAGGTGGTAAGCTTGTCACGTTCTCCATCGTCCTGGAAGCTTCTAGGTGTTTTAGTTAAATGTTTTACTGTACGTTTTATTATAAAGCTTGATGACTAAAAATTTTTTTTATGTGGAGACTGATTTTAAAGTTAATAAAGAGTAACATAATGTGAGTTTTTCTTTTTTTAAGTGAGTGATTCTTTCCATGAAACTAAATAACTTTACCTAAGGAAACCATGTGAAATATTCAAAGAATATTTTCAACCTCATACTAAGTCTATCAGCTGATAGCTCGTTGCCTAGTGAAGTTCGCTGATCTCAATCGATCAGTAAGGTTAAGGGACGAACACAGAGGCAGGGAACCTGATGGGCAATTTATCACGAGCGTTTCCGTTAAGCTGTCCGTCCCGGCTGTTGTGGATTGACTGCAGTCGTTAAAACCAAGTCAGAGGCCATTGTGCGGTTTGAAAACTCTGACACCAGGGTTAGCCAAGTTCACCACACACTTGACTATACCTACACGATAAGAAGAAGAAGCTGATAGCTCAATTTGTATGGAGATGCATACATTTTTTAATTTTTCTTATTCCTACTTAACTTTGAAAGTTGTTCAGTTTCGTGGCCTGAATCACATCCTTAATTTTCGCTTAGTAATTTAAAGTCACTCCGATTTTCTCTGGTTAATAAGCTGATTTTCAGTATCAGCTGGTTTGGGGATCACTTATCGCTATGCCCACCCCATTGGGGAGTAATTTATATTTTTTAAATAACGAAAAATATGTAACTAACTGCCGTACTTAGAGACGTCAATTAAAGTAATTAAATGTCATGCTATCCTTGTTTATATCAACAAGAGTGAAAGAGACAACATAAGAGTTTAACAGTACTTAACTTTAATTGACGTCTCTGAGTACGGCAGTTAATGTAAGAGTAAACATAAATATTTATGTCACTATATAAATCCATCTACATACGAAGCTACTCCCTTCGTAGCAACACGCTACGCCGTAGCGGCATCTTTACACTGAAAAACAAAGCAAAATATTTTAATATCTCCAAAATAACATGAGATCCTTATTTATAATAGCAATAACGTCGTTCAATAATGACGGAACCATGTTTCTAGCCAGTCTAACTTGGTCTGTGAAACCTTAGGTTTTGTATGAAATAGGGGGTATAGGTTGAGTGGTTGTTTGCAGCGATGTTAGCGATTTATCGTTCGCGTTAGGTTCGGTTCCCCGGTCACGTATGGAGGGACGGGTGTCCGTCACGACCCCTCTCTGATAGGATGATTTGGACGTGTGACGTGTTTTGCCGTGTGGGATAAGGGAATCAACTTCATTTATAGCTTTCTGACAATTTCCAACTACCTATATCTGTAAACTGTGTTAGATTTTATGCTAAACTCTAGCAGCTGTTTCAGCCATGCAAATAATAAAAAGATAATAATAACAAACGCTATACACTCAAAGGCCCACACTAAGGTTTTCCCTCGTGTCATGGGTCCCTCGAAAACACATAAAGACTGACACGAACACCCATAACCCAAGAACAAACACCCGCTTTTTACATAAGTATTTGCCCCAACTGGGAATAGAACCCAGGACCCGTCGATCAATCCGCCGATCACTACCACTAAACCAAACCGGCACATAGAACTGTAACAACTATAGCACAATTAATTTACAGGTTTAAAGTTAGCCAAGTTTAACACATATTCGAATTTATTTACATACAAAGAACTTAGGAAAATTAGAAGACAAGAAAGGTGGAAGACAAGATGAAGCTATATTAATACCGTATCTAGGCATGGGCCTTTTTATAATTAGAAAACGGTACGGCAAAATGGTATTACCATTGCCTTCTATGTAATAATAATACTAGAAGCTGAGAACACAGGGGGCAATGGTAATTCAAATTTTGAAGTGTCGTGCCGTTCGAATTATAAAAAAGGCCCATTTATGAAATGATAACGATATAAGAACAAAATAGCCATTTTTAAATCGTGAGTCTTCCTAGGGCAAACAAATTTTCCTAAGATAGATGTACAAGTACATTATAACTAGCTGATGCCCGCAACTTCGTTTGCGTGTTTATTTTTTTTGTACAGAGTACACAGATTGAAAACATCTATCTTACGTGATTTAGATTTTTACATACAAAAGTTTTTTCCCGCTAACTCCCGTTCCCGTGGGAATTTTGCAATATCCTGTTGCAACTAAGCTTTAAGTTTACTAAGGTACCTGCAAGCCAAATTTCAAGCGTCTAACTTAAGCGGTTTGGATTTTTCATACAAAAGGATTATCCCGCTAATTCCCGTTCCCGTGGGAATTTCGGGAATTCCTTTCTTAGTGCACCTCTACGGTGCCTAAGCTACGTTCCTTCCAAATTTCAAGTGCCTACGTTTAGCCGTTTAGGCTGAGCGTTGATATGTCAGTCAGTCAGTCGTCAGTCAGTTTCTCCTTTTATATATTTTATAATTATGTAAAATCAACATTTCGGGCACGTTGCACTTGGTGCACGCTATGACATGTTAGTGTGTACTCGTTACCGATAATAAAACAATTTATTATTCCTAAACTCGTGTCTCTTCAAAAAGATGTACAGTTCTTGTTAAATGAACACTTGAAGTTGTAGTGTAAAACAAAAACAACTGAAGGGATAATAAATTGTTTTATTATCGAAAACGAGCACACACTAACATGTTATAGCGTACTGTAAATGTAACGAGTCTGAAATGCTGATTTTACATAATAATAATGTACTTTGTACAATAGGTTATACAGGTTGAAAAAGAACCTCCTAGCTTTATTGAAAATCCTGAACCAGTATCACTTACTTTTTTTTTTTTCTTTTGTGGGTTTGGGATAAAAACACCACTCGGGCGCACCCCCCGAGCGCTACTCGCACCCCTCGCGTGCCTGGTGTATGTTCTTTGAGTGATATGGTTCAGGATTCTTAATATAGGTAGGAGGTTCTTTTTCACCCTGTATTGATTACATTGAAGGTCTAAAATAAAATCAGCTAGTCGCATAATTTTAATGGATTTTTCTTGGGAAAATTTGTTTAGTTTAGTAACTTACATCCTTATTTTTGCATGTATCAATTCAAAGTCACCAAGCAGTAAACTCTTAGTTCCTGTGTCTTGCACCACAAAAATAGTTTTTTTTGCCAATATGAGTTAGATGTTTAATATTATTGAAACAAATAAATTGAAACAGAAAACTTCAACAAAAACGGTTTTATTTTTGAACGGCATTTGAAATTCCATTCCATTCTTTGGATCTATTTTTGTATAATTTTGTATAATTCGCAATATTTTTCTAGATTATAATGGTGTACGATGTGACACCTTCACAGGTTGTATACTTAAGATGATCTAATGTTAAGTTTTGTAAAATGTAATCGTGTAACATCCCTTGGTTGTCCGAAATAAATAAAATAAAATAAATAAAAATCTACATAGACGACATTGAGCTTTGATAAGAAAATACCATTTTAAAGTAGCTCTGGGTATTTATTTGGTGACTTTAAATTAGTAATCAAAAATAAAGAATGCCCACGAAATCAGAAACTTAGGATTTGAATCAGAAACTGAAACAGTTGCTCCAAGTTACATACTCGTACGTATATAAATATGAAAAAAAAATGTTTGACTTTTGATACATCTTGTGCGTTCAGCTGATTTCCTTTCGGTTACTTTACTACAGTATTAAAAAATACATACAAAAATAAATTAAAAGATATATTTTGTATTGGAAGTCAAATTTTTTTTTGAGAATTGTAATATGGTTCCTTAGGAAAAGTTGTTCAGTTTTATGGGGTTACCCACTGAAGTTTGTTAACTTCTAATGAAAATAAGTGTTGCAGAGAATTTTTATAAAAATGTGCTAACTGTAAAACGGGCACATAAAATAATATTTTACTTTATCATATGGCTCTACAATTTTTAGACTAGATCTACAACTTATTCATAAACTAAGTTTTAATTGCGACTATAGAATAGAATAGAATAGAAAATGCCTGATTATCAAATAGCCTTTGAATATTAGTATCTTGCCTTTAATTTCTTGTTATATGCTGTTTTGACGGCCGGTTTGGTCGAGTGGTAGTGACGCTGCCTCTCGATCGGCGGGTCCTGGGTTCGATTCCCAGCCGGGGCAAATATTTGTGTAAAAAGCAGATGTTTGTTCTCGGGTCATGGGTGTTTGTGTCTGTCTTTGTGTGTTCCACGGGACCCATTTTTACAAATGCACACGAATTATAAATGACTATCTTTAAAATGAAACTTAGATCATCTAAAATAAACTTTTTTCATCACCCCCGCCATAAATCGCTGTCAATTTCTCAACGGCTAAACTAATTTTTATCAAATATAGCTGGAAATCATCTTAAATAGGTCAGCTTTTAAATATTAAAAAATGCATAAAAATCAGTATATTTGAGTAGGAACTACGAAGCCACAAACAGACATACAGATATACCTATACAGATACCTCCATAAGAATCGTTAAGCTTAAAAAAAAGGTAAAAAATAGGAACAAAGTAGCTAGGTATGTCGAGAATATTCCAGTGCAATCCATAACTAAGGTAAGCTGAAAGACTATCAATTAGCATTAATATCCAATATTTTAATTCACTCGAACTCAATAAAAGAGGCCATAAAATGAAGTCGAGCAAATCAAATGTTCGGAGTTTGTTAGTCGACGCGTAATTCATGATAATCGATGGAATGGGCGGCGACGAACGATTAATTTTTGGCATAACGCTAAATCAGATGAAGAACACAGATGCAGGAGTTTTCAGGAATAATTCAGTGAAATTATTTAATTTTTATGACAAAATGCGTAAGACGTACGAGTATGTACGGAAGCTAGCGCATGAAGTTACCCCATTTTCACTGCACAATCGGTAATAGCCCAGTCGGTAATGAGCCAGACTTGTAATCCGAAGGTCGCGGATTCAAAACCTGGTACGGATTTGTACCACTTAATTCGTCTTTTCGAATTTATGTACGGATTTCTAATTATCACTTGCTCAACGGTGAAGGAAAACATCGTGATGAAACCTGCTCGTCCAAAAAAATTCATTTTCAAAAGACGAGCGGTCCACCAACCCGCATTGGGCCAGCGTGGTGGACTATGGCCTAAATCCCCTTCGTATGTTTCGAAGGGAGGCCCGTGCCCCTCCGTGGGGACGTATGTGGGCTGCTAAGAGAATCATTCTTACCATAAGAGCACAGAGTGCACGCTTGTGGTAACCTGATGTGCGGCCCTCTGTACCTCGAAAAATATACATTTCTTAGTTTGTATTCTTTTTTTGTCTTTTCTTTTATGTATGCATATCTATCTATCTAATTAAGGGCCTTTTTATAACTCAAACGTCATCACTTCGAATCTTTGCTTCTGCATATTATGTTCCCAGCTTCTAGCATGAATAAAATGTTTCTGTTCCGCGTCGTGCCGTTCCAATTATTAAGAGGCCCATGCTATAATGCAAATATTTACTTATGAATAAATCAATAAGTAGAAATAGGCACACATGGCAAAACATCATTTTAATTGCAGCATAGCAGCATTCTGTGCTTCTGAGGGCTGTCGATTGACTACAGTCGTTAAAACCAAGTCAGAGGCCATTGTGCGGCTTGAAAACTCCGACACCATGGTTAGCCAAGTTCGTCACACACTTGACTATACCTACGCGATAAGAAAAAGAAGAAGATGCTAATAGTGTCGCTTCCAAAAATTCATACCTCCATAAGTAATCTGCAGATATAAGTCATTAGCAGCAAAGAGTTAAATTTAATTGCCCCCCGAGGCGACTTAAACGTAACTTACGTTAACTGAGATTTGGTCCCGTTAAAGATAACTTTAGGCTTGCACAGTAAGTAATGCCTAGGAATATTGTTCAGGGATTGACTACAATTGGAAACTTTTCACTATTTACTGCGTTTTCTGAAGTTTTGTTATTAACTCGAAAATTTTAAAAAAATATTTAACCTCAGATGTTCATCGCTTATTACCTTAAAATAGCTGAACTAACTTTGGTCAAATTTAGCTAAGAACCATTACGATTACGTCCGCTTTCTAACAAAGAATACCACATCAAAATCGGTCCATCCGCTTAATAGCTTCAATGCCACAGGCAAAAATTTTTGTATAAAATTTGCTGTGTACAATATCTTTTAAATACATCATTTTTATTTTTTACTGACTCGTTAACTCTAACTCACGGACTCATTGACGCCGAACCCAAAACCTTATTACGTTGCAAGGAGTAAGGAAGGTTTTTTCAAAATTCCCACTGGAACGAAGTCCTGGGCATCCTCTCGTAAAGAATCCCTACTAATATTATAAATGCGAAAGTAAGTAACTCTGTCTTTCTGTCCGTCTTTCACGCCTAAACTACTAGACCGATTTTGATGAAATTTGGTACAGAGATAGATTAGAGCCTAGGAAAGGACATAGACTACATTTTTGTATTTTATTGTATTGTAAAATCCTTTATTGCACATCAAACAAAATGAATACATTGGAACAAAAGATAAGGCGGACTATCCCACAGTTGGGCACGATATAACCTGTAGTCCACGCGGGCGGAGCCGCGGGTGGAAAGCTAGTAAGAACATATAATATTCCGCAAAATAGAAGAATGTACAACTGCATTTCATTAACATTATTCAAATTGAAATCCATATAGTCGATCACAGTGAAATATTTTCAAGAAAATTATTTTTCTAAAATACGACTTAATAAACTGGAGCCAAAGGTTGCCAACATCTTTAAGATGAGATAGAAGTTCCAAAGTTTTATGCAACTGGCAAAGGCCAAGTGTAATTATAATAATTCAAAGAAAATAATGAAGTACGAACTTAAAGGCGGTTTGAAACAATTTCCAGTTTTTGTAGCCATATCTACTTAATGCACGAACACTTAAAAATACACTTAATTACCCGACTGCGCGAGGCAAAGGAGGGTAATGTGTTTATCAACTTATGTATGTATGTTTGTACCTTTTTTATCTAGATTTGATACGTCGTTGGATTCGCCACAAAGTATGAAAATTTGGAAAAATCCAAATGGCCGATTTTGGACGCCATAATGTGAAAAAGAAAAAAATTAAAATTTGATGAACAAAATAAAAGAATCGATCAGGTCGTGTATCGTTTAATATGTATTTCAATGGTTTGTCATATCGTTTTTCCAATCAGAATTACCGTTTAGGATCTATAACGATTTAAAGTTGTTTAGTAACGATTTTCACTTAAATGTAGGCTTTTAATTCAAAATTTGTTAAATTTTTACGCAAGTGAGATATACATACAACTAATGAGAAAATCAATAAACAAATACAAATATCTGACCCTAAATAAAAAGTGTAAAATAAAATAAATTAATTTAAAAAATTAAATAACTTGAATATTATAAAAAAAATATTATTGAATAACAACATAACGATTTTAACAATCGGGAGCCATTATTAGAAAGCCGGATTTTTCATGGGTTCCGACTGTTAAAATCTTTATGTTATTCATTAATATTCAATAACAAAAGTTTCGACTACTGGACTTACCTACTTGTTTTTTTCAGTTTTGATTACGCAGTCGGGTATTTTATTTTATTTTTTAAATTAATTTATTTTTTTGAAATTCTTCATAAGTGAAAGTTTGATATACCTTTATTAGATTTCTATTCTACGTATAGTGCAGATCTTCTTAGCGAGTCGATGGCAAGTCACTATAGCGTTGTGGCCCGGAACGTTGCCACTTGGACGGCGGATTGAGTAGCATCCATTAAGTCTTGTTGCATGAAGGTGGGCCATGGTTTGCACTACTCCGCACATACAACCCAAGTCTGTGTTTTTGGAAAATCCCCATTGGAACATGTTGTCCTTGCTGTGACCAGTCTGTGTCTGAAGTCTATTTTAAGAGACCGGCCGTGACAACTTTGTGTCTAGAGCGCAGATGACGAATGAGAATGTTGTACGGACGGCCGCACATCAGTTTACCACAAGCGTGCACTGTGTACTGTTGTGAAAAAAGCGGTTTTGCAATGAAAATGGAGTAACCTGATGCGCTGGCCTCGGTACATCTCCGCAGACGATGGCGCACCTACTGTCATGCCCAGGGAGTCCTAATTCCTGCACTCGCGAAGATTCTCTACAAGTTTACAGACAGGGCATTACGCTTGTCCGAGGACTGATCCACAAAAATCAAGAAAAGCTATCTGGTTGTCATGATAAGAAGAAGATTCTGTTAGAACCATTTTGTATATCAATTTAAGGAATAGTCATTTTAATTCATTCATTCATTTATTCATTGCGTTGCTACACGGTTGTCTTAGGTCTAATTTTAATATAAGTACGGCGACATGTAGCACCCCGTAGGGGCATTGTAAAGTCAGATGAGGGCGCTTAATTTCACAATTAACTTAATTTATGCCCTAAAATTCTTAATAAATAAATCATAGTTAAATTATCATAATTGTTATTAAATGATTAATATAAAACAAGCAAGGTCACAAATTTACATAATAAACTAATGGCTTACACATAAATAAATAGAAATTTGCCGTGATTATTTTAATAAATATATTAATTTATATTTTATTTTTGTAGTTTCAATTATTTAATTATTTCATAGGTGTTTTTTTATATGAGACAATACGCATACAAAAAAAACACTTTTTCATAGGATATGGTTAAGGTTTTATACATAAGTTTCATACCAGTGAATTTTGGACAGATTCTAATTCTTTAAAATTACTATATAAATGGAATAAACACTTCGACTCGTTTTTTTTTCTTTAGAAAATTCGAAGTTAATTTTTAACTTACTATTTTACAAAGTCAAATTCTTTTAATGATTAATTAGATCGATAGTTCTGAAATGTTTACGATTGACATGAACTGACCACGTGACTTTTCTATTGTGTCTGTCAATCCTATAACTTTTAAAACTTTCTATTTTCATAATCACTAAAAGATGTAATATTATTATAGACATTTTATAGAACTCCTGAAAAGATAGGATGTTTTCGTTATACCAACACCACATACCCAAATGAAAATTCAAACTTTGAAAAGAGGTATTATATCACAAGTTACGCGCTTTGCCGTCGATCGAGCCCGACTGACACGCTGACAAGCAACCCAACATGTTGGGTGTCAACACGTCAGTTTGTTGTTTTGCATAGTTTTGATAATACACATGCACCGATAAAGCGAACTAAATTTAAATTGTGTACTGCGATTTCTGGTTTAGTGGTTAGTTGAAATTCAATTCAAATAGGCCAGTCATGCGGATAATGATTACGCAAGTTGTTTTAATATACTAAAGGACGCCCGGGACTTTTTGTACAGGGTTTCAGCTTTCTACGTACAGGTCCAGGGGTTTGGACTGCGCCTTGATCAATCAGTGAGACAAGATCCGAAATATTTTTTTACAATGTGATATCAATACGTTCTGATTATATCTTCTAGTACCACTTTTTTTCTCAGTGCTCCATAATGCCCCCAAGCACAGAGTTCCACTCTCTCTCTTAAGGCGACTACAGCACCCGATAAAGGTAGCACACATAAGAATAGTGCCATCTCTGTCTCTCAACAGGCCTGGGCCGGCAGTGCGAACAGTGTCGATACACGAAGCTTACGGACTATGAAAGCGTGCGTGCGTAAAAACATGTTCGAAAGTTAGAAAAATGATATTTATGGAAAGGTAACAGCTTAAATCGAAAAATGCGTTAACTACTTATCGAGAGTGTTCAATCACGAACATTTTGATAGCAAATTCAAGTTCCTGTGTGCATTTTACTATCGTTTTTACAGCTTAAAAGATAGACAATATTGGGTATTTAGAAAGGACTTTGTGAGCTTTTTCCATCGAACCAAAAGTGCTGAATCATGTTTTCAGCAAACTACTTATCTAGCTTATGTCCTGGATATTACCGTAGTATTTTTTTTCTCAGATTTAATGCAGTGCGTCATGTTTATCTACGCATCATAAAATCGTTATTTAGGTGCTGTAGTCGCCTTAAGCAAGATAAGAAACGTGTAGCCCTTTACCTCAGCGATTGTTTTTTTTTAACCAGCGCATATACGTCCCCACCAAAGAGCACGGGCCTCTCTTCGAAACACGAAGGAGATTTAGAGGCCATAGTCCACCACGCTGCTGGCCCAGTGCGGGTTGGTGGACCGCGCCTCGTTTTTTCGAAAATGAATTTTCTTGGACGGGGGCGGGTGATCCTGATGAAGGATGTTTTCCTTCACCGTTAAGCAAGTGATAATTAGAAATCCGTACATAAATCCGAAAAGACGAATTTAGTGGTACAGGTCTGCACCAGGCTTTGAACCCGCGACCTTCCGTTTACAAGTCTGGCTCATTACGAACTGGGCTACCGCGATTGCTTGGTAAGATTTTATTTCCAACTAATATCCGTTGAAAGCACCTCTACTGGTTACGTGTTTGGTACCCCTGGCAATAGTAAGTACCCACAACTAATAACTTACCTCTACACATGCACCAACTAAATCGGAATAAGCCCAATTGTGCGTTAAATCGGTCGTCAATCGTCGCGGCTCTCGCGCACTGTGCTTTACGATTATGGCCGTGTTCGCGGCGATACGATGAGATTCGCCTGTTTATGAACGTGCCGCGAGATTCGCCGTATTTATGAACGCACCACCAGTGTGTAATTGATGCGGTTAGGATTAGCTGGTGAGTGAATAGTGAAATTGTTCGATATAGTTTTAGGGGCTGATAGACTACTCCGCAGCATAAAGATGGCGGTACCTAAGGTAAGTAATTTTTTTCTTTGTGCATAGTTTTTCCACAAGCACGATGTCCAAAAAACAGAAACATACAACTAAACTGATAGCCTAAATTAAGGCAAAGGCACCATCCTCCCACAATAATTTAAGTTCCTTACCGTACCTTCCTTACCTAAGATTCCCATGTGTATTCAAAATTTACCTTTGGATAAATTTAAGACAGTGGTTAAACAAAAACTTTGCAAAAAGGGCTATTACAAAATTTCTGATTATCTATCAGACAGGCAGCCATGGGAATGAACTGCTCAGCTCTAGAGTTATTTCAGATTTAGTTAAAATTAGTAAATAAGAAAATTTGTAATGCGATTTAAAAGAGCAACCTCAGAGTTTCTTGCCTGTTCTTCTCTGAGGAAGACTGCACCTTTGCGAATAGGCGTAGAGTCAGTAGGATCAGAGGTACGAATGCGTATGTATATGTATGTATTTAAATCGTTTAATGTATGTTTGTATGTATTTCATTGTAATCTTGACTTGTTTTAAGTAACATCCTGAATGTCCTATAAAATAAAGATTTTTCTATTCTATTCTATTCTATTCTATTCCCCTTTCTGTCGTCTCAAATGTATGAAAAATTAATTAAAATTACTTTGTTATATACTTAATTACTTAAGCCTCAATTTTAATAAGCACCGACACTTTATTTCGAAGCCTACTTGTAATTATTGTAATTTTGACGATCACATTATAGTTTGACATTGCTTAAGACATAATATTGTAACTGGAATTATTGATAATGTGAAATAAATGAATCTAATCTAATATATGGGCTCTGAATAAGTCCAGATCCTTATATGCCTACCTATTTTTAAGGTTCCGTAGGCAATAGGAACTCCTATAGTTTCGTTGTGTCTGTCTGTCTGAGACCTATAAAAATTGTGTGAACAATAAGATATGCTAAAAGAAATTAAAAATAATTCAGCACTTTGATATTATGTTACCTAAAGACACCTTGTGAAAATATGAACATTGATTATGTTTTCCGATTTCCCATATTCCCGAACACGAACAACTTTCTGAACATTCATTCATAATCTGCACACATTTCATTTCCAGCACACTTTACAGCCGCATTTTTCATTCAAGGAAAACAAATAAATTATGTGGAACGAGTGAAAAAGAAACGCAAAACAAAAGAATTCCCAGCTTCCGCGTTTTGAGTGACGTGTAGCGCCATCTATCGCGCAGCGGCGTGACTAGCGTACAAATCGCCCCCCGCCGCCGCTAGGTGTCGCTACTCGACGGCGGCCGTCACGCCGAGACATATTTATGGGCAAAAAACGGCATTTTCGCCAGAAACGGAATGGGTTTTAAATGACTGGGTGAATTTGTGCGCGATCTCACGAATTTGTATGCAGATTTAAGGAGAAAGATGTCTGTGAAGAGACAATGTGTTTTTCGTTCGTGCAGACAGTTTTGTTATTTATTTGCTTTGCGCTAGAGAGGTTACCTACTTTTATAAATCTCTCAAGCCTTATCTTGCTTTTTCTAAAGAACGAAAGCTTTACGTACATCCATAAAACTTTGTCCTGACAGCTCTGAAAATATTCAAGTGCGATTAAGCGGGTAATCGTGTATAATTTCAATCAATATTTTTGTTGATAGAGATTAAAGTGATTATTTTCCTAATTTTTTAAAATATCACAGGTAACGGATTCTTATCACGATTTTCGTTTTAAATTAGTAAGTATACGATAGTTACATGCAACAGACACGAAATATCGGATATTCATTTAAAACAAAATCGTTTGAAGAACCCGCTATGAAATATTTAAAACTTATAATATTAGGATTAGGTATCACCCCATCCGATGACCTAATAAATTAATTACCTATTACTTACCTAATAAATACCTTGATATGATGATAATAGATAACAACATACACATTTTTCTATTTAGAAACCTACATAAAGTTACCAAACTTACTCAAATCTAGTAACAAGCCATAGTTAGCTAAATCTACCCACATCTAACAAAGCCCGCTCGGCCATAACTGGACAAAACTCCCTGACAATATAAAGCAATAGTTTAATTGAAAATTGAAACCCCCAACACAAGTTACTAAAAGTCAGTTATACATAAAACTTTACTGTGATAGACGGAAGGGGGGGGGGGGGCAAGTAGCAAGAGAACGGACCCCGGGCGTCGACGGGGCCTCCATAAATATCGCCCGTCTCAGACATTGTCACCGGCCACCCTAATTTACTGCTAGTAATTAGGAGTTTGCACTTTGCCAAAGCGATTTGCATCGACCCCGTCTCGATATTTTAGTTTATTGTGTTGTGCTATCATAAAGCTGATTTGTGCTAAATTAGACGATCAATTAAAGTTCGTTGATAATTGCTTGAAATAGATACATCTGTTGAATACCTATTAAGTTCTAGCTAGCAGATCACGGCATTTTAAAAATAACGATGACTGAAGTAAAACTTTCAAAATGTTTCAAGATCTTCTGTTGATACTGGCAGAGCCATCTGTTGAGATCTTAGAGTTCCACACTTCTTTACCTTGCTTGTAGTGCTGCTGTTACAAGCGGTCAAGAGGAAGTGACTTCAAAAGTTCTTAGTCTCAAGCATAGATGACGCTATTTCACAATGTTCACTTCAGTGAAATCTGTGAACGCACCCAAAAATTGCCGCGTTTTTTTGACAATGACAGTTAACGTCAAAATAACCAAAACAAAGTTTCTGTTTTACTGTGTTTTGTAATTTGTAAGATTTTTCATTGTTTTCTTTAAAATCTTAGTGAAAATAACGGTGTAAATCAATGTAAATAGTCACTTTAATAATTTACTATGGATCCATGCGAAATAGAGTTCATCGCGGAAAACAGAATCATTAGTATTATTCCAAATTTCTCTCACGACAAAATCTATTTAATTTGCGGTGAATTCGGACCATTCCGTGCTGGTTTACCAATGAATGTACCTCTGTGGCTTGCTGTGATGCTGAAACAGAAACATAAATGTAGAATAGTGCCTCCTGACTGGATGGAAATTGATAATTTAGAAAACATTAAGGAGGAAGAGAAACGGGAAAGGTACGGTGTCTATTAGCTGTATAAACGAGATTTATAACAGGAAATACAAGAATTTATCTTATAAAAAGGTCAGTGTGACATTACAGACTACAAACATCGGTCAGTGGGTAATGTAAGGTCCGGCAAAACAATAACTATGTGACTGTGAAAATGGAAAGGTACAACTTTGGTGATAGGTAGTCGTTAAAGTTCAGAATTATTGTGACTTTGTAAGACACTACCCAAAAGTCTTACCTTTTTAATACATCTACATTTATAATATTAATAATAGGGTTAGTTGGATGAAGATCAATCAGTTTGTTGGCGAAAATCATCCGTTAGTAGATAGGTATCAAGAATAGAGAGGTGTATGGAGTCATAACATCTTCGTGTTCCAAAATCGTCATCATCACTTCAACTTATATTGATGACTTCTTCATTCTATATTTTAATTTTGATTATAATTCTCAGACATGTGAAAATCATGTAAGTATGTATGTATTTATTCTTTATTGTACATCAATCATGATTAGGGATCATTCAACAATTACGTGATCACCGGTAGGGGGGGGGGGGGTCGGGTGCTTGTATATAGGTACATCTGATTATTTGAGGGGAGGGGGGGGGGGGGAGAATCCATGATTACGTCATCATTTCATAACTTGTTAGCTAAAGAAATTTTTTTTAAAATTAAAAAACAGGTGTTGTGGAAGCTAGAAATACTTTTAATTAGAAAAGTAATAAAATTACTTTAGTCATCCACCTGAGAACATTATTGTAAAGCCGATTTAAACAAGCAGGCGCCGCTACTGATGAGCATGGAGTACCGAATACAGCTTCCCACCACGACTGGGTTGTGTCTCGCCACAAGCTTACTCCTAAGTCATTTATTAAGACCCAATAATAAACAGCAAACATTACACTTTAAGCACGGACGAAGGTTACGTAATCAAGGCGAGGGGGGGGGTAAAAACAAAAGATTACGCTGTAATTACATAGGGGGGGGGGGGGGTTAAAAAAACAGCCAAAAATGATCACGTAATTGTTGAACGATCCCTTATGAATACCATTTTTAAAAAAACTTTATTGAACAAGAATATACAATTTCTTACATGAAATATTCTGCTTTCCAGGTTCTTCACAAAAATGCCAAATGAACACTACATGGTAGAAGCAAAGCTTGTGCTTGGGGTTGCAGCGGAAGACGTACCACGGGCTTCAGAAATCAAGACTATTATAAAAGACATCTGGGACATCCGAATGTCTAAATTACGGACGTCAATGGGCGCGTTGATGAAATCTGGTGGAAGCTACGGTAGACTCGACCACTTGACTATGATGGAGATCAATTCGGTTAAGCCGTTGTTGCCAGCTGCGATGGATGAACTGCTTAGGATAAAAATGGTAAGAGTTTATTTTCTTTTTCTTGTAAAATTAAAGAAGCAGGAGTAAGGCCCGTATTACAGAACGCGACTCAAACTCTGATATACAGGGCTTTAGGTAAATCTCTTTCAACCTCTCGGGTGGTTAATCAGTCCATGAAACTGAACAACTTCCCCCAATAATAGGTCGAAGTACGAAAAAAATTTTTGATCTCCCATACAAAATTCGCTATATGCTGATGAACTTTGTATGGGAACTCAAAATTTTTCATTCGTATTTTGTCCTATGTTCCTTGGGGAAGTTGTTCAGTTTCATGGACTGATTAACCACCCGAGAGGTTGAAAGAGATTATCTAAAGCCCTGTATACTTAAGTAGCAGTCGTCTTTGTCATTTTGACAGTGAGAGAAAGAGACAATTAATACTTAAGTATAGATCAAGACTTGAGTCTCCTTCTTTACCAAGGGCCTAAGTGTGTTTTGCATTGACCAGTACAGTACAGTATACTAATATTTCTACATGTGGCCTATAAAGCTTGTAGTTGCATTATCTTGATCCGTCTATAATATTAGGTCCTTCTCTCTATGAAATTGGCATTTTCCATACAATATTTTTTGAAAACTCATATTACTTTTCATATAAATCGTTTTTGGATTTTTCTCAGAAATGCAAAATCCAAATTTAACAAAAAAATTTGGGAAGATTTGGAAAACATTAAGTAAACTTTAATCATATGTACTTGGTTTATTAATTTTTTAAATTATAACAAAGGTACTTAAAGCAAAATTAAGCACTGAAACGGGCAATACAGTAAACAAGCTATGTTTCAGCTTCGTTTTCAGTAAATAAATCTGAAGTAAAAATGTTTAATTTCACTGAAACTCTGTTATATGACCAAGTTTATAAAAAAACATTTTTGTTAAGAACTGTTTAATCAAATAAATAAAGCTTGAGAAAAAATCGGCAATTTCATAGGTAAAGACCTATTATTAATATCTCTGTAGTAATACTTTGTAGCAGACCATTCTAACAGACTTATACTCTCTTTCAAAAGCTTGGTTCATCAACATTATACTCAGCCCAATGCTGGGTATAGGCCTTCTCAGTAGCACCAATCATCACAGACTGCGCCTACCTCATCCATTGAGATCACATTATTTTCAAAATATCATCTGACCACTGGCCTTGTGACTTGTCATTCCTGAACGAATGAATTAATTGTTTATTTCTGCACACACAAAGTAGGTATTAAAAAACTGGCCAAGTGCGAGTTGGACTTGGACACGAAGGGTTTCGTACAATTATCAATAAAAACGGCCAAAAAATCATGTCTGTTGTATGCCTCCTTAAATATTTATATTATTCTATTTTTTAGTAAGTACTTGTTGTTATAGAAAATTTCAACTGTCTAACTACGTACCTGGTGACAGACGGACATCTTTGTAATAAGGTCCCGTTTTACTCTTTGAGTATGGAACCGTAAAAAAGAAACAAATATATGAAATTATAGTCCAAATTTTAGATAATTATTAATTCCTCTTGATCACCATTCTCTGACTGCCTTGGACTACAATCCATCGTCCTTACTATCTAACAGCTGGAAAATCCTGTGTAGGTAAGTACTTATTAATATGTCACTGTAATGATGCATTTTTTCTTTCATTTTCCAGGAAACCAAAACAGTAGCTCCGGTTAATCTGAACAACTCCACATTTACCCCGTCAAGCAGCTCTCAAAATGTCTAGATAAGTCATATTTTAACTTTATTTCTATACAATTAAGTACAAAGCTCAAACTTTACAATAAATTAAGTATTTTTCTATAGCTTGTTTGATTTTGCATCTAATACTTTGAATTACTCAGCAATTAAAGTACTTATGTAGTACTAGTAGTTAGTTAATAGGTGAGGTAACATTTTCCAAAATTTTTTTTATCTTAGTAATACTTAATTTAAGATCTAAGGATTGTCAAACAGCAGTCAGATTTTTTAAACTTTTTTTTAGTAATTTATTTATCATTTTCTAAAGTTTTAATATCACACCAGATCAAATTAAAAAAAACTACGTCAGACGTCAATTAATTTATTGTATAATGTTAAGGCGAAAGAAAATTTCACAAAAAAAATCCGTTGAAGTGCGATCAAATTCAAATTGTTTATTTAAAACAAACACTTAGCAATAAAAAGTGATTGAAGACTCTTATTAAGCTTTTCCCCGTACCAGGAGTCTTCGCTCTTCCATAAAAGCTAGGTTTGAATTTGGTAGGTAACTAAACACTAAACAACAATCTTAAAATGTATTAAATGTGCGTGCGTGCGTGAGTGTGTGTGTGTGTGTGTGTGTTTGTGTGTGTGTGTTTTAAAAAAATGATAAAAAACTACTAAATAAATTTAAAAAATCTAACTGCTGTTTGTTAATCCTTAGACCCTAAACTATTAAATAAAAGTATTAAAAAAAAATGTCACCATTCATTGGCTGTGGGATTATTTAGTACTAGCTTTCCGCCCGCGGCTCCGCCCGCATGGACTATAGGTTATATCGTGCCCAACTGTGGGATAAAATGCAGCCTATGTCCTTTCTCAGGCTCTATTCTATCTCTGCACCAAATTTTATCAAAATCGGTTCAGTAGTTTAGGCGTGAAAGACGGACAGACAGTTACTTTCGCATTTATAATAATAGGTACCTATGAAATTGCCGATTTTTTCTCAAGCTTCATTTTATTCATAATTTATTTGATTGAACAGCTATTACTAAAATTGATTTTTATTTACAACCTTGGCCATATAACGGAGATATTGAGTCAAGTTAATACATATTTACTTCAGATTTATTCTGAAAAAGGAGCTCAAATATAGCTTGTTTCATCCGTTGCAAGCTTCATTGCTTATTTTTGTACCGTTGTTACAGTTATAACTTTCAATAAACTAAGTATGATGAAAATTAACTGAATGTTGTCCAAACCTTCCCACTAAATGTTGCTAAATTTGGATTTCGCATTCCCGAGAAAAATCCAAAAACGTTTGTATGGAAAATTCAGTTTTCCAAAAATATTGTATGAAAAACGGCAATTTCATAGGTAAAGACCTATTTTAGTAAGGATTTGTATTTCGTCATTAGAAGTACTATAATTAGAACTTGACTTAAGTTCGTCACACACTTGACTGTACCTACACGATAAGGAGAAGATTAGAACTAAAAACCTAGTTCTACTTGACTAAACAATTTATTGCATCAATTTATCACAATTTGCAATAACTCTCGCAATGTCTTATTGATATTGATAGGTCTAGATTTAATTATTTACTGATAACTTACTAAAGCTGCTAATGATAAATGAAATAGGCTAATAGGTTGCTGTTCTAAAACCTAAGTGACCGAGCATGAAATCGGAACTTAGGCGCCATCCAAGAGTTAAAACTGCCATCTAAGGTCTTGTATACTTGAGTAGCAGTCGTCTTTGTCATTTTGATAGTGAGAGAAAGAGACAAGCCTTACGTAAGTATCGATCAAGACTTGAGTCTCCTTCTGTAATACGGGCCTGAGAGTTACACTCACGTCTATAATCCCTTTCGGGGTAGGCAGAACATCATTTAAAAAAAGAAATTTAAGTATGGGTTAACTCTTGACCTCAATCTTGACCAAGGTCATAGATGAGTTCGACGATGGAGCGAGTTAAGCCAGAAAATGCCTAATAGGCACTGGTACTCCTACGCACCGAAGGAACACAGCAAGCTGTTTGGCATCGGACAACGGTAGGAGGGTGTTCGCGAACCAGACGGCCCTTTACAGAGCCTACCACACCGCATGAGACCATAGGACGACACCTCAGATTCAGAACAGATGTCGTTGCCTGGGATGGATTACTAGTAGGCAGGTCTCATTTGTGTTTCCTCAGTCGCCTCTTACGACACCCACAGAAAGAGATGGAAAGAATGTAGTTTGAAAGCCACTTTACGTCACATTTGACATTCATTTTGAGGGTTATTAGATGGAACATGAGTATACTGGTGATAGCTTGTCAGCCTTTAGCCCACGGTACAGCAAAACCCTAACATCCCACTTACTAGCTTAAACTGTTGATATTATTTATTTCGGCTGTTTTAAAGTAAGGTTTATTTATAATTTTAGATGATGTCGGGTTCTTCATTTATTCTATAGTAATTCCGAAAAATTGCTTTTTAACACTCAGTTGCAGAAACGTTTAGTCTTCTTCTTCTTCTTATCGTGTAGGTATAGTCAAGTGTGTGGCGAACTTGGCTAACCCTGGTGTCAGAGTTTTCAAACCGTTAAATGGCGTCTGACTTGGTTTTAACGACTGTAGTCAATCGACAACAGCCGGGACCGACAGCTTAACGTGCCCTCCGAAGCACGGAAACGCTCGTGATAAATTGCCACTTTGGTCACCCATCAGGTTCCCGGCCTCTGTGCATGTTGCTTAACCTCACTGATCGGTTGAGATCAGCGAGCGCCACTGGGCTACAACGTTTAGTAAAGGTAAAGCTCCTTTAAATGTAATACCGTCCTTGTTTACGTCAACAAGACGGAAAGTGATAGGTATAATATTTAATATAGCATTAATTTTAATGAAAGTTTTTGCAACTGGGCGTTAGGTCCCGGCCGGGGCAAATCTTGTGTAAAAAGCAGATGTTTACCACTACACATGGGCCTTTTAGTGTGTAGCGTTTATTTATTGTTGTTATTAGGCCGGTTTGGTCGAGTGGTAGTGGCGCTGCTTCTAGATCGACGGGTCCTAGGTTCGAATTCCAGTCGGGGCAAATATTTGTGTGAGAAGCCGATGTTTATACTGGGTGTTTGGTGTTTGTGTCTGTCTTTATGTGTGTTCCGAGGGATCCATGACTCAAGAAAAAACCTTAGTGTGGGCCTTTGAGTGTATGGCGTTTTATTTATTTATATTTATTAGTCTAATCTAAGGGATGATTGAGAAAAATGCAGATATATAAAAAAAGAGAAAATATATTTCCACCTTAATAACTAGGTCATGTACATATACAATGTGTTTCTAAGTCTAAAGTCAAACTTAAACCTACTTTAGTCTAAACTTAGGCTACTTTGTTAGTCTCATGTCTGTTACTGATAAGGTACTAAATTAATCTAGACTTTAAATTAAAGCCTAGTTCACCTAACACTTACAATTTGCTTGTTAAAAAGATATCGCGACATTAAACGACCAAATGGCTTTATAACTTTTGCTTATAAAATACTTATAACTACGAATCGTCTTCATAGGTGTATAAGATACTAAACAATTCTTATTTTAAGATTTATAAGCCAAATGAATTATTCGTTTGCGTTTCTTATGCCTCAGTCTCAGAAAATAATGTTAAAAATATAAATGTACAAAAATGATGGCGTCAAAATCCAACCGGTCTTAAAACAACGTTCAAACTGGAATGTTACATTACGGTTGAGATAAAATAACACTTATTACAAACGAGTTAGAGATCTAATTAGTAAAACTTGAAAATTTTCATGTTTCATACTCATATTGAGAAAAAACGATGGGATAAGTTTTTTTTTTAAACTTTAAAAAGCACACACGAGACCATATGAAAATATAAACCTTAAAAAATATATACTTTGTTATAGTTACATACAGCTTAGCCGTGTTACACATATGTTGATTAACTTTGCTGAAAAAATGTACATTTTAGTTTTTGCTTCGTATAAAGCAAAGCAATCAAAACACTTTGGTCTAACTCCAGCTTTAAACACACAAAAGATATTGATATTGAAAGATTTTTAATTATTTTTTTAAATAAGTAAGTATAATAAATATTTACAAAAAAGTTAAATGTTCAGAACTTTTTCTTCTACCTATGTACAAAATTCAACAAAAACATGGTTTGATAAATTATTTTGTAAAAAAAACAGAAATATATTACAAAGATCTGCCGATGTAACGATATTAAACTTGTCTCAAGGAATTATTTAGATGTCAACTTGTAGGTCCAAAGTATTTTATAAAAGCCTTCGATAAAGTGCTCATAAGGCCAACAAAAACAACTCTGAACAGCTTATTTATGGCTCAACACACTATTTTTGCAGTAATCTATAAAAATGTGTGTGTATATGTGTTACTGCATTACTAGATTTACATGTCATGTCAATTATATTCCACTAAAACCAACTATCCTGTATTAACTGTCTCTAAAAACTACATACTATCAACACAAATTTCTAAGCATTATACACAATTTTTTTAGCTATTCACAATTGCAGAGGTGCCATGAATAAAATAGTACTAGATCAATAGACACTTAAAAACTTTGTTTTGAATACAAAACTTGTAATTTTACTAGGTATGACCGCATGAGTAATTATATAACCCCAAATTATTTTAAGTTCGTTTCATCAATTTGCAAATTAAGTTTCGTACGTGTAAAATAGGTCTAAACCAATAGGACACTCGGTTTAAAATGGAATATCAGCGCTTTTTTAAGTATATTATTCTTCAGTATCCTTTGAAACGTTGTTCGACTCGTTACGTTCTTCTAGCGGCATTGAAACTCAAGAGATCTTTAGTGAAAGGATAACAATGCTGCTTACGCGCTTCTATATCTAAAATATTTACAAGTATATTACAAAACTTACTAACTAAATACCCTAAACTAAGACTAACTTATCCTATATTCACAACTTAACCTATGACTTTTAAATTATCTATTACTAAATAACAATGACTTTAAATTTGTGCGCCGTTACCAGCTTTTATCATACTGAGACACAAATAAGAAATCTAATTATAAAAATACGTATATTCTTGAATCCTTAGGAAATTAGAGATAATATTCGAGAAATGTTTAATGTAAAAGTCTACAGTAAATCGATGGCAAAACCCTAAATCTTAAGATGGTAAAGAGATTGCATTAATGCTACAAGTTACTAGCCGTAATAATAATAAAAAGTATTTATTACTACACTCCTTAGGATCACTGAAGATATAATTCTTCATCTTCATCAGCCCATATACGTCCCCACTGCTGAGGCACGGGCCTCCCTCGATAACATGAGGGGTAAATGCCATACTCACCACGCTTGGAAGACGGGTTGGCGAGGGTTTTGATATAATTTCAGAGTTTTCCTTCTCTGTGTGCAGATGAACTTGCTTGCATATTTACCTTAGTCGCCTTGTACGACACCTCGGTAAGAAAGAGGGTGGTCCTATTCTACTCTGCCGGGGACTCATAGATATAATTATACAACCTGAATTACGCTCTGTTATTAGAAGATTCCAGGTTTATGAAAGGCCAATAAACCTATCACGCCGGGCCTATAAACAACTCCACAAAAAGCCACACGGAAAGGTAAATAGAATAGCACATCATTGGTCAATTACCAATACTGAAGCTTCTTGGAAAATTGTTTGTAGTTTCCTACGTAACATCCTCAAAGTCCCAAGAAATGCAGTAATAAGCCCATTGATATAATGCCACAGATTACCTATACTTTGTCCATAGTCATCACTAAACAGCTACAATTTTACTTGGATCAACCTTAACCCTTAAAAACATGACGTCATCTTTGACGAAGTTCCTCTTCTTCAGCATTTCATGGGAGACGAACCTAGGGAAGCCAAAACCGAGCGCATCGGGTTCTCTGGATGGTCTTTGGAAATTTTTCCACGTTGGGTCGGGGACGAAGCTCTCGACGATGTTGCAGGCTCTGTCTGGACTGGAGCTTTGGTCGAAGAGTGTAAAAGAGACGGTATGAGCAAAGGGCCAGCGGAGTAAGGCGTCGTATTCCCCTGGTAGGATCTTGATGTAGACTGACATGTGGGTCGCTTCCCCTGCTCCGTTGCCGTTTAGGAACAGTGACGCCTGGAAAAGATAAAATGTTTTGATGTAATTGAAGAATAAAAGAAGAAGGAGAAGAATTCTTGGATGGACGTGGAACAAGTTTTAGTCAAGGCGGACGAGGTTAACATTAAAGTCTTCCACAGAATACGTATCTATACTGTTCAAATTGGAGAAAATTGTGCTGTGGTGCTGGATAAGTGAAATAAACTGGGGACAACTTTAGACACACGTTTATTTCGACACGTGGTTACAAAAAAAAATTAACTACATAAAAATACTTATGTACATAAGTATGAATAGTTTACAAAGTCAGTAAAAGAAGCCGTAATTGTCAGCACTTAAAACTGAATTAATAAATCTCCATAACAATTGTTAGTGCTAGCGAAATCCAATTTCCGCGAAGTAATGAAGTTTTAATTTACAGCTATAGGTAATTTGGAGCATTTAATAAACGAGCTGACAAACACACTTTATGTTGTGCTTTATGGTTACAATATATTTGAACCTATTAACATCTCATATACTACACAATAAGGTAGTGGCAAAGTGAATACTTTTTACGTTTTGAACTAACTCGCAATAACAAGTAATGGTAACAATCCTAGAGTGAACTATATTTAATAGTTTGGAAGGAAGGAAAAGTGAAGTTTGTTGATAACCACAGAGTATAGAAGAGGAAAGATGTAGAAATTTGATACGACCCGACCACTTTATAAAAAAACATCATAGAGGGAAAGATTGAAGGAAACGGGAAGGGGTAGACCTAGGCGGATCTATTTCGAGCAAATAAAATAGAAGTTTAAGGTCGTACCGTATCGAGAGGTCAAATCACTAGCGGAGGAGAGGTGTGTGGTGTTTACTTCACCAACAAGAGCGCTTTAAGAAGAAAAAGTGAAAATGTTCGTTGAAATGTCTTAGCCACATAGCACCACTTCCTCAAACCTGAACTTGAGTAAAAGCGACCTTACTAAGATCCACAACACGATATGACTATGACTAAGCGTATCTAATTCAGTCGTCTCGTAGTATGCGCGTAAGTTAGTCATCCAATGTTATTCACTCGTGGTGAAAATAACGCAGCTCTGTTTACTAACAAAGAGAAAGTTTGTCATAATGAAGGGTTCAGGGCAATTAGGGATTGAAATGTTTCGGAACGTTATGTATGACTAAGTTTCAAATATTTTGTGATTAACATCTTTATGTAGTAGAAGTCTGGTTATGCTCTGCTTTGTAATTCTAATATCACTGTCGTTATTTTGACATTAAAGTCTGTATTACAGAACTCGACTCAGACGCTGATCTACACTTAAGTGTCACTTTGATAGAGAGAAAAATAGACAATCAATACTAAAGTATACATCAAGACTGTCTCCTTCTGTAACACGGGCCTTGGTGTGCAACCATAATTTTAGCAGAACTTTTCGGTATGAATACTCTTATGGCTCCCATAGTTTTCACCAGAGGGCTATAAGAAGGTTTTTAGATCCGTGTTTAAAAAGATCACACTGACACATATGAATAGAAAGACGAAAGAGTTTATAACAGCCAAAGAGTTAAAACTCAGACATGTACCATCGAAAAACGAAATTTCAATTGTATTCTGGCCTCACCTGCAACTTATATCCATACTGGCTCGTGTAGAAGGCAGGAGAAATCAACTCGACACCATCTTTACACTTCGCCTCAGCCATCTTCGCCGCCCAATCCGTGATCCTCCATACTAGTGCTCCAGAACAGTTTACAGACAGGCGAGCTACTGCTTGTCTTAAGGACTCCAGCTGTCTTGCTTGTCTTGAGGCTAAGGCTGAGACCAGGGCAAGGTGTTGTTGACAACTCTCCTCTGTATGCCTTTCTAGGGCTTGTCTTGTTCCCTGAAAAGAAGGAATTGTTCTATCGTTAGAGTTATTATTTCAGTCACTGTGAGTAAATCCTATTCTTTGTCCAATCTATGCGTAATAAAATCAGGACGATAGAATTAGAAATGCGAAATCTTGCCATCAGTCATATCTTCAACATGTTTTGCTAAAACATTCAACCCAGATTTACAACTTCATTAAGATGTAAAGACACAATACCCAGAGCCATAAATAATTCGTAACCCAGTTCAACTCCCATCGCGTAATAAAATCTGCTTGGCCAGTTTACAGCCATGTTACTGCCACTTATTTTGGGTTTATGACTTAGCCATAATCGGCCATTTGCTACAATTCTCCAAGGTGTAGAAAATATTTAGCAACGCGTGGCAAATGATCGTTTGGAATGAAATTAGCGCAGAGTATTTTGACAAAGACATTTCTCATTATTGTTTTAGACTTTAAATACAGCTCATTCGCCTATAAACACTTCTGAATATGTAAACCTGGTAGCTAAGTTATTAGCCATATAAACAGTCAGTTCAGTATGTTGACTTTAAAAAATGTCAAGTCGCATCGCATTTCTTTTTGGGATCAATTCTTACATCGCATTGTTTATTACCGCTTTTATTTGATGTTCATTTTTTAAAACGCCTATAAATACTAAAAACACATACCTTAAACCTACAACCGGCATCTCTAAAAGCACAGGCGACGCCCGCAGCACTGCAATGATCTCTGAGATGCGCGTCCAGTTCATCCCGCGGCACGGCGGCCGCCGCGCAGCGCTGCGGGCACGGCACCGGTGCGCGCGCGCACGTCGCGCCGTGCGCCGCTACTGTGTCCTGATGACAGATGTTATGGTTTAATTAGGAGCTATATGTGGAACAATTTTTTAAGGCGTTCTACCAACAAATTAAGATCTGCTGTAGTGTTGTTACACGATTTATGTTTGGTTATCTTAAGACGTAGATCGTCAATAAATTTTGGTTTGTTGTATGTCGTAAACAACTTCCTACTCAGAGAAGTAGCGAGTGCTTAATTTATTTATGATAGAAAAATAAAAATGGGAAAACTTAGCTGCCATGCCAGCCGGGGGGCGATCGGGGGACCGCGGTAAGTTAACGTGTTAACCAAAGCTGTTTAGCTTGCTTTTAGCTTTTTACCAAAGCTCAAACTTACCCAAATTGGGGGGCTGTTCAGTATTATTCATAGAGAGATATCTAATCTAGACGCATACGATTTAGAAATTCATAAATACAAAAAAGTAAATATATTTATCTTACCTGTGTATACCTCTGACCGCAGTGTCTGCAAGGCACGAGTCGTTTACTGCAATGCTGCTGAATGTGCTGCTGTGTATGGCGACGCTGCACTTTAGCTCCGCATTTGTTCTCACAATAAACTGGCTCGTGACCGCAGTTACCTTGATGTTCCTGGAATGCCAACAAAAGACCAATTAGACACGTAATAGGGATTTAGAATCTCTAATCGGTTAGAAGAATGTCATTAGCGTTCAATCGGAACATTAAGGGGTATCGACAAATCTTTCCAAACGATGTCTGTTAACACAAATTTGCTTTTCAACCGACTTAAAAAAAGAAAAGGAGGAGGTTCTCAATTCGACTGTATTTTTTTTTTGTATATTTGTTACGCGATTACTCCGGCAATTATAAACCGATTTGAATAATTCTTTATTTGTTCGAAAGAGTATACTCCTGAAGAGGTCCCATATAAATTTTATCAAAAATGATTCAGCGCTTAAAAAAAAAAACAAAAAAACAAAAAATACTACAAACTAGAACATCATCTAAATAAATGAATGACATTTCTGCTTGTAGTTATCTGCTAATAAGCATTGTAGTCCACAAAAAATACTAGATATCTACTTTGTGCGAACTGTTAGGATTGAAGTCGGTGACTCATACGTTTTTAACGTGGAAAATTATTTGCTTAGAAAAGATTTCTACGTCTTTTGTTAACAAGAGTTTGAGCTCGCAAATCTCGCAATTAAACCTATAAAGTTTCTCTTGATAGAATTTTAAGAACTCTATAGCGCAAATCGTTATCTAGACGATGTTTTCTTGCTGATGCTATACGTGCGTGATTCTTGCGTTCTTGACATTTGAAAGTATCTCAATGTTTCCTACAATGCCTACGTTTGCTAAATTACCTTTTGTTTTAGAAGATACATTGCTACTGGTTTTATTCTTTGTATTATCCACATGATCGTTTTTTTTCGGTAAATTTCTCTTAGTGCCATTTTATTTACTATGTCAGCAACAACAACACGAATAGTAGGTGTATTTTCTTATTTTTTGAAGTCACTCTCAATGAGATTTCATTGAAGCTTGAAAGCCACTGATTATGGGTGCCATAGTAATGTGGAGACACTTTGGGGAGTCCTAAGTCCAAGAACGGACGTTGATTAGCGGGCCACTGACTGCAGGTGGCAAGAATCTATTGCCTGGGAATTCTCTAGTCTTTTTTTATATCAAGAAAGGATCTTAACGAAAATCTAGCTTGAAGGAGAAGATGTGGTCAAGGATGTTGCAAAATGACTCGAACTTTAAAGAAAAAATTTATATGAGCTGATTCTGGTAACCTTATTTGTGTTGGATTGCAAAAAAGTAGATTGTATTGTATTCTCACCTCAAGAGCACTTCCAGAGAATTCTTTCCCGCAATGCTCGCAGTTGGCCCGCCGACGTGGACAAGTGTAGCGGAGGTGATCCTGCATCAGAACTCGCGGGATCATCGCGCCACACTGAGCTGCGCAGAGCACCGCGTCATGCTTGCATGTGTTCAAATGTGCCTGTGGAAGAGGATACAATTCATTAGAAGGTGCTTCAAGCATTTAGGTTCGTATTACAAACTCAAACTCTGATAACTTAAGTAGCAGTTGTCTTTGTGATTTTTATAGTGAGAGAAAGACACAATCAATACGTAAGTATAGACCAAGATTTGAGTCTCATTCTGTAATAAGGGCCTTAGTGTACAGGGAATGTAAACATGTAAATAAAAGTAAATTAGTGATAAGTATGTTATTTAAGTATCTAAATATATAAAAGGAGAAACTGACTGACTGACTGTCTGACATATCAACGCACAGCCTAAACGGCTAAACGTAGGCACTTGAAATTTGGAAGGGACGTAGCTTAGGTACCGTAGAGGTTCCCGTTCCCACGGGAACGGGAATTAGCGGGAAAATCCTTTTGTATGAAAAATCTAAACCGCTTAAGTTAGACGCTTGAAATTTGGCATGCAGGTACCTTAGTAAACTTAAAGCTTAGTTGCAACAGGATATTGGAAAATTCCCACGGGAACGGGAGTTAGCGGGAAAAAACTTTTGTATGTAAAAATCTAAATCTTAAACTAAATCAATATTTAATAAACTACTTAAATGAAGGTCCATTAATGGACCGTCAATAAAGTGTAATCTATTCAAAAGAAAAAAATAACACGCAAACGAAGTTGCGGGCATCAGCTAGTTTAATACAGAGAGTTTTATCATTATAGTAAAATGATACAAAATAACTTTACCTAAGCTAAGCTAAACAGACATAAAGAAGAACCTTGCTTTCTGTTAAATGTCATTAATCAACATCATCATTTGCGTTCATAAGAACTCAATGACGTTCATAAATGTCATTGTTTCGAAACCGAAAAAATAGGGTAATTTCCCCTAAACTCTAAATTTTTCTTATCTATCAACACGCAGTGTCATCAGCTTGCACGTGCTCGTGTTCAGGTGCGCCCGCGCATCAAGTGGGCTACCAGTTGGATCGATTCGGGGAAGTAAGCTTAATTGTTTTGGGAACTTTTCGTGTGGGAAGCATTTACATCGGTTGTTCGTTTTGCATATTTTGAGAAGGAATTTGTAACAATTTTTAGTAAATGATTCGAAAGTGATTTTTAAATTAGGGTTTAGTGTAAGTATGCGCAGTTATATAAGCGAATCTCTACATTTGTGTGTTTATGACGTCTATTAAGCATTAAGCTGAGCTGGACACCCTTTCTTGGTGCATTAAGTAGACCAAAATAGATATAAGGCATAGGCATCAGTTCCATTTATACAGGGCTTTAGGTAGGTATCTCTTCTTTCAACCTCTCGGGTGGGTAATCAGTCCATGAAACTGAACAACTTCCCCAAGGAACATAGGTCAAAATACGACAAAAAATTTTTGAGTTCCCATACAAACTTCATCAGCATATAGCGCATTTTGTATAGGAGATCAAAATTTTTTTTCGTATTTTGACCTATGTTCCTTAGGGAAGTTGTTCTGTTTCATGGACTGATTGAGAGGTTGAAAGAGAGATATCTAAAGCCTTGTATATTTTGTGTATTGTGAATGAATAAAAATGTATTCTATTATATTTATTTATTTTTATTTTTTTCAGCGCATCAGTAAGATTAGCCTTTTGCGGGATTTTTTATAAAAGTTGAAAATCGCTAATTTTCATTTTATACCGGGTTCGTCCAACTGCTATTCTGTAGTTTGTACCACTATTATACCTAATCTTAATATACATATAGTCGGCCCACTTAAAAGTTAATCTTATTTTAGTTTACAATTAGAATCCCTTTCATCCTTATACAAACATCTAACGCAGACACACTGTCACCATTAATATGTATAAATAAGCATCAACATATTAAACAACTCTTCGAAAGCCTAAAAGGGTTAAACGACACCCATAGACAATATAAACATAGATAAAGAAATGTGTCGAACATTATACCTATGACACGAAGCAAACAAAATTATGGTCTCTCTTTTATGATCGAGTAAAATATTTATGACACTCTTACCTTGAGTTTGCGTAGTTCATCCGACCATTGGCATCCTTCTTTATGATGGATGCAATACACCACAGATCCCATAATAGCCTTCTCCGACTCTGGGTCTGGATATATCTGAAACAAAAAAAAACATACTTCAAACATTGTCCAAACACCGCATAAGAACAAAAAAGAGTTCAACAACACCTTTTTCAGCTTTGAAAGTAGTTTTTTAAACATTTTGGGAATGAGAATTCCACGAACAGAATACACGACGTCGAAAGCAACTGGTGCCGCTAAGACTGATTGAGGCACTGGCCACGCTGGCATAACGGATTAAATAGGACAACGCGATTAAAAATAAACCAACTCAAAAAGAGAATATCAAACTAGCGGGAGATGTACGCACCGAGTACTCGAATATGGAACACATCGTTCGGAAATATGCAAAATGGCCGCCTCGTTTGTTTTTCGCACGTTATAAATTAGAAGCAGGAGTGTTCACTGCAAGGGCTTGATACGAAATGAATGCGTTCCCGTCCGTTGGTACATTTTCGTTATCTTTATGGGTGCAACGAACAGATGGCTGTGGACCACCGCTCCCTTGTGTTTGCGTCGAGATAAGCGTGATTTTTCACTTCCCAAACCAGCTGGGTAATGGAATGAGCAAATATACTTGTTAGATTCTTGTGAACAAGTTTTTTCTTCACATACTTCCGCTAATTGTTCCTTAAATCTTGTGAACTCAATAGGATGACACGATATATTCATCGGGGCAGCCATTCTAATAAATAACGAAGATGAAAGTTGTACATAAAGTTGTTTGTAAACACAACGCTCTAATTTACGATTCCGAGCCAAGCATCTTACTATTTGCCGAGATGTCACTAGTATACACACACGCTACAGATCTCTATCAATGTACTCCTGGCAAGCTACTACTACCTGGATTTCCGTATACATTGACGTTTGCTGCACCTGCCTGTGACTACTCATCCAAACAAACGAGCATTGGAAGTGACATGGCTCGAAAGTATAAAAGATCAAAACGGCCTCGTAGTACAAGATGTTCTATTTACAAACATTGATGCATGTGGTCATCGGCATGGCTGCCGCATAACCGTACCACCTTAGGATCTATATTCTGACGAGCGAAACGAAGTACCTAAGCTTTACTATCTGATCAGCCAAATTTATTTCTTAAAACGTTGTAGTAAAAGCGAAAGTCCTGCGAGGAGTCGGGAAAACATAGATGCTCTCAAAGTTGGTGGCGTATAAATTTTCAAATATAGAATGTTATTTGTGTCGTATTCTAAAAAGATGGACCGCGATGTGTTGAACTCTCCCGCATCGCTCAATTATAGAACTCGTTGTATCGTAAACATTTCAGGATTAGAAAGTCATAGCTTTTCGTTTTACACGAGCTGTTACGCCCTTTCACGATTAAGATCGATGCAAGCAAAAGGATAACGAGAAAATGAGGATGTTTCTCTGCCATTTGTTAGATATCATTCGTTCAGGACTGACATTAACCACTCTAAATTTTGAGATAAGATTAAAGAAGACAGATTCGGACACATAAATTATAGGTAACCATAACACTTTAATAGAGTATCCAAATATGGATGCCATTAGGATTCAATTTTAAGAAAATTAATCAAAAGTACACTAATGCATGCAAATTATTAGCTGTAAAGCTTACGAAATGCAGCAGAGTAAACAAGAAGTCTATAATTGGCAGTCCGTACGCCCACATCTGTCTTAAAGCTGGGACTTAACGATATTAAAGTCAACTTGATTGGTTTCGATTAATAAAAAACATACGGAAGGTTGTTTAAAGAATTTCATTACAATAATTATGGAACCGTACACAAGAAAGTGTTGATAAGCAACAAGATAAAGTTGCAAGCTGCAGGAAAGAAAATGAAACCGTAAAAGAACATATTATAACAACAGTCACGAATGCACAGCACATTTCTAGCAAAAGATCTTTCTCTATGATTGCAACAGTTATACGCATTATGTGCTGCGCAAAACATGGCGAATAGACTATTAGAAAAGTGTAAGAAAAGGCTTTCTTGGAACGAAGATACAAACGGAGATAGCTATTTCGAACCTGTATTCGAGATGAATGTTGAATAACAAGACAAATGTCATTGCCTAAGTAGGTATTTAGGTTTGATAAACCTGCAGAGCAAACCACAGATAGAAACTCGTTAGGTTCTGAATGAGTCAATTAGGGTCGAAAGCAATTTTAAAGTCAAGACTTCAAGGTCTAATAGGCGAAGGTTATTTTAGCGTGGGTGATATAACATGATGCAACGAGGTTCAGAACCGTGGGCGATGCTCAAAGGCATTACTTCGTGATTAGTTATTTTATTCCTTATTTGTTGGTAGAGTCAATATGAATTATTTTGTTTGTTTCTTTTTGAGGGTTATTGAATGTTTTGTGCTTTGAATTAGTTTGTTAGTTTAGTTTTATTCTTTTCTTCTTCTATCATCATATCAGGCTATTGCAGTCGACTCTTGAACATAGGCCTCCCCCAAGGTGCGCCACTTTGCACGATCCTCCGCTTTTTTCATCCAGCCACTACCCGCTATCTTCTTTAGGTCATATGTCCATCTGGCTGGGGGGCGTCCTACACTATGTTTGCCAAGACGTGGTCTCCATTCGAGAACCTGTCTACTCCAACGCTCGTCGGTTCTTATCGCATCAATGCTAAAATTTAGCTGGGTTTTATTTTATGTTGTGTGACGAGACGATATTCTTGCGAAATAAATTACAAGAGTAAAATTGTCGCCCGCAGCGCTGTGTACCGGACACGTACGTCCAATGAAATTGAACAATTGAATGGACAGAAATAACCATGGATGGTAACCACGTTTTGCGACATAAAACTTCAGGTTTAAAACACGCTGCTTTTCTATAGGCGTATGTCCAGCACATGTTACATAAGCTGCACAGTTTGTCCTTTGTTGTTGAGCGTTAGGAGATGTAAAAGACGACTGTGAACAGGCAATTTATCAAAATAGGTAACAGCGAAAGCCAGCCGAATTATACACGATTCTTTTTTTGTAAGCTTGGTATGAGAGTTTCCAAGTTGTTAATTTTTCAAATAGATTTCCCATTCCAAATCGTATTTTTTTAAACATTGGCGACCTTGAGTCGGATAGGTCGGACTTTCTATAGAGGGATGAATTAATTATCTAGATTTTCAAACCACTCGTTATGGAGCGAATGGAAGTTCTATTTTCAAATGTGGCGAGAGTCGTTCTACTTTTTAATTGGTATTGGGTAGATATGGTGTGTTGTATTCTAATGCCACAATCATGTTACACAAAAAGTTCGTGTCCTTTGCCATTTATGTATTTTTCATTGTCTGTAGGTATGGAATTCGCTTTACTAGTGGTTATCTTCCTAATCATAATTCAAATAGCCTAGTTCTTATTTCTATGTAAGCTACTTCAGATAAGCGATCAAGAAACACATTAAGTACATATTACAGCCAATTTGTAAATACCTAACTCCGTTTGGTGTTTCAATTGCTTTAGATAGGTGTTAAAAGATGTTTTGTTCATTTTCTTTGACAATTTTACACTTTCTGTTTCTGTTTACAGCAAAGTAGCGACTGATTGACAACTGACGGCGTTAGTCACCAACTTTGCTTTTCCTTTCAATATTTTTTCCGAAAATCGTAATTCGAAGCAATAAAGATTAGTTTAGTGGGATTTTTAGAAAGTCAGCTGCATAGTTGTTGTAGTTTTGGGTAAGCTATCGACACGCGTTGACGTGGGAATGTAAACAGAGGCCAAAAATATCAAGATTACTTTTCAAGTGAACACTTCTGTAGTGGCTTATGCATCGCAGTTTAACTAAAACTTTACAGGGAAGTTGTTTTCATATTCATTAGTTACTTCTTTGAAGAATAGGTCAAGTGAAGTTAAACATTTCACATAGTTATTTATTGAATGAAATGTTTGTAGTGTTAGGCCAAATCCTTTATTTGGAAAATATACAAAAATCCCTTAGACCAGGCCGAATTTATTTATTTGAGAAAGAGAGAAAGTAAGGTGGAGTCGGATTGCTGTAACACTTTCATTTCTCAAGTGGAGAATAAAATTTACAGCCACCCAAACTATTTCTGGTCTTTCATTAATTCAAAATTTCCTGCATTCAACGAAATAAGTACATTGGATTCAACATGTCTTCGAGATAATGTCCCATTTTTGAAGCGGTCAAGAAAAGCTTAAGTTATAATAGGATACGCAATAAGACACAATAAAAAATTCGCAAGTCCGTGTCAATACCCATTGGTAAATTTCAGAACTATTGATCTTAGTGATCGCTAATATATAATGTGACTCTTTCTAGGCCTCCAACACTATGGCAACAAAAAGACGACATTGAATAACATGTGTTGAGCTTATTAATTCTTTCGTAGGTACCAGTAATTAACCAGCCAGTTCGCTTCCTCTTACACAACCGCTATTTCCCGGAGTGCGTTCTAAAACCAAACCGCAGCGCGTAATTTAAACAATAAAGCGATCGTTATCTATGGCGTGCACACGTAAGAAGTTCGATGGCCGAGGGACCGTACCGTGGAATATTGTAATAAATTCAAATTTGGAACTGTTTGGGTAATTGACGTGTAAATAGATGTGCTTAAGAATTAAGAACAAAAAGTTCTATGTTCAAATACCTAGTGGGAAAAGAAAATCGCTGTTTAAACAAGTTAGTCTTTATTTTACAAATTGTAGAGTATGATAATGATCAATTAAAATTGTAGCTTAAATTACTTTAAAAAAAAAAATACTATCCAAACATAAAAATGAACATAGGAAGCTGAAACAATCAAAATGAACAATACTATGTAATTTTATTATTACAAACTTTCTTTTCCGTTAAAAATTGACATAGTACCAACATAGACAATCAACGCATGCGTTTAAAAACTCCAAGACGTGGGTGTGATTATGCTATTATCTTATTTCATTCATAAACTGACCTGAGAATATTCAATGAACGCATAAGTATTACAATTAATCATCGTTCAATGTTAATGCATCTTTTGTTTTTGTTTACGCAACGTCAATCGGTGTCAGAGTCGATTATTATCCGATTACTGGCACAAAACAACAATCTGTAGAAAAGAAATTTAAAAAGTTTTTATTTTAAGGGGGCCATTCAAAATTAGAACTCTTGGATAGAATGAGTATGGAACACGATATCAATTAGGTTGCCTGTCGACACGACTTGAGGGTATCGGATTTCATTTGAGTTTTCAATTCCAGAATCCACTTTCAATTAACTGGCAGCATAAGTTTGTTTTCTTTGGTTTTTAGATTTATTATTGAAAAACAAATCGTTATTTGTAAAACCACATTATTTGGGTGCTTCATCTCAAAACTTTTTACAAGGATAGGCTCTAAACAGTCTTAATCCTTAGTCTTAATAATTGGATTTCAAAAAAAACAGTTTCGATGACCAATTGCCGTACATAACGTCCGTCAATTTGCTGTCCTAGTTCAATCCGTTTCGAATTTCGAATACCAGCGACATTTTGAACGTTTCTCGAAGTCCCGCCAGAAACCGCAGCTATGCGCATGCGTGAAGTCATTTAAGCGCGTACTGTTATTGCCCGTGTGAATCTAACCTCGCACTGCCTATTGAAATTTGAAGAGGTGGTATTTTAGGCGTTCTAAAAAAACTAGGCAAAAACGTTACTGACTGCGAGTCACTAATAAAATTAAAGTACCAGGAGATCTAATCCTGGGGTCGTGGGTTCAAGTCCCAGTCGCGCCGAACATTTTTCTTCCCTAATAAATATTTGTGAATATCGGTCACGCGGGATAAGCTTTTTAAAAAATTCAACTAAATTAATTTCATTTTTATTATCTTTCATCTCAATTTAAAAACAATGGTTGAAGGAAGGTTTTCTTGATAGGTAATTCACATAAAAAAATTGCTACTGACGGACATTTCTACATCTATAATTCCCTTAATATTTGTACCAAACAGTAGGTACGTACCTATAACCTTCATTGCTTTAACCACAAATAAGTATAACATTTCGTCCGCCGCATCTAATGTCTGTCATTTCGTTACAGCCAGGCAACATGATGCCATTTCATATCATTTTATAGTTACATTTTATTACGTTACTTATGGACCTTGTGGCTACTAGACTGTGGGCCTAACGCTACTTGACCAGTATTTCTAGACCCTGGTCAATGTGATATTGTTATAAAATACGGTTTTAACTTTACGTCACCTGTGTCAAAGATATTGGTCGGTAAAATTTGTATCAAGTTCTGTTATCTGTTCATCTACACTCCTAAAGCCTATCGTAACGGTAAAGAGTAACAAAGAAGCTGTAATACCTTTTTTTCTACAATATACGATAAGTACAATCGGTTTACATTTTTATCGTGAGATTTTTCTGTTCCTGGTTAGCCAAGGAGTTTGTATTTCAGAAAATTTGACATTAGAGCGACAGAATACTTATTCATTCTTTCAAAAATACCGTTAATATCAGTTATTCTTCTTCTTCTTATCGTGTAGGTATGTGTGGCAAACTTGGCCAAACCTGGTGTCAGAGTTTTCAAATCGCACGATGCTCTCTGACTTGGTTTTAACGACTGTAGTCAATCGACAATATCCGTTATAAAAAATTGTGGTGCTTAATTGGTACCATTTGTGAATGTTTCTTATTCTTATTATCAACCGACTTCAAAAAAGGAGGAGGTTCTCAATTCGACTGTATTTTTTTTTGTATATTTGTTACGCGATTACTCCGGCAACTGTTGTCCAATTTTCAAAATTCTTTATTTGTTCGAAAGAGTATACTCCTGAAGAGGTCCCATATAAATTTTATCGAAAAGGATTCAGCGCTTTTAAAAAAAAATCAACAAAAACAAAATATACTACAAACTAGAACATCATCTAAATAAATGAATGACATTTCTGTTTGTAGTTATTTGCTAATAGGCATTGTAGTCCGCAAAAAACTAGATATCTACTTTGTACGGATTGAAGTCGGTGAGTCATACGTTTTTAACGTGGAAAATTATAGATTTGATGACTCTATAAGCACTAAATGCTCTACTTACCTACCCTATATAAAGTCTATAAAGGAATACATGAATGAACTTCTGCACTATAAAGAAATCAAATGAATGCTTTCTGTTGCTGAATTAAAGCACTGATTAAAGTAACCGAGCGTGTAGTCGGAGTTGCCAATTCCAATAAACTCTACCCTACTTGGTCAATGTCCTTTGCCATAGAGACGGAACTGGCAATTTCACGAAACAAAATGGCGGCTTCCGGCCATCGATCAATCTGCGCAGACGCACCGCGCTATTATCCTATTGTCTCAATTGGTTAGTGACTTGTGATAGCGGCTTGTAAATGAATAAATATGACGGCTGTGAAGATATCTTAATAAACAAATGAAATGTTGAATGGAACAACTACAAATTGAGACAATCAGTCAAAATGAGTTTAGAGTAAACTAATATCATAAAAGAGATAGCGACATAATGAATCTCTTTTTGATATAAGACGAATCGATGCGAAATAGAAAAGTGTCATGAACTGTCAAAATGCTAGAAGTTTTGTCACTTTTTATTCGTATTGAAATTCTTTGACATTGTTATGGCAGAATTGGGTTAATTCCACATAACGATTCTAACTCAGCTATATTTTTCGGACATTTACAGACGATTTTGACAAGTTTTGATAATTTGTCCAGTTACTTTTGTACTATAGTATCAAGATTTTTGGATCTCTCCCTCACGTTGTTATGACTGACTTGTTGTGGCTTTCTTGAAATTGTCGTTTCATATCTTATGAAAATCGTCGGTTGATCGGTTTTAACTGAGCCACTTGCTTTACCATTAGCATATTTCAGTTATTTTTCTTCTATGTGACTTTTAGTAGCGGATATTAATTATTGTACCTATAGTATTTCTTCTCTCACCTCTACACCCACGGTTTTCGCTGCCATTGACCAAGCATTGAACTTTAAACTTCAAACTTCGATGCTTCCAATTAACGATCCTCATTACGAAATCGTTCTTTGGTGCGCGCGCGCCGCTGACCTTACTGGCTTCCGGTGCGCGATTGATTTATATACTCACACCCTTTTGTTGCACCGCTTTTGATAAAACTTTCTTGTAAACATATTGCACAAGTGAAACATTGTCTGGGTAATAAATGATATAATTTTCTGGAAATGATTTGTATTGGAATAAAACAATCATTACTAACATTATAAATGGTGAATGTAAGTTTGTCTGTTACGCTTTCACGGCTAAACTACAGAACCGATTTTGATAAAATTGGTATAGAGATAGATTAGACCTTGAGGAGTGACACATTTTATCCCACAGCAGAGCACGATATAACCTGTAGTCCACGCGGGCGGAAAGCTAGTTGATAAGTAATAAAGTAAAAGGCATAGTTATAGTAACCATATGATTGATTCATGTATATAATACCTAAGTATTTCAGTGGTCATATAATCATTTGATGCCTCAAATGGGCAAATATTTTGGTGTTTATTTGGACTTTTTAGACTTTTCGCCCTAACTATCAGAAAACCTACTGTAAAAATGATTAAATAGACAATTTATCTTGATTCAGCCCTGCTTCACTCTAGCCTTTAATTTCAAAAGCCCTAACTTATTTAAAGGCAATGAAAGAATAATTCTAAGACTAAATAGATTAAAATCTAGGTAGACCAATGCTTAAGACCATATCAGTAAACTAAGAGATCTTATTGCTGCTTTTATATAAGTACTTAAAGTAAGTACATTTCATCCATAGTAAACCTCAATACTCGATTATAAAAATGTCATTCACTATCTCTTTCATTAAGCGAATTTGAATTGCAAAATGGATATTGCAACCTGTGCTCGCGCTTATGCATGCACTTAAAAAAATAAACAGAACGCATCTCCGGTGCTTCTGAGTAGGATGTAAAAATGACTACAACCTTTATACAGCCTTTGTTTTATAATTGACATTTTGCAATTGTAACATTTGGCATATGTTTGTTGTTAAATAGCGTGATCATTGTTTTTTTCAAGGTTGACACTAAAAGTACTTAGATTTGAGTGCTTAGAACGTTTATTATTTTATTAACCTTCTGAAGTCGTGTTTTTAAAATGATCAGCGCCGTAATGTCTGTAATTATTTCTTCTTATTCTCTTAGTCTCAGAAGTAAGAAAAAGCAAATATCATCCGGTATTTCAAGAATAAAGTAAACCAATTCAATTAAACCCCTTTGAAAAGCCATATGTTGAATGTCAGTTTTCTTAAGCCACAGGAATCTGCTATAAAACCTATTTTAAAACAAATTTACTGCCACCACTTCAAAGTTCAAACATGGCACCTTGCTCTTACCCTACTAAAGTCTGTTTAAATGATTCTATAGCTGATCACTTAAATAGGCAACTTTATTACTTGAAATTTTACCACCTACTCTTCCGTCTCTATTATTCAAAGAGAAATAAAGCAAGATAGAAATAGTAAGAATGGCGTTGTCGACATGATTATGTTTGGTAGAATTGTCTTGATGAAAACTTGGTGTCTATAGCTGACAAGCTCGTAAGAGAAACCATTAAAAGACTTAATGGTTCTGTTATGGTTTTAGATAAGTCATTGCGTAATTTAAAGGGTCTTAAAATACCTATTTGATGGGACAATGACAGGGTCCTGAGTATGATGTCTATGCTTTTTATTATGGTCTTATAAAATGGAAACTAATAGGCACTAAAAGCTGAAATTGTGTCTCAATTCTCAAAGCTGTAAAACAATAACGTTATTATTATGTTGTAGATTTCAATCTCTTTTCTCTAAACATTTTTCTGTTATTTAAGGTTATCTGAGTATTTTTACAAAATCGTTAAGTTCTTAAACGTTGCATTCAGCCAATTGAAGCTATTGCATTGTATAATACACTAGCATCCCGCTCGGGACTTCGTTTCCGTGGGAATTCGGGAAAATTATGTAGCCTATGTTACTCAGGATAATGTAGCATCCAAATGGTGAAAGAATTTTTGAAATCGGTCCAGTAGTTTTTAAATTTATTCTTTACATACAAAAATACAAATCTTTCTTCTTTATAATATTATAGTATAGATATGTAACCCACTAAGTTAGTTGTATTTCTGTACAAAATTTTCTCCTATAAGTAGTACTTAAGTGAAAATAACAGGTATGCTTCTTGACTCCGTATGTAGCAAAATAATTACCAAGATTCCTTGAAAACCAATGAATGACAATTAACAGGAAATGAAAACAAAGTAAATTCTATCAAAGTAGACCAAATAGCTTTTCAACTACGTCACTATACCGCAAAATTGTAATAATTCAATAAGAATGCTAGCGTAAGTAGGTGTAATGTGAATAATAAATTGTATATTTTATTTATTGCGTATGTACCCTATCAATGAATGCCTACAGTGGTCAATTACTGTATTGATTCATACGGACGTCAACCTGTCTGGCAAACTCCGGAATTACCGCAAGATTGGTTTGCAATGAGGTCAATAAAATCACCGAAAAATAATTACTAGGAACACAATGAAAGGTTTATTGACTTTTGGGGGAAAATGCAGATCAATATATCGGGTAAATAATAAAAGTGGTAAAATTAAGCTTTTTGTTTCGAGCATGGATGACTCGGCTGACGAATTTATCAGCACAAACTTATCGTCTTTTATTTTCGTTTTCCTACTATATCGACCTACACTATGGCTTATATTAACTTTAAAAAAAGATTAATAAGAGTCAGAAGACACCATTTATATTTAGTACTATTATTCCGCTCGGGACTTCGTTTCCGTGGAAATTCATGAAAATTATGTAGCCTATGTTACTCAGGGATAATGTAGCATCCTAATGGCGAAAGAATTTTTGAAATCGTTCCAGTAGTTTTTAAGTTTATTCGTTACATACAAAAATACTAATCTTTCCTCTTTATAATATTAGTGTAAATTAATAATATCACGTAAAATGGGACCCCATAGATACATTAAAGTAAATACTACCTATACTGGGTCCACGAGAAATCAAAAAAACCCCAACAAATATGTACAAACTACCTACAAAGGTTTACATTCGAACACGGGTCCCTTGTCACCAAATAGCCCTCGTCAAATAGTGCAGTCAAGTTTATCATCTAGACGTGTGTTGCAAACATGCGATGCGTCTGCGCATCCTGTGATAACGCGACGCCATCGGATGCTGGCTGGACAAGTGGTCATTTCCAAGAATTTACTTTTGATATCATAATAAGTATGTTTACATTGTATTTTTTTTTGTTTATTGTGTGTTACTTATAGAGATTATTTTATTTTTATCTACTTAAGTACGTCTGAAGCGCTCGTAGCCCAGTGGCTCTCGCTGATCTCAACCAATCAGTGAGGTTAAGCAACGTACACAGAGGCAGGGAACCTGATGGGTGACCAAAGTGGCAATTTATCACGAGCGTTTCCGTGCTTCGGAGGGCACGTTAAGCTGTCGGTCCCGGCTGTTGTCGATTGACTACAGTCGTTAAAACCAAGTCAGAGGCCATTGTGCGGTTTGAAAACTCTGACACCAGGGTTAGCCAAGTTCGCCACAAACTTGACTATACCTACACGATAAGAAGAAGGAGAGTACGTCTTGTCCGATATTGTTTTGTTTGTACATACGGCAGAATACTAGGCTACACAAGTATACATCTTGACCTAGACGTCGCTCTTATCACGCACGTAATACGGCCGGCTTTCGTAGTGCAAATAAGTAACCTGACGGGCTGCTGTATGTACAGAGGACAGCACATCAGGTTACCAAACGCGTGCACTCTGTACTGTTACGATAAGAGCGGTTTTGCAATGAAAATGGGGTTACCTCATGCGCTGGCCTCTGTACTATACTCATGAAGAGCGTTTTAGCGATGTTAAGTAAGTGGTTTTTCTTACAATGAAGGTACCCTGCATTAGACCAGAATGATGGACTATGACCTAAATTCCCTTCGTGTTTTTGAACGGACGCCCTTGTCCCTCACTACCTCACTAGGGACTTATATTATATGGGCTAATAAAAAAAGGTAAACTTAAAGATTGTACACACATTGCACTAACACAAATGATTTTTTAAGATGTACTTTTCCAAAACTCGCAAAACCACTGAGATCAACCGGTTTTATTTTGAAAGTGTTTTTAAGGAGAAAGAAGCCTTGCTCTGCATCAGCTGGGAAATCAAACGAACAGAAAATAACTCTCAATGAACATATATAAATACATACAGTCGAACATAGAACTCCTTTTTTGAAGTCGGTTAGTTAAAAAATGTATCACTCCCGACATTCGATTAATTTTAATGGCTGGACAAAATTTGATCAAAAAAAGCTAAGAACCATCTAGATTATGTCTGCTTTCAAACAAAAAAAAACCGCATCCAAATCGGTCTATTCGCTTAGGAGCTACGATGCCACAGACAGACATACAGATACAAACGTTAAACTAATAACACCCCTCTTTTTTGTCGGAGGTTAAAAATGAAGCCTTAACGCTGCAACAGCTGGGAGCTGCAACCAGTAGAAAAAAAAATTGAAAGAAACAACAAGACAGATCTTCCTTTGTTTAGTGAAGGGCTTCATTCCAAATTCAAACGAGAAGTTAGTACTACCCACGTTTACCACTTTAAACAACAATAAGGTTACATAACAGATTAACTGTCTCTGATAATGTGGGAAAGATGAGAGTTAAGTTATCGTAGCTCAGTTAGTTTATCAGTTAAGTGCAAGTGCGTAAGTTAATGAATTAACTGTAAGTCAACTGTTACAAGTTTTTATTTATTTTTTTATTATGAGACTAGCATCCCGCTCGGGACTTCGTTCCCGTGGGAATTCGGGAATATTATGTAGCCTATGTGCATCCTACTGGTGAAAGAATTTTTGAAATCGGTCCAGTAGTTTCGGAGCCTATTCGTTACATACAAAAATACAAATCTTTCCTCTTTATAATAATAGGTCTTGTTCAGTAAATGAAAGGCAAGAAATAGTTGGATTGGCTAATTTATTAAATAAATTGCACAAAAAATAATCAAGCGCACATTTCGCCATGACCTTTGAAAAAGAAGAAGGAAAAAATTGCCAGAGTAAAAAATATATTAAAGTTTTGAATTTACAGCCTTGAACAATGGCCTTTTGCCAGTTAAATAAAACTTAAATTTAAAACTAAAATAAATATATGTTCAGATACTGAACATGCTGGGGCCGGGGAAGATTGACTCTACCTCCTATCACCATGAAAGAAAATTTAAACTTGACTCTACAATTGCGGAAAAATAAAAACCAATCGATAAAACACGATTTTTTCAGACTGTAGACAAGATTGTGTTCTCTACCCATTAATAGGTAGGGGACACAACCTTGCTAGAGATCTTAAGTAAGTTTTATTATTAAATCTTACCTCGGCCACCCTTACAAAATTATCCTTTCCAGGAAACACCTTTACAACCCGGGCCAATGGCCATTCTAATGGAGGTGTATTTAAATGTTTAACAAGTACAATATCGCCTTCTTTAATATTTGGTAATGGATGTTTCCATTTGGGGCGGCTCTGAAGTTGAGTCAAATAATCATGAGACCATGACTTCCAGAAGTCTTGTTTTAATTTAGTTACAAGTTTCCAAAATTTTAAGCGATCTAGAGGAATTTCTGAAAGATCTATATCTGGATAACTGGTCAAAGCCGCTCCAATTAAAAAATGTCCAGGCGTAAGGTACTTACCTTCGTTTGGATTTGTGGAAAGCAGAGGTCGAGAGTTAAGAACTGCTTCTATCTGTACAGTGACAGTATTTAATTCCTCATATGTCAAGCAAACATTACCGACGACTCTCTTGAGGTGAAACTTCACACTCTTTACCCCTGCTTCCCAAAGACCCCCGAACTCCGGTGAGTAACTAGGGATAAACATGAACTGTATAAAATTATTTTTACAAAAATTGTGAACAGAGTCTCTGTGAGACTGTGAACTATACAAATTGAACAAGTCTTTCAGCTGATTTTCAGCACCTTTAAAGGTTTTAGCATTATCACAAAATATTTTGGTGGGCATGCCACGCCTTGAAATGAAGCGATTGAGACACGCCAAGAAGGCTTCTGTGGTGAGATCGGAGACTAACTCTACATGGATAGCTTTAGTGGCGAAACACACAAAGAGTGCAATGTAACTCTTCTTTACGATTGGTTTTCGAATTCGAGCCACTTTAGTATTGAAAGGGCCGCAAAAATCAATGCCCACATGCTGAAAGGGCCTTGTGGCGGTAACTCTGTCTGCAGGCAGCGAGCCCATCAACTGCCTGGCAGTTTCAGCCTTAAGTCGAACGCATTTAAGACAACCATGCAACACCTTTTTAACTTCACGAATGCCATTCAAAATCCAGTACCTCTGTGCAAGAGAACTTAGTACTAACCTGGGACCAGCGTGTAATAATCTCAAGTGCTCCCTTTTAATAATCAATGAAGTAACATTTGAGTTTTTTGGGAGTATAATAGGATGCATTTTATCCTGCGGGATTCCAGCGTTCTGGAGCCTTCCGCCTACACGAAGGACACCAAAGGAATCAAGAAATGGATGCAAATTACTCAGGCTTGACTTAATTTGATTTTTATTATTTATTAATGAAATTTCTTCTGAAAAATGTTGCTTTTGAATGGAACGAATGATTACTAATAAAGCATCCTGTAATTCCTTGGGACTCAAAGTAGAGTCTGTCAAACATTTACGTTTTGAGGTATTATTAAAAAATCTGTACATATATGAAACAACACGAAGCAGTCTGTTAAAATCAGAGAACCTCTGTAATAAATTTGGTAGCAGGGAGTGTTCTACCTTTTTTACAAGGCAAGGAACCTCCTCCTGCAATTTCTCAATCATTCCAGAATTTTCTGAAATGCCCGAGAAATCACATTTTTGTCCGCCATGCTGGAAGTCCCCACGCAATAAATAAGGAGGTCCATGCCACCAAAGAGCGTTGGACTTCAAATTGTGTGCATCAACACCACGTGACAGTAAGTCAGCGGGATTTTCAGAAGATCTTACATAAGACCATGATGATTTATCTGTAAGTTTCAGTATTTGCTGAACTCTATTATTTACAAAAATATTATTGTTCTTTGTTTTGCCGGCATTTATCCAAGCCAAAACAATTTGAGAATCACTGTACAAGAAAAGTAATAGAGTGAATCTAGGGGCAAGGATACTACTGACTCTACTAGCCAACTGTGCCAGCAGCAAAGCACTGCTAAGTTCAAGCTGGGGTATAGTGTTTGTCTTAGCCAGAGGGGCCACGCGAGACTTCGAGCATAGCAAGTTCGATTGAATAGTCCCATCCCTACGAATAACTCTCAAATAGAGACAGCACCCATAGGCCTTTTGAGAAGCATCAGAATAACCTACCAGTTCTACTGACAGATAAGATTGACATATAATAAATCGGGGAACAGAAATACTACCCACTGACTTCAAGTTATCTAAAAATTTTTTCCACTGCTGGAGCTGTTTGGCGGGTAACTTGGAGTCCCACTCCAATTTCAAAGACCAAAGGTCCTGCATTATCAACTTGGCTACTACAACAATAGGGCCAATGATGCCCAAAGGGTCAAAAATTTTACCAATATAACTAAGCACCTTCCTTTTTGTGCTTAAGTCATTTTCTTCACATTGTGGAGTTTGAAAATAAAAAGAATCCAAAATAACATTATATTTTAGGCCCAAAGCCTTGATTATACTGTTTTCTTTATCAAAGTCAAGTTGATCAAAATATCTTTGAGTTTCAGGAACGTCCTGTAGAATCTCAGGGTGATTCGAACACCACTTGTGCAATTTAAAGTTGCCTAATTTTAACAACTCCACCAACTGTTGTTTTAAAGAGTGAAGCTGCTCTAAATCATCACAACCTGCAAGTACATCATCAATGTACGTATTCCTATTTAGAGCTTGAGCAGCAAGAGGAAATTTATTACCGTACCTATTAGCAAGCTCTATCAGGCATCGTGTAGCTAAAAAGGTAGAAGCTTTCAGGCCATATGTGACTGTTTGTAACTGCAGACACTTGATGGGCCCACTGGGATTTTCCCTCCAGAGGATGTTTTGCAAACTTCTATGATGCTCGTTGATGAAAATGCATCGAAACATCTTCTCAATGTCACAAATCAATGTGAACACGTAAGTTCTGAACAATAAAAGAATATCAAAAAGCTCACCCTGCACCACAGGCCCGTTCAGCATGACATCATTTAAAGATAGCTTACTTTTTGACTTCATGCTTCCATCGAAAACCACTCGTAACTTCGTAGTTTTACTATGTTCGTTGAAGACGGCGTGATGGGCTAAAAAATAAACAGGGCTGTTATATACATCATAAGAAGCTATGTCTACCTCCTTGGCATGACCCATTGCTACATACTGGTCTATAAACTGTTTATATTGTTCACACAAGACATGATTTTGCTTTAATCTTTTTTCAAGAGATAAAAATCTCTGCAAGGCAACTGAAAAGGAATCCCCAAGCTGCAACTCCTCCTTAGGCGAACAAAGAGGCATGTCAACATGAAACTGGCTATTCTCAAGCTTAAGTGATTGTTGAAAAATGTCTTCAGACCTTTGGAATTCATTTGAGTGCTTAGTTGCAGCCTGAGGCAACTTTTCACTAAGCCAGAAATTCTCCATGACATTTTCCAATTTTCTTTCATCACAAATTACAAAGTTGGATGATAAGGGGTATGACTTATTGTTATTAATCACAGCAACCCTGCCTGCAACAACATATCCAAATAAAGTGTTTTGTAATACAGGTCCATTTGAAATTTTCAAACAGCCATCCAATAAGGAATTGAAATAAATATCAGCTCCTAAAAGCAAAGAAATCTCAGAAGGTATATTAAAATGCTCATCTGATAATTGAATATCTTTGGGAAAAACAAATTTTGAAATGTCAACATATTGTTGCGGCAAGGGGCAGGTAATAGAATCAACCACCAAACAAGATACATCAAATTTAATGTTTTCATAATGACATGAATTTATTTTAATATTCACAGTCTTATTAACCACGGTGGGTTTATTGTCAATACCAATAATATTGGCAGATGTTTCAACAGGTTTCAAATTCAAACTTTTGACAAATGATTCAGTGGCAAACGACGCTTGGCTGCCACTGTCGAGCAATGCTCTTACAAAAATGTCACGACCAAATCTGTCAGTGACCTTGACTTTTACAGTAGGTAACATAACCTTAAGATTTGACACAGTATTACTGGACAACAATGAAACAGGAGTCTCTTTGGACTCTTCATCAAAATGCAAAAGTGTATTATGGGGTTTTTTACAAATTTTACATTTGAATTTGTATTTACAAACACTGTCCCCATGATTTCTCAAACAAATTGAACATAACTTATGTTCCTTTACAAAGGAAAGGCGAGCCTCAATAGGAGCCATCTTAAATTTAGGACAATTAAAAATTGCATGTTCTTTAGAATCACAAAAATTACAGGTTACCTTTAAATGTGTAGCAACATTTGCTACCCTAGGTGTAGCTGCAGACTTGGGTTTTGAATCGCTGAAATTATTGCTTTTGTTTGAGGTAGTATCCTCGAGCGCCATAGCACGCTTTTCCAAAAAAGAAATAAATTCAGCCATCGTTGGCAATTGGTTTGGGTCACGTTCGAGCTGAAAAGCACGAGTAGTATAGAAATCTAATTTTCTAAAAAGAATACAGATTAAGATACGATCCCAATTATCAATTGGTTCTTGTAAATTTTTTAGAGCATGTAACTGCTGTTGAACTTGAGAAAGAAAGGATCTTAAAGAGGCTGCCGTACTTTTTTGTATTTTTGGTATATCCAAAAGTATGTTTATATGATTACAAATCAAACGTGTTTTATTATCATAACGTTTTTTAAGCAAATCAAGTGCTTCTTTGTATGATTCATTAACCAAAGGTAAGTTTACAATGACGGACAGCGCCTCATCCAATAAATACTTGCGTAAATAAAACAACTTTTGGACATCTGACAATGTTTTGTTGTTATTTATAACAGCAATGAATAAGTCATAAAATGATTTGAAATTTGTGAGATCTTTGCCATCAAAGGTTGGTATATCAACATTTGGGAGTTTAGAAGTATCTACAGAAGTACTTTGGGAAGAGTTAGATTTATTAAGCTGTTGGAGAAGTTCATTCAACTTACCAAGAGTTCTAAAATAGCTTGACTCAAAGGCATTAACATCATCATTATCATTCTCATCCTGGCTTAATATATCCAACTGTATACTCTCGTACGACTTCATTGCCGAGATTAGCTTCTCTTTCCGAGCTTCCAAAATAGACACAGTGGCCGATGCCAGGTTGTTAGGGTCACTTAAGAATGTTTCAATTCGGCTGACGGCCCCCTTGCACTGGGCACGCATAAGTTTCATTTTTTTTAATTCCGCCATTTTAAAACGCGCACTTCACTTTTATTTTTATTTATTTCTAGATAACGCACAGAATAGGCCGAAATTCACAAAAACGTTTTCACTTTTTGTTAGGTTATGTTCACGTCGAAACTCTGATGACAATGACGTTTCGTAGACCATAGACAATATGGACTAGTATGGAGCAATGCCGCCAATCGCACGGCGCAATGCCGCCAACCACACAGCACGAACACGACCGGCGCAAGCCAAGCCAATTCGACGCACGCGGTGAAAAAATGACGTACCTTGCCGGTAGACACAAATCTACCTGTATTCTCCAAAAATGCTCGAAAATCGTACAAACTTTACGATCTCCTCCTCTTCTTTGGGCTGATGCTGGTGATGATGCCAGGGAACTTCAATATTCACCCAAACTATTAGCTGGGTGAAGCTTCCCCAGCGCAGCGGGCGCGGCAGCAAACACCAAAAAAACCCGCAAATATCACCCACGGCACTGATTTTACATAACTACAAAGGACCACTTTGCCTGTTCAGTAAATGAAAGGCAAGAAATAGTTGGATTGGCTAATTTATTAAATAAATTGCACAAAAAATAATCAAGCGCACATTTCGCCATGACCTTTGAAAAAGAAGAAGGAAAAAATTGCCAGAGTAAAAAATATATTAAAGTTTTGAATTTACAGCCTTGAACAATGGCCTTTTGCCAGTTAAATAAAACTTAAATTTAAAACTAAAATAAATATATGTTCAGATACTGAACAGGTCTTTACCTATGAAATTGCCGATTTTTTCTCAAACTTTATTTTATTCATAATTTATATGATTGTACAGCTATTACTAAAATTGTTTTTTATTTAAAACCTTGGCCATATAACGGAGATATTGAGATAAATTAATACATATTTACTTTAGATTTATTTGCTGAAAAATAAGCTCAAATATAGCTCGTTTCATCCGTTGCCTGTTTCATTGCTTATTTTTGCTGTACCGTTGTTACAGTTACAACTTTCAATAAACTAAGTATGATGAAAATTAACTTAATGTAGTCCAAACCTTCCCATAAAATTTTGCTAAATTTGGATTTCGCATTCCCGAGAAAAATCCGTTAGTATGGAAAATTCAGTTTTCCAAAAATATTGTATGAAAAACGGCAATTTCATAGTTAAAGACCTATTATTAGTATAGATGGGTGAACTCTTGACCAAGGTCATAGATGAGGTCGACGATGGAGCGAGTTAACCCAGAAAATGCCATCTAAAGCACTGGTACTCCCATGCACCGACGGAACACAGCAAGCTGTTTGGCATCGGACTTCGGTAGGAGGGTGGTCGCGAACCAGACTGACAGACACAGAGCCTACCACACCGCATAAGACAATAGGACGACACCTCAGATTCAAAACAAATTGAAGTGTCGTTGCCTGGGGTGGATTATTAGGAGGCAGGTCTCATTTGTGTTTCCTTAGTCGCCCACGGAAAGAAATGGTGTGGTGTTATTCTCAACCGATCACTGAGTTAAGTTAACGTACCTTAGTTTATCAGTTCAGTGCAAGTGCGTAAGTTAATGAATTAACTGTAAGTCAACTGTTACACGTTACGCAGTAGTGGACAAGTATCAGGAGTAACTGTCGTAAGAATTTGTAGAGCAATCGACCACATAAAGTACCTAAGTGGAGCTTACGTTATAGTTAGCCTAGATATCTAAGCAACTAAACAACTAGGAGGCCGTTTGGCATCAATATTAGCAAAAAATTGATAGCTAAAATTCTAAACATTTTATTTAATTTCTATATAGGTCTTTTCTTATTTTAACTTAATAAGCATACCTAGGCGTTTGTATAAAATGATATTTGGATTACGGTTTTATATTTTTATTCTCTTTTTTTGTTTTTATTTAGTGGGCACACAGTTTTAAAGCATAAGTGTAAAGAGTAAAGACGGCTAGTTTGGAAGCACAATGATCAGTTTATCATCGATCATGGTATGTATGTATTTATTCTTTATTGTACAATGATAATACAGAGGATAACAAGTTTACAGTAATAGGAAGTTTACAAAGGCGGACTTATCCCACGAGGGGATTTCTTCCAGTCAACCTAGTAAGAGTATTTAAGAGAACACAGTACTACTCGGCGTAATAACAAATTAATTACTTTTGTACACAAAAAAAAATAGAAAAAAAAGAAGAAAAAGAAGAAAAACATATCAGTTTCAAAAACATGTTTTTTGCAACAGCGTCTAAATATCGGATACTTATTTAATTTACATATAATCGTGGTAAAAATCCATTACAAAATGTTTAAAACAAGACAGCTACATCGACAAAATTAAAAAGACTCCTGCAGTGGAAAAAGCATTTAAAGGTACCTTAAAAATAAAAATATAAAGGAACCGAAGGAATTCCACAACAAAATGTCAACCAACAAGTGGTTTTCCAACTTTCAGTTTCGCAATTCCTAATCTTTATTCGATTTCTCTCTTGCGCTGAGCCCTAGATATTTCATTACAATTTATTTTACGGCCAAGCACTAATTTCTTGGCTAATTAGTATTTGAAAATAGTTCTAGGTACAAGTATTAACCTAAATAGGTTTATGTAAAAAAGATCCGTGACTAACTTATTTAAGTCATGGTTTTAAAAACTCTAACGCCTACCCAAAACAAAATCGAAAAGGACCGAAATTTTTATTAGCCCTGTTCATTAGGTCACTGCTTCTTATATTTGTTCATTAGGTCTTAACCGTGTTATCTCTAAAGCTTTAAGTTATCTCTTGTTCAACCTCCCGGGTGGTTAATTTTGAGTACCCATAAAAAATTTGAGTTCCCATACAAACTTTATAAGTATATACAAAATGCGCTATATGCTGATAAAGTTTGTATGGGAAATCAAATTTTTTTTTGTCGTATTTTGACCTATGTTCCTTGGGGTAGTTGTTCAGTTTTATGATTAACCACCCGAGAGGTTGAAAGAGAGATACCTAAAGCCCGTACTAAACATTTAAACTAGTACTAAAACATTTAAACCTTTTCAGAGTTTTTCATTAACTACAACATTTTAATGGTGTGCGAGCTCAATGGGAGTCAACTAAGCATTTTGTTGAAGTGCAAAAAATTTTAAAAAAATATGTATAGAGAGTTATTAACTTTAATCTACTGAGTTTTCTATAGTTATCTAATTAAATATCGTTGTGAAATACCGATATTTGCAAGATTAATATTTTTTCCAAGCCAATGTCTTTATATGGGAAACGTGTGAAAAAAATCATTAAAAATAAAGTGAGTATACAAGCAAATAACTACCTTAAAAGGAAGTGAGTTCATTATGGATTCTGGTCGCGTCGAAGCCAGTTAAGTCCATTATAATATCTAAGGCAAGTTTGGACATGTTTCTTTTTACCGTTTTCTAAGAACATATAAACTCTTTTTACTTTTTATTATGTCTATAAGTTACTACAGTCAATGATACTTCATACTATACATTAACTTCACGCCTTACTATAATAGGCAGGGTAGGCATAAGCAAAATTGCTCCTAGTCTTAGTGGTCCACCTCATTAGTTCACCTGGGTGGACCATGAGCATGAGCTGTTTTTTTTATTCGTTCATCTCAATATCAATCCAATGTATATTTTCATCAACCAATTTCCAAAAAAAATAGGTTAAGTATCAATTTAATTCGACCCGTTTCTATGTACTTCTTCGATCAACTATTTATAGTTGATCGAAGATGTACTTAGTTAATGTTGTCGGAATAGGGATGACGACTACATTAAAAAACTTGCATTCTGTTTAGTCCGTCCGTTAGACCGTCCAAAAATACGAGACACATATTTTTCGTTTGATCAAATTAATAAAAAAATACAAAGATAAAGAGCATTTAAGTTCCAGAATGGGGGCTTGTGACGTCACTTCTAAGTAAAAATTGTACCTAGGCGTGACGTCACGCGAAACTTTAACGCACTGTATCGTCGTCATTTTTCGTTTATGAGAAAAAATGAAAAAATACGTGTCCACAACTTTTTGATAATCTAACTGACGGACTAAATAGTTTTTTTAGTCGTCTAGCCTAATGCACAGTTTTTGTATTTGTTAGTCTATACTAGCTCCCAAACGTCATCTGTTGTTCTAGAACGCCACATTTGACAATTATTCCGAGGATTAGGTGGATCAAGAGTGGATTAGTCAAATAGGTAATTATGTACCTAATGTTTAAAAAAAAAAGACCTTTTTTGAAAAGTGTTCAAGTCCACGCCGATCCCTCAAGCTTAAACAAATTAACACATCAGCGTACAAAAGGAACAATTCGACAAATTATAGCAATTACCATCTAAGTAAAACCAAATCTCCTAAACTGCACCCAATTTCCGCCTCTAACACGGTAATTTATAAGGGTTATAATGCTTTGTCTTTGTTACTCCCAGTCCTAAATTGTCGCTCTCCAATTAGGCTTAAAGACAACATTAAGATAAAGTGTTCTTGGAACATGTTAAGTTGCGTTTAGTAAGGAAAGAAGCGTGAGAAGTAACTTGATTAAGTCATGCCATATAAATGAATTGCTACAACTCAGAGCTACCACCTTAGGTTCTTTAAGTGCCTTTACTATCACTCATATACGACAATAACGTCGTAAATGCACATTCTTCGTCTGAATAAGCGTGTTCAAAATTGCCAAGACATCGATTGACTTATAAACACAGTTATTATTATTTTTAAATAATTTAATAAAAGAAAATTGTATCTTACCTCCAATAATTCGTAAAGAAACTCTACATAACTCATCATCACTCACTACGATGTTCTATTTTTAAATTAAATAACTAATAATTTTGTAAGTAAGGAAGATTCGAATTTAGAGTTTTACTTTTTTAATTTTAAATTAAGAAAAGATTTACATGCTTGAGCAGCCAGTGTGAACGTCAGTGGTATTATGACAGAATTGGCTGATTGTTTATGCTGTTTATGCTTTGCCACACCCGGGACGCCCACATGAACACCTGGCTGCCCATATTTGGATAGTAATCAACAGGTTACTTTTAAATACTGTTGATTTTGAAAGACTCTCTAAACAGCCAGTATCCTTACTAATATTATAAACCGAAAGTTTGTATGTATGGATGGATGGATGGATGTTAGTTACTCTTTCACACTCAAACGGCTAGACCAATTTTGATAAAATTTGGTATGGAGGTAGCTGACACTCTGGATTAACGTATAGGCTACATAATTTTCCCAAATTCCCACGGGTATGAAATCGCGGGCAGAAAGCTAGTTATACATATACTAATTTAACTAAGTTTTGAAATTCTAATACTTTGAAATCTTTGCTAAAATGATTTTAGAGCCCTTTTTCAACCAAACTACACGATTTGAGAAGACAAACAGGTAATTATTTTTAGTAACAACATAGATAAGTTTATTCTAGTACATTATTTCTAACTGATAAACTCTCAAAACATTGTTTAACAAGCAATAATGAACAACAATAGGTCACTGATAAGATAACTTCACAAGTATCCTCAGTTTAAAAAAAAACTTAACAACAGATTGGACCTTTCTGCTTTTATTTTTTGCCTCAAAAACCTCTTGAATAAGGTACGGTGGTCACACGACGGTGTATAACCAACCTGTTACGCCATGTTAGAGCATGTTAAGATCAGTCGTAACCTCATAACTGCTGCCATGGCTACAATGACCCACGAGATCCGGTCATATGCCCTTTCTTGGAGCAAATAAATTTATCACTTTGTTAATGGGCATTGGGCTAATGATTTCACGTTTAATAGGCAATTACTTAGCCAGTGTGATAAAGGAAAGACTTCACTGTGCAAATAAACAGAAAATAGGTAATGAAAATTATGATCGTAGATAGTCGATAAAGCAAATCTTAGCTGTAAGTAATAATTATATTTTATTAAATAAGTAATAATTGCAACCTTTATAGCACCTAAGCAGAAAATGAGACAGAAACTTCAAGAAGAAGCAATTAAACTGAACTGTAACTTAAACACTAAAACTTAGTACTTGCAACACAACCTAAACGCTCAAGTGGTAAATAGCAAAATGTTGCCCAATCAGAGAGCCTTTGCCGACTCCTCGACGGCATATGACCCAACGATCTGCAAGTTAGAGACATCCAAGCAAACCGGTCTAAAAGTAGGTTCGCAATGCTGTTAGCAATCAGGCACAATGAGATCTTAGTAAAAACACGATCATAATAAACGAGCTCTACAAGAAGAGGTGTCTGAGAAAGCTAAACGAAACTTTATGAAGGATTGTGATTGGCCACAATTTAATTCTAAAATAGAACATCAATATCGTTCTTTATTTCATAGTTACAAATATTCTTGACTTAAAAAAATACTTCTCGTAAAAATCCGTAGCATAATTTCATCTGTTAGAAAAACCAAACCTGCCAGCATCACAAAAGAAAACATAAAACAAATAAACACCGTGTCACTAAAAGAAAAAAAAACAAACTGTTAATTTTGAAAATGGAACAGAAATAGCCCCGGAGAAAAATAGTAGTAGTTAATCGGACGAACACCATATGGAAGCAACAGCAAGCAATTTGGGAGTTGTACGCGTACTCCTAAATACAGATAATAAATCACGCCACTTACACACGTCAAAAAGTGCTTACGCATCAGTAGAACTACAGATAATATTACAGTAATGATAGAGTGCCACTATCCCGGTAATCTTACGACTATCAAACGAAAGCACGAGTTTTATTTCTCCGCTCCTTTACGCCCGAGGCACGGATGCTTTAAAAAGTAAAAAAGATGAAGAAAAAAGAGTCGCGCTCGCGTGCATCGTGCGTGGGAACGTCGAAACAATAAAAAGGATATTTTAATCGGGGTTGCCAGCTATTTGCGAATTTCGGTGATCGAAATGCCCGAGGCTCTCTTTTCAAAATTTATTCTAATGATCACTTTTGTCAATAATCAATACACTCAACATAGGGCGTGACTAAACGAAATGGCAGTAACATTAAATTTTAAACGAGTAAGGTTCTTTTCGATGCTATTTTTGAATCATTTGACATTACTGTCAATGAGACCTTACATTTCAAAATGTGTTCGAATAGATCTCGCCCAGTCAAGGTTTCAACGGTCGTTGATCACAATAGCGATGCGAATGCGACATGCTTTTTTGTTGTTTATCAAGTGAGATAGAGTAAAAAATGGCGGATGTAATTACCTAACCAAATGCGAGTGCTGGAATTGTTTAACTTTATATTTGGCTACGGTAGTAAACATTAGAATACCGTGATTCCACACGTAAAGTATAAAGTGAAAAAAATGAAATATTTTGTATAAAAAGTAGGCAAAGTATGCGGTAATTTGAGAATATTATGAGAGCTAAAAGCTCGGAATGCGTCTGCGCAGCGGAATTCGGAAATACCTGTATTCAAGCTGGCAGAAAACATGATTACAACTGCATTCTTTGATTTAAGAATTCAAATTTCGATTCTTGTTTAGGTATGTTACATTTTTGCAAGATCGTATTCTCTGTGAAGTGCAACAACTTTTGACATTTAAGAACAAAATTGTACAACCTACGGGTTCTTTTTTGTGTTCCCAAGAATCGATTTTTGAATTTAAATTCAGAACTCGATGTGGAGAGGTCTAATAAATTAGGACGCGCTGTATGCGCGTACGCATTATAAAAGGATGACTAACACAACCTGTTACCACAGTGACTAATGTTGTTCTGCTATAGATAAACTTTGGTTTGTCATTATTAAACACAACAATAATATCATGTAATTACTTAATGCGGTATATATTTCCGTACATTTTTCGATAATAGTAGATTTTACAACAAGTGCACAAAACGAGTCATTTTTATGACCATAAAAATGGTTTTGTGGACGAGATATAAACTCTGCTTTTCACTTCGATTGCGAGGAAATAATAAAATAACATATAATAACAAATTTTATCTTTAAACTTCTGATTATGCTTTACTATAGACCCATTTATGAGTAGATCACTTTGTGCACCAGAGCACAAAATGCAATTTTGTGCAGCCTACAGTAGATCGTTTTGTGCTCTAGAACACAAAAAACTATTTTGTGCAGCCTACGATTTTGTGCAGCCTATAGTAGATCGTTTTGTGCTATAGAACACAAAAATCGATTTTGTGCAGCCTATAAGCTGCACAAACAAGCACTTTCCGAGCATGAGTAGTGAAAAATATTTTTTTTATATTTCCGACAAAAAAAGAAGAAAACAAGTTTGACGTGTATATCTGTGTGTATGTTTGTAGCATCGTAGCTCCTAAACGAATTGATCGATGTTGACATTTTTTTTTGTTAGAAAACTGACGTTCTTAGCTATGTTTTATTTTAAAACATTCACCCGTTTCAGCGATAAATGCCGGGGGTGATAATTTTTTTTAAAATTTTAAAGTTTTTTGACTAGTTGTCGTTACCGTAGCTAAAAGACACACCTTTATAATTCTGTATCATTATTTCATTTATCAATGAAACTGCCAAAACTTTCTCAGCTTCTCTACATGCCTTATTATGTGTTACCAAATCTCTGTACCGCTAACAATGAATGCCTTGTTTAAAAATCCATCCCATAATCATTACCAGTCGTTTGTCAGCCACTAACCCGTGAAATTGTGATACGGAATGGGTCAAATTGACCCAGGTTCCTTTGTTGTGTCCAATCAAGATGTATTTATCAACTGCCATCGTCATTCAATCGCCTGGGACAGTTGGCAATAAAAGTTGATAGCGTCTAAGTGCATTTAGATGTGACAACATCGGAGTTACCCTACGTAATTTTGCAATTCTTACAACAGAGGAAAAAGCGCTTCTGTGAGAGGACTGACACGCCTTTTCTAATTACATTAACGGGGTAGGCAGAGATGCCACGTTTGGGATAAATGAAACATGATGTATAGTGGTGAAATAAATTTTTCTTTCACTCCCAGTGCAGCGTGGAAGTTAAATTATGTAGTTACAAATACTTGAAGCGTTTTACTTATTACGTTACCATTAATGCAATTTTATTCGTTTCATAGCTATCTGAAATGCAGTTTCTTCCGCATTTACCCAAAAACCTCTACTGAATTCAATCCGTGGTAAATTATTACTTTTAGATCAGACACACGTTAAATACACGGCGATGGGACAATCGTATATCTTTGTTCCCATCGCATTTGAAACGGCGGGTCCCTGGGGTAGTGAAGGTAGGAAGTTGGTTCGGGAGATTGGCCGGAGACTGTCAGCTCGTGGTGGTGACTCCCGCTCTGGCTCCTACCTGGTCCAGCGTCTGTCCATTGCCGTCCAGCGGCATGCGGCCAGCTTGATGGGGACGTTTGGCCCGGGTCAGATTCAGGGCGGGTTATTTAATTGACGAAACTTACGTGGATCTTAAATTTTTGTTTGTTATTTTGAGATGTTTTTTTATATTTAACTAGCTGTCCCGGCCAACTTCGTTACGCCTTTTTTCCATATTTTCTCACCTTTTAAACCTTCCCTGGACTTCCACGAATATTTCAAGACTAAAATTAGCCAAATCGGCCCAGCCGTTCTCGAGTTTTAATCAGACTAACGAACAACAATTCATTTTTATTTATATATATATAATATAAGATTATGGAATAAATATAGTAAATTTTAGATTGTTTTTTTTTATAAGAACATGCGCTATTGCTATGAGCGATGTCTAAAATAACTGCGTTAATGAGACTGCTTAGATCACATTGTTTTACTTGACAAGTTCTCAATTTGGGCGCGACGGTTTTAAGTTAACGGACTCTACAAATATTATTTCGATATTATTGTAAAGCAGACTGGTAACACTAAGTTTTATTCAAATATGTCGACAGTCCTAATTTTCTAAACATACTTAAAAAGCCCTTAAATTGAATGGAATTGGATAAACTCTAATTTGTTAACTCCGCTCCGTTCCAATTCACGGAATTCTCCCACGGCTAAAAAAACTGATTTCTGGTACCTACTGTCAACATCTTTTTGTGCTCTTGCTGATTAAATTTAATCCTTACAAGTAACGGTTTAGAGTACACATTACGATTACAAGATAAGCAAAGGCGAAGGACGCCGGAAGTCATGCGGTCGAATTATTTCGTTCGCGATTCGAATTTAAAGAAAGAACAAAAATGACCGCCCATCCGGTCAATTGAGCGTCGATACTACTAATTACGTTTAGCCTCCGTCCGGTATCTAGTAGGCTACATCTATTTGGATTAAAATGTACTTAATTCATAATGAAATATGTACTTAATAAATCTGTAATGTTATTATGTATTATTCTTTATGATATTTTTTTTTGAAAAAAAACGAGTAGATAGGTATACGAAAATCGGACACACACACACACACGTCCAACATGCATACTTTCATGTCGAACTACATATTAAATGATAGGGGAATCTCAATAGTTTATACTAAAAAGAACTTGTTTTTAAGCATATAGCTAAGTGATTCTTCATGCAATTTATACATCATCTCTCCTATTACTCGTAGTACACGCAAACCCTCCCAAATAAGGCCTCCACAAAACTCCCTAAAAATATAACCAACAATTGAGCTTCCTAATTTGGAAGTGCACTATCGACAAAGTAGATTATGATAGTGGTCATGCAACGTCAAAAATACGGGCTTGACGATCAGATATCCAATTAATGGAATTAAAGTTTCCGTGTTATGCCACCATCATCTTTTAAATGATGGTGAAATTGTTACGCCTACCCTCGGCTGGTAGAGCAGGAATAGGCTTTGGTCTCTGAAATGTTGGTTGGTGAATGGTGACCAAAGAATGAATTGCAGTTTCAAGTCCAAAAAAATACGAATAAGTTTGGCCATGCTAGTTATGGGTTGCAGTATGGTTTTTACTTAAAAAGAGGATGCCTGGTACTTCGTTCCTAGAATATGGTCTATATCAGGGTTTCTCAAACTTTTACCTCCACGAACCCCTGTTAAAGTTTCCAGATGACAGCGAACCCCTTGAGTCAAGGGCTTTATCACTCTCACATAAGATGTTGTAGCAAAGGGTAAAAGGAAATTCACCGCTTTGCTTAAGAGTTCGGAATACTCTTCCTGTCTAGCTGCCCAAAAGTCTATCAAAGACCATGTGTGCCGCACGTGCCCGCCAGTCATCAAGCCGCCATCGCGTAAATCTTGCCGACTCCCTAACGACGAATAGCGAACCCCTGTGGTCTTTATCATTACGGGAACCTTTGTGCAAAATTTCGGTTTTCTAGATCCAAGGGTTTGGCCTAGGAGAAGGTGAATTAGACAGTCAAGACCCTAAATTTCATATTAAGATTATGAGAGAATGTGGAACATCAAATTCTTCCTCTTAGTATTTATCAATAACATTCGAGTTTTATCTCATCAATAAATGAAAAAAAAAGGCATTTTAAATTGTTATATTTGTTATCAATAATTACGAGCACTTTCATTGTTGAATTACCAGTAATGGTAGCGTACTTATTCGGGTAGGTAATTATGTGCATTCTCTTCTCAAATAATTGACAAATTAACAAGTTCGATGTTCAAATTAGCCGTCTCATTCCCTTTTCAAAGACTAGAAAGGGATATCTAACTTGACAGATTAATACTTTAATCTGATTGGCTAATAGCTGTAACCAATGATTATCTGATCAAGTCTCGTTAATTTCAATCTTAGTTCTGTTAATCAGTTACTCCTTTGAACTGCCAATCACCAGTCAATAATCACTTGGAAGCTTTTGTTGTTCTTTCAATTAATTTTATTTAAATGTATCATTTCATGTTTCTTTTGAGTAATAGTATTGTAAATAGCTTAACTAATTATTGAGTGAAGTGCTAGTGATTGTTTACATTTGACTGAATAAGTACTGGATTTAATTTAGCCTCAATATAATTTTAGATCTATACATTCAGTCCTATTATCCCCTTTTAGTTCTATAACCACTGGACGGCACATTTGACATTCGTTTTAAGGGTATTTAGATAGAAAATGGGTACAGTGGTTATAGATTGTCAGCCTTTTGCCCACATAACAGCAAAATCCTCTCGTCCCACTTACTGGCTTATCATTATGCCTGGGGGAGTTGGTTGGTACATTCTAGGTTTTTTTCGCTCCATTTTAAAATTAAAAGAAAAAATCACCTTCTACGATTTTCATCACATTTTCTTCATGCCTATCTACCCCAGAAAAGAGCAGCACGAGGACTGTATAGGGGGATGCGCATATTTTTGACAGTGTCCAAGAACGACCTCAAAATTTTGCAATATTTTAAACTGTTTTTGAATGACTTTTACTGAGCTAAAGAGCCTAATAGTATGATTTTAAAAAACATTATCCTACACCGAAACCCGTTACCCAACCCAAAAGCAATAGAAGACAAATTAAATCAACCACATAATTACCATTGGGTCAAAATCACATAAAAACGATGGCAACACTAAATGATACCTTGTCAGCTCCAAACTATAATTAGGATCTCAGATTGATGCATTAAAAACGGTCCATCAATTCACCCTTTTGTAGGTTGATGCATTTTCTGTATTTGAGTTTTTTTATCAGTTAAATAAAATTGGAAATGTTTTTGAAATATACAATTTTGATTTAAAATTTATACTCGAGTTGAAATGAAAGGTGTAATTTGGTTTAGATTTACACGAATATATGTGTTATTATAAGTTTATGATTTGGTTTAAATTATAATTGATTGGAGAGTTATTTCATCAAATGTATTGTTTAAAAAGTTAAGGGCCAAACAGGTGTAACAACACAATTTTTGAAAAAAAAAACCTTATTAAGGTTAACTTTATTATAGCGAAGTTTTAATACTGCAGATATTAAGATTTGAGACAGAGAAAACAGTCTGTTACATAATTTATATAACAAGTCGAGCTTTGTTGACCAGCTCTATAGTTCCTAGAGTAAGTAAGTAAGTACCTTGTTAAGAAATCTAATTGTAAAAATGGTTTTCAAAGAACCTCTTAGATTTTTTGATTTTTTATCATTCCGTATACATCCCCACCGAGGAGCTCGGGCCTCCCTACGGATTACGATGGAGTTTAGGCCATAGTCTACCACCCTGGCCCAATGCGGGTTGGTGGACCGTGCGCTTTGTGAAAACGAATTTTCTCACACGAAAAATCGATACATCAGGACTTTAACCCGCAACCCTCCTGTTACAAGTGTGGTTCATTACCAACTGGGTTATCACCGCTTAAAAATAAACTACTTAAATCAATAATCACTTCAAAAACAAGCGACTCTATCAAGTACTCTTTGAAACAGTACATACTGTAGAGGGTGCTCCAAATATGGAAACAAGGGTTCCCAACGGACATGTACCAATAAACAGGGTGCTTCAGATACAAAACAGACGTTTCCTGGACGGGACACCCTTTGTTTAAGTTCTAAAACTTTTTAGAGATACTTTAAACAAGTCTATTATGAACTACATTGCTTTGTTTACTTTTGTTTAAGTTTGTGATTTCTTTGATATTTTATAGGCTTTAAAAAAATTATATAGGTGAGAAAATAATCTTCTTATATATATAAAAGAAAGTCGTGTTTGTTACAACACTTATAACTCGAGAACGGCTGGACCGATTTCCATGGTTTTTGATTTGTTGTATTTCTCTCCGTCCCGAATAGCAGAATAACTATTAAAAGCATTGAAAAATTGACGGAGAAATTCCCACGGGAACGAAGTCCCGGGCGAAAAGCTAGTAATGAAATAAATCTAAGTAGGTCTACTAACATTATAAAGAGGAATGATTTGTATTTTTGTATGTAACGAATAAACTTAAAAACTACTGGACCGATTTCAAAAATTCTTTCACCAGTAGGATTTTACATTATCCCTGAGTAACATAAGCTACATAATTTTCCCGAATTCCCACGGGAACGAAGTCCCGAGTGGGATGCTCATATTAAAAAATTGAAATCTAAAACAATAATTCACAAAATAACAATCTCAGTAAACGCAAATTAGAACCAATTAAATTAGAACTATTACGCAATCATTACACTTTTTGTTTACTTAAGTGTTTCGTAAAAATGCAACTTTTGTGTCAAAAACATTTTCAAAATGCAGAAACTTCTGATAAACCTTTTTTTCCGTCCTTTTTTTCAAAATATTTCCACAAAAACACGACCAACTGCCGCTGGAAGGCATCAGCTGATAGCATTAAAATCTCTCCAACGGTTTTCGATCCCTAAAACCAGGTAAATGTTTTTGTCCTCTGGCAACACGTCAGCTGTTTCTTTGGTGCGTGCGCATGCATTCAAAATCTCCCAAATTTTACATTTAACAAGACCTTTCGCATCAAAAGTATTAAAACCATCGAACATCTGCTCCTGCAGGTGTCGTTCAGGAATTTTCGAAGCAGTTGTTCGAAAATTGAAATTATAGTTCACATTTTACCAGACAGCTCGTTTTGAAATTTCACTTTTATGACTTTCTTTATAGTACCACTTTAAGAACATAATTACTATCTTCGTCATATGAAGCGAATATACAGATGTCATGTTAAGTGGCATTTATTTAGACTCAATTAATATGATCTTAAACAGTGTAATGGTTTTGTCTTATGTATAATTTGTACTCTGGCTACCCAGACTTGTAGGTCTTCGCGCGGGACCGAGAGAAGTGTAAGGATGCGTGGGATTCCTTTGCCCAGCAAGCAGTAGGCTAACAAAAAAAATTAAATAACGCTTAAATATGCATTCAGATAACTTAAAATTAAAATGTTTTGTTAAGCAACTGCTTAACAAAATTAAGCAGTTGCTTTAAAAAAAATCAGCTATAGCATGCTCCCCAAGAAATTCCTGAAAATCTCCGTGTGAAATGTAGCCTATATCCACAACATATCCGTCAACTACATCATTTCATCGAAATTGGCTGAGTAGTAGACGTGAAAACGAAACAAACAAACGTACTTTCGCATTTATAATATTAAAACCTTATTTCAGTCGTGATATACAATAGGCTCTACGGTTAAATCAACGTTATCCATCCGGATATTATTTTTTTCCTCTCCAGCCAGATTTTTTTCGCACATCCGCGCCCTTCATATTCGAAAATTCCATTGATTATTTTCGTATCACATAACACATCCGTTTGGGCTTCATTCACGATATCTGATACGGTAAAAGTCATGTTTTGCTGAGTTTGTATTAGAGCGTTGTATGTATGTGTATGTGTATGGCCTTCATACAGACGATTTTGCATTCCGTTACGTGCTTAGAAAGGAATTTGATCTTGTCTCGTAGTTACGATAAATGTCGTGAAAATCGAATTGTGATTTCAGTAATCTATTAATCAGATAAGGTCTAGTGAGTATTATCACTGTTTAAAATCGATCAGGAAGGTTAAGCAACGTACAGCGGGTAGGTCATCTTGTTGGGTGATCAACACCGTCGTGGCAATTTACCACGACTGATAGGTAATTGTTTCCGTGCTTCGGAGGGCACGTAAAGAGACTTTATGGGGGTTGAAATCTCTAATTAACAATAAACCGAACTTTACAATTAACACTATTATTTTAAGGGTTACATAAAAACATTTCACGTGTTTTGAAAAAACATTTTCTTCAGAGCTAATGAGCCATTCAGTCAATCAAACAAGAGTTAAGAGTCTCAAAAGAAACACTCAACTACTGAATTTTGTAAGAAAAAATATTCAAGCATCGAATAACATAAAGGAATGTTTCTTTCCATTGAAATCTCTTTTGTATGTTGCCGGTGTCGGGTTCCGCAACAGCTGACGCGGTAAAAAACACACCCTCTTCCTTTATCTAAGACGTTCATACAGCCACTTGTGCCTTAATAGGAACTTTGAAAAAATATCCGCATTTATTTAAACCATCGCCAGCTGTATGTCACTTATAAGCTATAATGCAGCTTATTTAGACGTTGACCTTGTGATATTAGACCATATTTTTGAAAAATCAATGGTTTTTATAAAAGTAGTTACGACCGAAAAAGGAGTCTCATAATATATTTTTGATGAGGCTAGAAAGTTTCTCCATAAACGCGCCTTAAACCAACAAGGCACCATTCGAAATTCAAATGGATTCTTTTTTTTTTAAGCTCATGTGTGCACGGTTCGCTTCCCACCAGTAGCCTGCACATGGCACAGAGGAATTTGACACGCAGATGTTCGTTCCGCTGGTGATACCATAAAATACCTAATAAATATAGTTGCCCTGCACTTTCATATTAATTTATTTTTTGATCCTTGGTATTGATAACTTAGTAGCATGTAACATTTTACTATTTAATTACAAAACCAAACATGTAACATTATAAGTGCCTGAGTCAATTTAATTAAGCTCTAATAACCTTTTTATTGTTCCTTATAATTTTACTTACCTACACTTAAAGTAATAATTATCCGCACTAAAGTAATTCGAAAACTTTTTAGTAAAAATGGTAGCGTAATTTTTTTACGATTCGTGATTTAAATCCATTTGGTTGTATGAATCACGCCATATCCATTTGACCGATTTAAAAAAATTAGATCAAAATCGAGAAAGCTTTTGCTGCGACATCCATTAGCGCGTGCGCGTGAGTTCGTATGGGAATGTCATCAACGCATTATGAATTATTGCTCGATAACGAACAAAGAACAAAGAGTCAGACTTTTTTGTTATTTTATGTTATGTCTTTATGAGATAGGAAATTTTTAAGACTTAATTAAATAAACTAACTGCAAGTTGTCATAAATTGCAATAATAAACACAAGTAAATAAGTCATTGTTAAAAAAATCATTTCAAAAACAATCTTTTATTTAAATGTTTATTTTTTTATATTCTCACAAACCCTTTTATTTGATATCCATATCCTAGGAGTGCAAAATAAAATAACTAGTCCGCCATCTTGTGCGGTCCGCCATATTGTTTTTAGAATGACCTCACTTAGCTAACCATGCCTTGTCATCCAAACTAAACGTGTACCTATGCAAAATTGCAGCTCAATCGATTGCAGATAACGGCTTAAAAATTCTGTTGCAAGATTTGACCCAAACATACACACATTGCGAGTTAAATAAAACCTTGTAAAATAAATACTAGCAAATAAAATGTAAGCGTTATCATTTTATACTTCGTAATATTACCCCAAATAATATCCATCAGATAACCCGATAAGGTAGTATTGGATTTTGTTACCGATAACATGAAAGTCTCTTTGATTGATCAGCTGCCACATACCACAATAAACTTATTCATAACGTTGCCTCTGCTTTTAAATCCCCTGAAATTACGCACTAAAATCAACAAATTAGCTACAAGAATTCATAAATTCCCTTACTTTCATTGCCGTAAGCTAAAACTACATTGTATGTCACTGGCATGCAATCAAATGCAATCTGCATTCCATTTTCAAAGTACGCAGGAGATAATTTACCGCCAATAAATGACAAGCGTCGCATAACTTTTTAAATCCGTCAGAACACCGACGCTTTACACTATAAATACAAAATGGCGCATATTGATGGGTCTGTTTAAAAGTTTTATTACACATTTCTTAATTTACAACATGATGGGGTACGCGACATGATGTGTTATTCTTTTGTTGTGAGCTTAATGGACTGGACAGAGGGCAAAAAATGTATTACTTCGTGAAGATGTGTTAAGCATTTCGCATTTAATGTTCTGTATTTAGTATAGTAACTTCAAGTTACTGCTTCTATATGGATAGGTAATTATAAATGTTATGAACCATAATTAATGTTCTTTTAGTTTAATTACTGAGCCTATTAAATTCTGTTATCTACGTCAATACATTGGTTTTCTGGTTGAAATAGTTAATTCTTCATAGATATATTATTTAGTAAGTACAACATTTATGTCATTGTAGTTTTTTGTCAATTTTGCGAGATATTGACATGCTTAAGATTCCAGATTCCAACTGTTTTATAGAAGTAGAGACAATTTCATTTACTTACAACATTCTATCTTGAAGGATTGCTTGACAACAAAACCTGATACATGTCAGAGACTTCAGTATTTAGAAAGGCTGTTTTAAAGGTGAAAGTCATATGCTTTCATGCTTGCAAAAACTCTCATCTCGCGGCCTTGCCAAGGTGAGTGCAAGGGGGACATAACGGTGCGTCTGCGCACCGCACCGGCTTCTCGTACCACCGCACGCCTACACTTAGCGACACATCCATATCTGACAATCCATTGATACTTTACATCGCATCAATCGATTCCTTTTTCAAAGGAACCCGTCGACGGATAGCTTATAAGTCGCAAATTTCATGTGACCGTTTGGGTGGATGAAGTTTGATAATACAGAACACGTCTTAATACTTCCTTTCAATATAATAAAAGTAATGATTGACAAATATGGCAATCAAGAAACGTGCTTTAAATTTGAGACGAGTAATCATGGGAAAGCAGTTAGAGGTAACTGTGACGATCCTTATAGGAGCCGCGTTTTACGACAGTATTTGTAAACAAAGACCAATTTTCAGCCTAGTCTAAATAACTCGACCTAGATTTTAAATCAGGAAGTTTCAAAGAATGGTTTTTTAGATCGCTGGCGTAATAAAATGTTAGTTGCACACACAAGTTAACTGAGTTATTGTCATGTGGTGTAATGTAACATAAAATAAATTGGACAGTATTGTTTTTGGTGCCAATACTTCAGCAGTAATGAAGAACTGCGAATTATGTTTGAATCCAACTTATTTTAAAACTGCAAACAGCTGGTAAATACTTTGTTTGATGTGGCAATAAGACTCCTTTTGCCGAAGACGGCAATCATAAGTAGAGTAATCAAAACGGAAAAGTGGAACAAAACACAAAAACAAGTTGAAATCGTGGAGGTTTTTGTAAACTACAAAACTTGGAAAACTATACATAAAACTAAGTTCCCATTAAGTAACGAAGCATTTTGCATGCACCGCAGCAAGTTGCATCTGTGGTGTTGCAATCTCTTTCCCCACACACGTCCCTAAGAAAAACCCCCTTGTAAATAGGAAAAGGGGAAAGACCCCTTAAGCTGTCGGTACTTACAATTTGACTGATCTCTGTGATAGGAATCGGCGAAATAGTTTTATCCGAGCCTTGTGGGAGCGAGGATGCGCTGGGAGTTGGCGAAACTCCCGGAGAACTTGGCTGGACATTGACGACGCTTTCTTTGGATGTACGGTTGGGGCTCAGCCTCGCAGGGAAGCTGAGGGTCTTCGTCCACTGTGAGAGACTTCGCACCATGTTGGATCACTTCACTGCACAGCGTAAACGACGTCCGCTCCGCGCGACGTTCGGCGGACGAATGGTTTGAGGGGAACGAGCTATGCATGTCGCGACTTGCAAGTCCGCATGGCTTACGCTTGTGTGCTTTATCTTGCATGTGTATTGTGCAGGCCAGTATGACCACCTATAGGGAAGGTCTGCGGCCGATACTCTTTTGTTTATCGGCGCGGCGACCTCTTGAAGTGGAAGCAAAAAATTGAAACGGTCTCCGTTTTGCAGTGTTTGACAACTTAAAATTAAAAGTAGAGTTGAGAGATTTGGGTTTGTTGCATCTTTTTCAAGTTTTTGTTATTCAGTCTTACGGTTGCCTATTGGTTCTTTTCATATTTTTATTTAACTATATCTTCACCTGCCTTTTTAATTGAGACTTAGTATAGATTAATCTCTTTTGATTTTGATAAATCTTGACTATTAAGACCTACTATTGTACTGTACTATTGTATTGTACTGTGTATGTCTCTGTGTATTTGTATTTTATTATAAATTAAAAATAACGTTTATTTGTGTGTTGTTTTTCATCTGTTCATTTATTTACGTCTTAAGCTACATACCTACATAAAGGTGATTTTTCCAAGCGACGAAGTCTAAATCAGAAAAGTGAATCCTTGCTTAAAATTTACTTTTACCCAATAAAATAATTCAAATAATAACACAATTTCATGAATTCATATATCACATTAATGAAACAATACAATATTATTATAAAGAAAGTAGATTTACTGATTACTAAATCAATTGATACAATGTTTCGTGTTAACCTATTCAATCAACTTGTTTCTAACAACAAATGTTTTTACAGATAATTAATACAATCGATCACATTATCATGTAATTTTTTATATATGCAATTTTGCATCAACAAAGCATGACGCTTGATGCAAAAAAAAACTTTTGAAACTAACAATGGTTAGTAAAAACTGATTTAATAAAAGAACTTGCAAAACGCGACCTAAATTGCCCCCTTGCTTTTCTCCTAGTGGGCGTTTAGGTACATTTTAGCGTAGCAGGACACAGTAAAGCCCATGTAGACATATAGCCTGATTAGCAACAGCCCATAGTGCAGAAATAACTTACCGAGGGTGGCTCCCTTCAATGAGCACGATCTTAAAAGTGCAAATGAAACTATACAGGGCGTATTTTATTTTTTGCTGTAAGCGTATGAAAGTTTAGGGTCAATTCAACGTGTAGTTTCTTGTTCTATTATTTGAGCCTGTCGATTTAAGTTATCAATGACGTCATGCATCATAAGCTGTTTAATTTTTAACCTAGACCAAACTTTTTCCAGATTCTTCTCCTTTTTTGTCTCGTTTCAGGTTCTCGTTTCAGGTTTCAGGTACGTATTAAAACACGATGACAGATATATGATGAGGGATTGTGGCTCTGGCCTTTTAGAAGGAATTTTTTTTTTCTGATTTATAGTTAGTTTTTCTTTTTAATTTGTTAGCCGCTATTTTCGTTATGTATGAAGTAAAGTAATCTTTTTTTTTGTAATCTTTACTTTATTTTTATTTTTTTGTAAATATATATATATATATATATATTTAACATAGATTTAATTTCTCGCATCAGTAGAGTGACTCTACATTGTGTATCAGTAGCAAAAAACGTCCAAATATGTTTTTTATAAAATATAAAATAAGGTTCAATTATACAGTATATTGTAGAGAGACTTTTTTTTCTTATGGCTTCGCATTGAATTTAAAGAGTCGATAAGTATTCAATTATAAATTCAAATTCAAAAATATACATATTTCAGCGTCAATAATATGTTGGCAAATGGTCTTTCCTCGAGAAGTACAGACCAGGGCATCAGAAACTATTTTCAACCGACTTCAAAAAAGGAGGAGGTTCTCAATTCGACTGTTTTTTTTTTTGTATATTTGTTACGCGATTACTCCGGCAATTATAAACCGATTTGAATAATTCTTTATTGTTCGAAAGAGTATACTCCTGAAGAGGTCCCATATAAATTTTATCAAAAATGATTCAGTGCTTTAAAAAAAACAACAAAAACAAAAAATACTACAAACTAGAACATCATCTAAATAAATGAATGACATTTCTGCTTGTAGTTATCTGCTAATAAGCATTGTAGTCCACAAAAAATACTAGATATCTACTTTGTGCGATCTGTTAGGATTGAAGTCGGTGACTCATACGTTTTTAACGTGGAAAATTATATTTTAATAATGTTATGTTTTTTTCCTACTTTCAACAGATCTTTCTAAAATTAATAGGAAACTTAGATTTACAACACGGACATTTATCAAACATCCTGTTCCTAAAATATTCAATGTAGAGTCTATAGACTCTATATCAGTAGGGGTCCTTAACTTCAACACCCTCCCTCTATCTTTCCCTTAATACTTCATGTTGTTCGCGGATCCAAGACAATGGGTGCGCAGGATTGCGTGCGCACTTCCGACGCAACACGTGCGCGCGCAGCTGCCGCCCGCAGCGCATGCGCAGGCCTCTGCTTTCGGTAATGGCCCTTAAGATACAACTGATGTAAATGAAGGGGAAATGTGACGGAAGTTTGAAATGGGTGGTTTTTAACCAATGACGCCAAAAAGAGGTATCTGTGGCACTGTAGCTCTTAAATTAATGAACTGATTTGAATGCGGTTTTTTAAAAGAGCAGTTTTTCTAAGCGGTAGCTTTCTTTCGTTCCTGTGGGAATTCGGGAAAATCATGTACTTACCCTATGTTCATCACGGATAATGTAGGATTTTAATAGTGAAAGAATTTTTTAAATCGGTCCAGTAGTTTCGGAGCCTATTCAATGCAAAAAAACAAACAATCAAATCTTTCCTCTTTATAATTTAAGTATATACTAGCTTTCCGCCCGGGACTTCGTTCCCGTGGCACTTTTTTAGTTTTTTCTTTCATAAGAACCTTCTCCTGACCATAAGGAACACAACAAAAAAAGAATCATCCAAATCGGTCCAGCCGTTCACGCGTGATGCCGTGACAACGAAAATCGGGTTCCATTTTTATATATATATGTCGGAGCGTCGGCTAAGGCACAATAGAGTAGTGTCAACTTGTGTTTAGTAATTTTTATGGTTATGATAAGCTGTTCTGCAAACCCTGCCTATTGTTTATTTGATATTCGAAACGTCAAGCGGCGTGCTTGAGTGGGCTTGATATGGGACTGGCACGAAGGGTAATTAGGAGTATTTGATACTCTTAACAATAACAAAGGTGTTATTCTAAAGAATTTCCGTTTAGTCGAACCGTGGGATTGCGTCTTAGAGTTCATGACAGAAAAAAAACTATAGAGCTCGCACAGTACGGACGTGCGCCAGCCCCGTATCCAACCCACTGCGTTTCGTGGCTAAAAATAACTTTGCGTTAAGTCTTATCGCGTGTTTAGTTAAGTGTGTGACCTTATGGTTTTAAAGTACTTTATGTTCAAACATTATACTTACTTGAAGTGACTTTAAAAGCCTGTGTTTGTTTTATAACAACCCGTAATCATGAACAGTGCTGATAACGAGGGCGATCAGTCTCCTGTGCCTCCTGACGCCTCGTTATCAGAAGTGGGATTGGACAAGGATGCCCCACTTGTATCTGAGAATGATGGAAGTGACCAGAAATGGAGAATGCTTCTGGAACAACAGAATCAAAATTTCATCACGTTGATTCAAGCACTGAAGACGCCTGCATCGCACAACGAGTTGAGGTTACCTGAATTCGACCCGGACAAATCAGATGTGAATGCGAGAGCATGGGTCGTAACTGCCGACCTGTGTATCAGCGACCCACATCGTCAAGGTGCACAGCTGATGATTGCCCTGAGTCGCGCCTTGAAAGGGCACGCTTCCACATGGTTGTCTACAATATCGTTCCCTGGGATGACATGGAGCGTCTTTAAGGAGTTATTCATATCCAGGTTTGATTGCCCTGAAACTACTGCATCTTTTTTGATCCACCTGAACGAAAGCAAGCCTAAAGACAATGAATGCCTTGCTGCCTACGCCGCTACCCTGATGACTTCTATTATGACAAAATCGAAAGGCTTATCGATGGAAGAGTTTGCAGTTGCCTTGGTTTTAGCTCACATTTCCAAATTTGATCGACGCGTACAACGGTTGTCTTTTTCGCATGAAGTGAAGACACGTAATCAGCTTCAAAAGGAGCTCAAGGCAATTTCATATCTGAAACGGAAAATGCTTACTGATAATAACACGGAAGCTAAAAGGAGCCGTCCCAATAGCACTACTACTCCTATAAAATGCTACTACTGTGGGAAATCGGGACATAAGTCTACAGCGTGCCTGTCAAAACGACGCGATCACCGTGACATGAAGAAAATAGAAGACCGATCCAGATCTGCTCACAGTGACAACACTCAGAAGCCAGCTGCTGCGAAACCTGCCATCACCTGCTACCAGTGCCAGGGGCAGGGCCACTACGCTTCGAGCTGTCCAAAGCGACGTGACCAAGGCGGGAGCAGCGGAGGTGCCGTACCAGCCAAAGAGAAGCGCGTTGACTTGTGCGTTGTGAACGCACCCACCGGGGTTTTACATCACAACGGTGAGCAGTTTTTGTTTCATTACGATTCCGGTGCTGAGTGCTCGTTGGTTAAAGAGACAGTTGCTGTAAAATTTTCTGGAAAGAGGTTTAATAAGACTGTGACGCAATTGCGTCAATTTATAGGGTTGGCGTCGTATTTTCGCCAGTTCGTACCGAAGTTTTCGCAAATAATGGCTCCCTTGTACGCTCTTACTTCTGGCAGTGGTAAGTTAAATTGGAAGCCCGAGCACGAAACAATCAGGCAGCAAATCATCTCGTTGCTAGCCACGGAGCCGATTTTGCTGATATTTGACCCGGAACTTGACACTGAACTCCATACAGATGCGAGCGCGATTGGATACGGTGCAGTCCTCATGCAGCGAAAGGATGGTAAGCTTCATGCCGTTGCCTACTATAGCCGGCGTACGACAGACCCAGAGTCACGATACCACTCATACGAGTTGGAGACACTGGCGGTTGTCAACGCAATCAAGCACTTCAGACACTACTTGCATGGGCGTAAATTCCTCGTCGTGACCGACTGCAGCTCACTTCAAGCGGCGCGTAAAAAGCTAGATCTCTCTAGTCGTGTTCATCGATGGTGGGCCTTTTTACAAAGTTTTGACTTTGATATCGTTCACCGCAGTGGCAAACTAATGCCACATGCCGACTTCTTCTCCAGGAACCCGTTACCCGAACCCAAGGTTCCGTTTGAGAAGGTAGAAAAGAAACAAATTCACTTCACTGAGCTGACGGATACCTGGCTTCTCGCAGAGCAACAGAGAGATGGTGAGATTTCCAAAATCATTTCTGATCTCAACGAGAAAAGGCTCTCAGATGATCTTGCCAAGTCATACGAGATGCGATCAGGTATCCTGTATCGCAAAGTACAACGCAATGGTAAGACACGTTGCCTACCCATCATCCCTCGTGCTCTACGATGGTCCCTAATCAACAGTGTGCATGAAGGCCTCATGCACTCTGGCTGGGAGAAGACGTTGGAGAAGGTTTTCGAAATGTATTGGTTTGAAAACATGTCCAAATATGTGAGACGTTTCGTTGAAAGTTGTGTCATATGCAGAATTTCAAAGTCACACTCGGGTAAAATTCAAGCGTCTCTACATCCAATCCCCAAAGTAGCGATCCCTTGGCACACGGTACACATCGACGCTACTGGGAAACTCAGTGGCAAGAATGATAAAAAGGAATACGTTTTTGTCATCGTTGACGCTTTTACAAAGTACGTATTGCTTCGACATACTTTGCACATTGATTCCTCTAGCAGCATCAGGGCGCTGAAAGACTGTGTGTCTCTCTTCGGTGCGCCAACACGAGTGATCGCTGACCAAGGCCGCTGCTTTGCCAGTAAAGACTTCAGGGACTTTTGCGAGTCGGTAAATATAAAGCTCCACTTAATTGCTACTGGTAGCTCGCGGGCTAACGGACAGGTCGAGCGTATAATGAGTACTCTCAAAAACATGCTCACGGCCGCTGAAACCAGTAATCGCTCGTGGCAGGATGCTCTGCCGGATGTGCAGCTCGCCCTTAACTGCACGCAGAACAGAGTTACCAAGGCGAGCCCGCTGGAGCTCCTCATTGGTAAGGTTGCAAGACCGTTGGAAATAATGCTAGCCGACGATGTAGAGCCAGAAATCGGTATCGATGAGGTAAGAGCTGAAGCAGTGCGCAATATGGATAAGGCTTCCGAATATGACAAAGCTCGTTTTGACAGCACGAAAGCCAAACTGAAGCCTTTCTCGGTAGGAGATTTCGTTCTTCTACAAAACGAAGAACGTAATCAGACTAAGCTCGATCCGAAGTATAAAGGTCCCTTTAGGGTCGTCGAAGTACTGGAAGGCGATCGTTATATTTTGAAGGCATTGAATTCAATTCGTACTTACAAGTACGCTCACGACCGATTACGTAAAATGCCTGAAGGCAATAGTATCATCGATGACAATGACATTCAATCTGATAGTTAAGATTTTTTTTTTCTTGCGTTGTCTACACTGCCAAACAGCACCTAGTTTCTAATTTCTGAAATTTCGAATGGTCATGTCAAGGCTGTCTTGAGGAATATCAGACGCCGAGTGGAGGTTGTCTTGAAGTGTATCAGACGCCGAGTGGAGGTTGTCTTGAAGTGTATCAGACGCCGAGTGGAGGTTGTCTTGAAGTATATCAGACGCCGAGTGGAGGTTGTCTTGAAGAATAACAGACGCCGAGTGAAGGTTGTCTTGAAGTCAGACGCCAATGGGAGGTTGTCTTGACACTCATCAGACGCCGAATGTTGTTTAATATCGGACGCCATGGTTGGGCTGTCCTGAGATAAGAACTGTTCTCGATTAGAAAATGGTGCTGTTCGACAGGTTGATTTTCTGTGTAAATGTTTTTTTTTTAATCTCTGTGGTCCATTTTGAATTCTTGATTTGTTTTGATTGACTGTATTTTGAATGAAGAACTCGATCTAAAGTGAGTTTCTTATTGGTCAGGTTGACCGAGCAACGGCAACTGTACTGTGGCGAAATTTCTTGCCTTTGCAGGTACCTCACACGAGGACGTGTGAGATGTCAAGATGGCCGTGTCGGAGCGTCGGCTAAGGCACAATAGAGTAGTGTCAACTTGTGTTTAGTAATTTTTATGGTTATGATAAGCTGTTCTGCAAACCCTGCCTATTGTTTATTTGATATTCGAAACGTCAAGCGGCGTGCTTGAGTGGGCTTGATATGGGACTGGCACGAAGGGTAATTAGGAGTATTTGATACTCTTAACAATAACAAAGGTGTTATTCTAAAGAATTTCCGTTTAGTCGAACCGTGGGATTGCGTCTTAGAGTTCATGACAGAAAAAAAACTATAGAGCTCGCACAGTACGGACGTGCGCCAGCCCCGTATCCAACCCACTGCGTTTCGTGGCTAAAAATAACTTTGCGTTAAGTCTTATCGCGTGTTTAGTTAAGTGTGTGACCTTATGGTTTTAAAGTACTTTATGTTCAAACATTATACTTACTTGAAGTGACTTTAAAAGCCTGTGTTTGTTTTATAACAACCCGTAATCATGAACAGTGCTGATAACGAGGGCGATCAGTCTCCTGTGCCTCCTGACGCCTCGTTATATAGATAGATAATAATCGTTCGATGTCTAGGTGGTCAACCCCCAAGAGTTTATGTATTTTGAAGCCGTCGTCGGACCTACACTTATAATTTATAATTACCACTCAAGAATCGTTTAGTTTTCTATTTAATTCACGTTCTTATCTTCATATCTAGTCTGTACTATCCCACTGTTGGGTAAAGGGCCCGCTTTCCTCCATGACATCTATTCATGTTACACACACACACACACAGCAGGTAATAAAATATATATATATATATTTTTTTTTTTGGGTTTGGTCAAAATAACATCACAGACCAGTAACTTGTAATTCATCATTACGTAACTTTATATCATGTCTGTACTGCACCATGTGCCCCAATATATTGTACTAGCTGACTCTTATAGCATAGTTTTGACCTATTTTAAGTGTCAGCTGTCCTCTCTTTGTTTCCCAACAGCCGCATTGTATAATGTAACTATTTCTAAAGATACTTGTATGGTCTGGCTTTTTTGAAATAAAATATATTTGTATTGTATTATTGTTTGTATACCAAATGACTCTACAACTCCCACAGATATACCATGGAAACTCATCAAAAAGGGTCGTTACACCCTTTGTTCATGTTAGGGCGAGTAAGGGGTGAGTTTGAAAAGCCCTTAGACAATCTTTTGTTCGTTGCCCTTGTCTTTGTATCTTGAAGGGTTGATGGAGTATACTGGTGATTAAATCCTTTTTGAAGCGCTCATAGCCCAGTGGTGCTTGCTGATCTCAACCGAACAGTGAGGTTAAGCAACGTACACAGAGGCAGGGAACCTGATGGGTGACCAAAGTGGCAATTTATCACGAGCGTTTCCGTACTTCGGAGGGCACGTTAAGCTGTCGGTCCCGGCTGTTGTCGATTAACTACAGTCGTTAAAACTAAGTCAGAGGCCATTGTGCGGTTTGAAAACTGTGACACCAGGATTAGCCAAGCTAGCCACACACTTGACTATACCTACACGTTAAGAAGAAGAAGAAGAAGATTAAATCTTTTTTTTTTTGAGGAAATAAACGAGAGATATTTGAAATGAGTTTTGACGTAGCTTTGCTTCTGATTTAAGGTTCCTAGGTTTTATTCCCGGTAAGGGCATATATTTGTGTAAAACCTGCAAATGATTTTATCAATGCTTACTCTTTTTAACTCCCTACGGAAATTATACGTAAGTAATACGTAAATTTGACGCGTGTATTCGTATATTGTGTGCCTGTGAAGATGTGCGTCTTTTTTTTTATTATAAGATGGGTTAACTCTTAACCTCAATCTTGACCATAAGATGAGGTCGACGATGGAGCGAGTTAACCCAGAAAATGCCTATAAAGGCACTGGTACTCCCACGCACCGACGGAACACATCAGGCTGTTTGGCGTCGGACTTCGGTAGGAGGGTGGTCGCGAACCAGACGGCCCTTTACAGAGCCTACCACACCGGATGAGACCATAGGACGACACTTCAGATTCAGAAAAAAAATGCGTCTGTTATCGTGGATCGATTTTGATGCAGTTTTTTTGTTTGCAAGCTGACGTAATCGGGATGTTTCTTAGGTATATTTGATCAAAATTGATTCAATCGTTTCAAAGTTATACGAATTTCGGGGATGATACCGATTTTTTTTATTTTATAGTTATTCTGTAATGTTGAATTTAGGCTTTGCAAAATCCGGTTTTTTTCGCTATCCGGATATTATCCGTTTTGAAATTCAATTATCCGGATATCCGGATATTATCCGGATATTTAAAATAAATAAAAATACAAAGTAAAATGTATAGAAATTGTTGTTTATTAAACTTAATGGACTGATATGATCGTAAATAACAATAATAACAGCTTTATAAGTAATTTGGAAAGTTAAATCTTAACGAAATAACAATTATTTTCTTATCATCACCAAACAAAACAACAACACTGTCACTTCGCAAAAGGGTTTACCTGAGACTGAGACAAGGACACTTCGATTATCTATTCCAATGCTACTGCAACGCGATTGGCCCGTTTAGCACGATGACTTTACAATGCGGGCACGGCGCAGGTAGCAACTGCGGCGTCACAGACTGAACCTTATATGCTCGAATTTTTTAGGATGTTTTCATGTCAATCTGACATAACTGTAAGATCCTGACATCCGGATTTTACGACAGAAATTATCCGGATCCAAAACCAGGACGGATATCCGGATCGCAAACCCTAGTTGGATTCTTACTCTACACTATACGAGTATGCTTCTTCAGAATGTAGGTAAGTAATTATTATAAACTATGCTGTGTACTTTAATAGGGATGTTGACAGTGTTTAATTTTATGAGTTATTGTATGTGAAACAAAAAATAATGCTAGAAATGTATTAATATCCGAAAACAGCATTAAAATTGGTTTATAAATGAACAAGTTATTAGCATTTATAATAACGTAAGGACTAGCTATCTCGTTTTGTGGGGAGAGCTAGCTATCTCGTTCTCAATAAATTTTTTCAAAAATTATATCGGATTTGGGTTTTGGATTCAGTTCCTTTTTAAGATAAACAATTTAAAAAAAATAGTCAACATCCCTATTGTGTCTTAAAATATTTGAAAACAGTAAATATTTTTATATTTACTTTCCCATTCTTCCTTAACCTCCACACCAACGGGGATGTATCACCGAAACCACTCAAAATTAGTCACACGTCAATATGGATGTGTTCGGTTATTTTCGTGCGCTCGTAAATTATATTCTAACACCGTAAAATACCACCCTGTCGGTTTTGTTATGAACTAATTACGAGTGCTTTGTTGTGACCAAAATTAGCTTGCTAATGTGCTTTACTTATTTAAAAAAGCAATTAGGGTAAGACTTTACATTGTAAACCCCTAATTTTTATTATGTGACTTTAAATTAGTTAAAGTAACTTTAGGGGCTGATTCTCCTAATGAAATTTACCAACTTTCCCCAGGGAACCTATTTAAAGTTATCTATGAAGAATTGAAATTCTATACAGAGCTTTAAGTATCTCTCTTTCAACCTCTCGGGTGGTTAATCAGTCCATGAAACTGAATAACTTTCCCAAGGAAAATAGATCAAATACGAAAAAAAATATATTGATTTCCCATACAAACTTCATCAGCATTTAGCGCATTTTGTATGGGAGATCAAAATTTTTTTTCGTATTTTGACCTAATTTCCTTGGGGAAGTTGTTCAGTTTGATGGACTGATTAACCACCCGAGAGGTTGAAAGAAAGATACCTAAAGCCCTGTATAAAAACAAATGTTCGACTCCATACAAAAGCAAGTTAGCCTGATCGCACAAGTTGTATTATAAAGAGGCGAATTTTTTTTTAACTATATTCCTTGAGGAATTAGTACATTTTCGTGGGGTGATTCACATCCTTAATTTTCATTAACTAATCTAAGTCACCCATATTTACTATCTTTCTGTTCACGAGGAACTTTAGAAAAAAAGGAAAAAAGTCTTGCCCCCACCGGTATTCGAACCCATGTCCTTTACCACTGCATTGATTTAGAGGCAAACATAATATCACTGGGCTACGTATTTTATTTGATATTTTTATCTATTTCCCCAGTTTCCCGTGGGAATTTCTGAAAATTCTTTCTTAATTTTAGCCTCAGTTATTTTATGCTTGTAGATTCTAGACCCAGTGGTTTTGGCAATGCGTTGATCAATCAGTCAGGCAGTCAGTTTTCGTTTTTATACATCTTTAAAATATCTACTTACTTTTAGATTCAGAAGACAAATAGTAGTGTGGTTTACCTGAAAAATATAAAAAAAAATTAGAAATACTATAATGGAAGTTGTTTTAGCTCAAACAAAATATTATAAATAAATAACAATTAAATAAAAAACTCCAAAGAACAAAGAAATTAAAACAACTGGGTGTGAGGTAACTTATTTTTAGTCGTATGTACAGTCAACAGCACATCAGGTTACCACAAACTGTCAAATTTCCTTAATGGACAGTAAACTCTAATGCTTGGAGATAAAAATGAAAATCGATTAAAGAAATTTTACAGTTTTGGATAGCATGATGTGCCGTTGTCCCTGTACTTAAATATATATATTTTTTATAATTTTATTTATCTCTTACTCTTACTGTTAAAATACAACAATAATAATTGCGAAAGGTAAGCTTTATTTTTTAAAGATTAGCTACATACTAATTAGCTTTATTTTCCTGTACCTACCTACTCTACATAGTTTTAATTTATCAATTTTTTGATAATTTAAACTCTACATAGTTTAAATTATCAAAAATTTGATAATGTTCCATTATTATTTTTTAAGTTATATTCTAAAAACACAACTTTTTCCAATTAGCTCGCAATGGAAACCAATTTATTCTGCCAAAAGCAATTAACACGAAAAAAAAACAGGATAACAGACGAAAACAAAAAAAATGCAATTAGGGGTGATCCTTGCTCTTTGTTATTACACGTGTGGGTTTTATTATTTCTAGGGGATGTTTTGTTTGATGGCCAACCATAAATTTCTTAGTGGCTTTATCTATTTAATTTATATGGGAAAAATAAATAATTATGTTTAATTTAACGGGCCTTCCTGGGGGTTATAGAATACTTACCTCTTTTCCCTTGTTTTGGTTTTAAATTTTAGCTAATAGTTATTAAAATTTATGAATACTGAAGCCGTGAAAGCGGCGAGCATTTTTTATTTTCAATTTTACAATAATGAGAGGGGAGGACAAAAAAAGAGTTTAGTTACTATTTTATTACTATACTGATCTTTTTAGCATATAAGTATAGTCAAGTGTTTGGCGAACTTGGCTAACCCTGATCTCAGAGTTTATAAGAAAATAAAAATTAGAACCTATCAGGAAAAATTCCAAGGGAACGAAAAAATAAAAATACTTATTTAATTGTGAGGATCGAGTAAAAATATATTTGTAGGTAAAATAATAATAAAAATGAATATATAAATAAATTGAATTATTTATTTACATTTAGGAGACGTTCTATTAATAAGACTCATTTTCTAAATTGTTAGGGATCAGAAAAATAGTATAATTAATCTCATTCATCATTCAAACTTTTTGTTGCATCTCATTCCTGCGCCTTATCTAATTACGTAGTTTTCAACACATTGCGAATGATTAAGCGAAATCCCGACCATTAGTCCATCTGTGACCATATGGCAATTTTAAACACCATTCTTATGTCTACGCCATATCCTGATAAAAAATTAACACCATCCAATGCCATATGTGTCACGGAGTGGCTGTAAAAAAATAAAAATAGAATTGGCGGAGTGACCCGCTTTGCTCTACATATGGCTGGGAGGCAAAGGGCTTGACCGCCTTAATGCCTTGTGGGGAAACGTAAAAGGGATCTTTAAATAAACAATGGGAAGAATTTTAATGGGCAAAAATATATGCAGTGGGTTGGGTTTTAGGAGTTTTTTTTTAGTTTTGACGATTTTTTGCGATGTAGAGCTGTGGAAATACACTCACAGTGCTGTTTTCTTGATATCTCTCTGCAAACAGCCTCCTGTCTCGTTCTTGTCTTTCAAAATCAATTTACTTATGTCTTAGGTATTCGAAATACGAAATTTTCCGAAGCAGTAAGAAAATTAAAGCGTTAGTATCAATTTAATTTCCTAAAAAAATATAATCAATCTGCATTGTTGAAAATTTTGTAGGTAATTTTACAAAAGTACACAGCATATTAAAAAGTACATTGTAAAAACCTGTAAGTTCCTTAAAAACTATAAATATAATTAAATTGCGTTAAAGCAGTAACTTTCGTACGTACATTATTTACTTAATTACAGAACTGTTCAGATTGGCGTGATGATTAACAACAATTTTAAGAGGTTATTAAGGTTTTTAGACAAATATTTAATATCTTATAATATAAGGTGTTAAGTCGCTCCACAGTACCACCAAAACCTATGAGTTTTCTGTTTCATATACACTAGGGTCACAGAAAACCTGCACCGGTGAAGGAATAGAAAAGGGCATCCACGTGCCTACAGGTTCAATAACATTTACAATCAAATAATTAAAATGACATAATCGAAAAAGTCGTGGGCACGCGACACGCCGGTACCTAGAATACAGTAAAACAATGAATGACATGACTTCATTGGCGCCATTTTATTTTTGATTGTCTTTTCTATCATGGCGTGCGTGGTCACGCCGCATCTGCCAGTACGTGACTGATTTTAAGACTGGCCTATCTGTTTTGAATTTGGAATTTATTGTTTTTAAAATTCTTCCGGGGTTTTAGATTTTTCTGTCGATAATATTAAGTACGATTTGAAATAAGAATAAAAGAATGATTCAGTCCAAATCGGTCCTACAGTTGTTTTTGGGTTCGCTTTAATTTGAACCTTATTTCATTACAAATAGACCAGAAAATTGAATGAAGGATTCAAACGACCAACAGAAGACTGGGCAAAGGGCTGGGCTACGAAAGCACTAACCTGTTTAATTTGAAATTACACTACCTATGTGCTTTAAGGTCACTTACTTTGAATGGGCACTAACATCCGGGACAGGTTGGATACCAATGAGAATACATATTATTCGATTCAATTCATTCAGAGCACTTTGTAAAGAAATTTTAAGCAGTAAGTTAACATGTAACATCTTAATAAAACCTAGTGTTGTGGGGTCGCTTTAAAATTGAAACCAGTCTGGGACCCTATTCTTGAAGACCAAGTCATAATGTTCAATATCTTCCTTAACTATAACTATGACAATCACATACAATTTAAGGTCTCCTGATTTTTATTTGTTTTGTACCGTCTTGTGTTTGTTACAGAGACCAGTGCATCAGATTACTCCATTTTAATTGCAAAAGCGCTCTTATCACAACAGCACAGAGTGCACGAGTGTTTCTTTTTCTCTACTACGTGAAGTTGGCGGAATCGCGACCACGCAGATGGCCAAATTAATTCTATTCCAATTACGATTAATAGCTTGCCGACAGCAATTTATTGTCTTAATAGAAACTTATGTTGGCATGTAAATGTCAAAAGATGGTTTTTTTTATTATAAGATGGGTTAACTCTTGACCTCAATCTTGACCATCAGGTCAAAGATGAGGTCGACGATGGAGCGAGTTAACCCAGAAAATGCCTATAAAGGCACTGGTACTCCCACGCACCGACGGAACACAGCAAGCTGTTTGGCGTCGGACTTCGGTAGGAGGGTGGTCGCGAACCAGACGGCCCTTTACAGAGCCTACCACACCGCATGAGACCATAGGACGACACCTCAGATTCAGAAAAAAATGAAGTGTCGTTGCCTGGGATGGATTACTAGGAGGCAGGTCTCATTTGTGTTTCCTTAGTCGCCTCTTACGACACCCACGGAAAGAGATGGGGTGGTGTTATTCTCAACCGATCACCACACGGTTAAAAAAATGGTGTGTGGAGTCATAACATCTTGGTGCTCCAACATCTTCTTCCTCACCTGGTAGCGGTGCACCCTGCTGATGAACGGACGAGATTCTGGCGTGTTACAACCGTTACAGGGTTGTATTGGGGACTTCGCCACTTACCTACTTTAAATTTGATTTAAAATACTCAGACATTGGCATAATCACGATTCCAGTCGACATTTTCAAAGAACTGAATTAAAATGATAAAAACGAAGCACACACTTTATAATACCAAAAGCTTTTCGCCCGGGAATCCGAAAAAGTATGTAGCTTATATCACTCGCTCGTAAGAGAACTTCTTAGAGACGAAAACAAATTAAAAATCGGTCCAATGATTCGTTTTTGAGTACCTATCGTTACAAACATACAAAAATACAAATCTTTCCTCTTTATAATACACTAGTATTCCACCCGGGACTTCGTTCCCGTAGGAATACGGGAAAATTATGTAGCCTATGTTCATCAGGGATAATATAGTAGGTATTATAACGGTGAAAGAATTTTACAAATGTCCAGTCTTTTCGGAGCCTATTCAATACAAATAAACAAGCAAACAATCAAATCTTTCTTCTTTATAATATTAGTATAGTAAATACATTTTTACTCTAACTTTTTACTTTTTACTCTTTATAATACTAGTACATTTTAGTGTAGATGATAGCGCTTAACAGCAGATTTTAATATTGCAATTTCCGAGTACACTACTCCTTGTTTTAAATCTGTACTATACAGTGACCCTCCTACACAATTCAACGGAAAGACAGACGGACACGTCGGACACTCCTTCTACGGTACATATATAATTGCATTACAATAAATTGATATCTTAGCCGTGTGAGTCTCCGGCAGAGTAGGATAGGACCTCCCTCTTTCTTGCCGAGGTGTCGTACAAGGCGACTAAGGTAAATATGCTAGCAAGTTCATCTGCACACAGAGAAGGAAAACTCTGAAATTATATCAAAACCCTCGCCAACCCGTCTGCCAAGCGTGGTGAGTATGGCATTTACCCCTCATTTTATTGAGAGAGGCCCGTGCCCCAGCAGTGGGGTCGTATATGGGCTGATGAAGATACCTTACGCTCCCTATTCATACATATCAAAATCATAATATTTTTATTTTTCAGTATTGGTTTCAAAATAATAGTTTATTTTTCTTGTTGACAAAAACTAAGCTTCGTTTAACAACACTGTAAATTTTTTTTCTAAGGATTTTGCTCTCGTAACAGCTACTTATTACAAGCCGTGTGGTGATCGGTTGAGAATAACACCACCCCATTTCTTTCCGTGGATGTCGTAAGAGGCGACTGAGGAAACATAAATGAGACCCAGGGCAATCGCACTAAAAAAAGTGGATTGAATCGCAATTGAAACGTAGCTGGGGGGCTACCACCTAAGCGAAGCTGATGCTGATTGAACGAATGGAATGATGTACATTGCTGTGTTTGGTTTATGTCGTTAATCAAGGTCTCTTTATAAAGAAGCAATCGACAACGTTCCATTCGTTTACCCAGCATCAGCTTCGCTGAGGTGGTAACCCCCTAGCTACGTTTCAATTGTGATTCAATCTACTTTTTTTAGCGAGATTGCACTGCTGCCTCCTAGTACTCCATCTTAGGCAACGACACCTCAGTTTGTTTTGAACCTGAGGTGGCATCCTATGGTCTCATGCGGTGTGGTAGGTTGTGTAAAGGGCCGTCTGGTTCGCGACCACCCTCCTACCGAAGTCCGACGCCAAACAGCTTGCTGTGTTCCGTCGTCGGTGCTTGGGAGTACCGTGCCTTAATTGACATTTTCTGGGTTAACTCGCTCCATCGCCGACCTCATCTGTGACCTTGATTAGGGTCAAGAGTTAGGTAACCCATCTCATAATAAAAAATAATAATAAAAAAATATCTCTCCATATAACTTGTGCGATCTGCTGATTTGTCTTTGTATTGAAAAACGAATGTTTTTTGACAATTCCTTATACTTAGGTTCCCTAGGGAAAGTTAAACAGTTTTATGGGAGAATGATGTCCTACAGTTTTGCTAAGTTATTTAAAGGTATAACATGAAAAGATGAGACTGTTTTCCACGCAAACGGAATCACAAGCTTAAATCTAGTAAGTATGTAAAACGGTTACACGATCTCTATAACTGGTGTTTAAAATTCATTTCATGTTGGAAATTCTTTCTAAAATAGTGTATTCTATGTTCTTATTGATTACAACGATAAATAACCAAACAGAATTCCCGCCTGAAAACAGAATCAAAGATGGCGGTCCAACATGGCGTGTTTTCATAAATCAGCTGTCACTTCGAGACGCATTATCGACCGTTATGACGATTTGTAATTCAACCCCCTTTTGTTCAACACACCGATCAGTAAACACATTCTAATTTTGAAATTTCTGTAACATGGGGAACGAAAATAAACTGTGCATGTTTACAGGACTCCTAAATTGGTCCCTATGTAGTGCGCCGCTTGATACATCGGGTTTAAAATTTTGCATCATTATAAGTATTATAAGTATTCGTCATAGGAGTTAATATTCAATCAGAAGGAACACGTCAATTGCTTTCTAAGGGGTTTTTAAACATATTCGTTTTCAGAGCTCAGAAATATTATGTTCGCAAATTATTGCTACAAAATCAGTTGTCAACCTCGACCAAGAGTTTAACAAGGTGGATTAGATAGTAGTAAATGCACTCAAGTATATAATTCGTACCAGTATCAACTGAATACTGATTGCAGTTTCGCTGTTTAAAAGCCTAAGGTTTATACGTGATTACTTAGTGATTACAATCTTAGCAGACCTACTTTCAAACCATAGCATTGGCCTCCTTAAAATACCTATTACCATATCGATACGAACTTCAAGAATTCAATTTTAAATCAGTTTAAAGTTTTTATACTTAATCCCAAAAATAATAAAATTAAAATTTATATCTCCCATAACCTTTCTTCGATATTTGAGCGCCAAAACCGTTGCGTCATAGACAAACGTTCTCAATTTGAAATTTCCGAAACAAAGAAAGGGCATGGCACTTTTAAATCATTGGAATAGTGCTGTGACATTGATGGTAGCTAAACAGAAAAAAATAAAAATAATGCCAGTGACACATTTATTGCCCCTGTCACTTCTTGGTGCTTACCTTTGACAGCTAATAACTTTTCAACTTTAATTTGTGATAAGTTGAACGTGTGTTTTAAGATTTAGCTTGAGTAGGATAAGCTACTGGTTACTTTCACATTTTATCTTATTGAAATGAGGGCTATTCTTTTTAAAGCTAATAGGATTTGTGTAGGGACTTTACGTCAACACGTTAAGGCACGCGGTGACAAGTTCCTTAAAATGGAAACTTTCTACTTATGGTATTAAGATTTACTAAAGTATAATAATAACAGTACACCCTGGACGCTTGGAGAGAGATTTTCTGTCTTGAGCTTTTGGAATAAGAACAAGCTTCACGTATTCTTAACTAGCGGTCGTCAAGATTCAAGGAAATAGATTGATTGCTAATAAAATAAAGAAGTCAAGTCAAAATGAACAACAAAATTGAAATTTATTTATTCAACATCAATTTGATATTTGATCTTTGACGACACATATAATAAGAAGAATACGCGTAGGTAGTTTAAAAAAAAATTAGACAGTATCTAATTTAGTCAGAAATTTAAAAATTTAGAATTTCTGACTAAGTTATTGCATGATTAACTAATTATTTTTAGAATGTCCAGATTATAATGATTTAATAAATAAATAAAAAATCGTTTGACTTGCCAACTCTGTCCCTTAACTCTAACTCTACTACTTAAACCACAGTTTAAAACCAAACCGTCACCTCCAAAAGCTCTAAATCATTCCCGTAACTTATTTCCAGAGTCGTTATAGAGTGTTATTAGTCTGTTAAATGACTAATTACGGCCGCTGACAATGTGGTTTAGACCATTACTCGACTAATTCGTTTGACAACCGTGAGGTAATCATAATCGACAACGGCGCCTCCCTAGACGACCAATGAAGGGTTAACTTTTTTATTTTACTAGCGTTGACACTGGCTGGCGAGACAAGAAATCTTATCTAAACTCTTTGGCTGTCGAATATTAAATTGACAATTCCAAAAGTGGAACGTTCTTTTTCTAAATTTAAATATTTCTTTTTTAATAAACATGGTGACAAAGTTTTCAAAACTTTTAAATGACGCCGGTTTGGTCGAGTGGTAGTGACGCTGCCTCGTGATCGACGGGTACCGGGTTTCATTCCCAGTCGGGGTAAATATTTGTGTAAAAAGTAGTTCTGTTTGGTGTTCGTTTATTTAGATGTCAGCTTATTGAACCACCACAATAAAATTAAGATAAAATCTCATAGATTGCGTCAGACGACCGGTCGAACTGAGCAGTAAAGAGGAACGGAAGAGACTGTTACACTTATTAGACCCTTATTAGATCATTTGGAGATAATTTTGTCCAATATCCGGCCCGTATGTTAAAGTAATGAGTTAATAGAATAGAAAAATCTTTATTTTATAGGACATTCAGGATGTCACTTAAAACAAGTCAAGATTACAATGAAATACATACAAACATACATTAAACGATTTAAATACATACATACGCATTCGTTCTTTTGACCCTACTGACTCTACGCCTATTCGCAAAGGTGCAGTCGTCTTCCACAGAGAAGAACAGGCAAGAATCTCTGAGGTTGCTCTTTTTAATCGCATTACAAATTTTCTTATTTACTAATTTTAACTAAATCTGAAATAACTCTAGAACTGAGCAGTTCATTCCCACGGCTGCCTGTCTGATAGATAATCAGAAATTTTATAATAGCCCTTTTTGCAAAGTAACTTACTTAATAAGTATATTATCAGTAATACTAGTATACTTTACTACTTACCATTGTTAAAGTTGTTACATAGTTGACTCTTTTTATTGGATGACTTTAAATTTGATTATAATTATATTTATAAAATTGGAGGTCCTGACTCACTGACTCATCAACGCCCAGTCCAAACTCTTGGACCTAGAAAGCTGGAAGGCACGAAGGTTCCTTTTACAACGTAGGCATGGTATAAGGAAGGATTTTACGAAATTCCTACGAAACGAAGTCCTGAGCGGATAGCTAATGTAAAATAAAAGGACTTTGGTAATACCTAAATTCGGTGCAGAGAAAGTGAGTGACGAAAAAATCAGTTTTTTATTATTATTATAAGGTGGGTTAACTATCTTGACCTCAATCTGGACCAAATCCATAGATAACGTCGACGATGGAGCGAGGTAACCCAGAAAATGCTTATTAAGGCACTAAGGAACACAGCAAGCTGTTTGGCGTCGGAATTCGGTAGGAGGGTGGTCGCGAACCAGACGTACCATTATAGAGCCTACCACACCGCATGAGACCATAGGACGACACCTCCGATTCAGAACAAATGGAGGTGTTGTTGCCTGGGATGGATTAATAGGAGGCAGGTCTCATTTGTGTTTCCTTAGTCGCCTCTTACGACACCCACGGAAACAAATGGGGTGGTGTTATTCTCAACCGATCACCACACGGCTTTTAATAAGTAGCTGTTAGTTATTGGAGCAAAATCCTTAGAAAAAACGTTTACAGTGTTGCCAAACAGTCTCAAAATCTTGTTAACGCATCGCCAAAAACCAAACAAATACGTCACTTAGATCTGCAAGCTCCATTGAGCGATGTGTCATCTTATCATTCCGTAACAATCTTTTTATTTCTCCCTTACTCCTCAAAATAGCTGAGTTGCCAGAATTCAATTCACGACTTCACCCCTATATTGTAAGCCAGGAATTTGAACATTCCTAGCTTCGACAATGACGCCCACATCAACCTACAAATACTACAATAGTAGTCGGCAGATGCGCTCGCACTCAATGCTGTCAAACCATCAGCTGTTCGCCTCTTTGGTCGCCATTTTTTATCCGAAATTTGAAACTTGGAACGGATTCCTGCCAGCACTTTTGATGCAGCCGCTCCGGGTTTTTGGCTGTGTCGCAAAACGTTTTAAATTGTTTTTAAAGTTTGTTTTAGGCACCAACGTTAAAGGTTTGATTTAACTTATCCCTAAATTAAATGGATATAATGGGATTAAAATGGATATAACTAATTCATAAAATTCATTTTTATTTAATACAATCTTTTTATATATCAATTTTTCTTCCCGGGGTTCGAGTCCACCTTTGCAAATAGCTGTTTTTTTAATATGCCTGTAAGAGTTTGCAAAAGAGAGGTCACATACGTATGTAAATGCTTTTTTTAACCCCCGTCATAAAGGAGAGGTGTTGTAAGTTTGACGTGTTTATCTAAATATATTTGGTTCAAAGGTAAAGTCAACATAATTTTTATATTTCGTTGAATGTTACTTACAACAAATCAATAAAGTTTGTTTTTCTTTAACTCTGTCATTCTCGAGAAGAACCGACAAGAAATTACCACCTAGTCAACAGTTTAATAGATACTTCCTCTGCAATTTGCGAGCTAGCTGTCATATGGTCACCAGACAATGGGTTCCCATAAAGATAGGCACGTAATTAACCACCGTACACAGTTAGATAACGTTACTGTTTTTAGCTGGCTCGTTGTGTGTGGTGCAATGGCCGAGGTGGTATGCTGTTAGCCCGCGACTTCGTTCACGTGGAACAGAAGCTTTTCAAACTTCCGAACGAATCTGAAAATCCCAATTTGTTGTTCTCAAAAGATACCAATTTCCGATGTACTGTGTTCTATACCTCCCACGTTAATCAACTACTTAGAATGTCCTTTGCTTGTGTAATCAACTTGATTATGTAATCAAAATCATGCGTAGCTTTTGGCGCGGAAATAATAATGTGACGCATTATCTCCCGTGGCTTCTGCCGCGCGAGTCAGGTTTCTCTATATCAATAAACTAGCATCCCGCTCGGGACTTCGTTTTCGTGAGAATTCGGAAAAATTATGTAGCCTATGTTACTTAGGGATAATGTAGCATCCTAATGGTGAAAGAATTTTTTAAATCGGCCCAGTACTTTTTGAGCCTATTCATTACAAACATACAAAAATAGGTACAAATCTTTCCTCTTTATAATATTAGTATAGATATAGATTAGTATAGATATGGAAATGCCTTAAAAGTGATTCTCTGCCTTTTCCTTGTCTCCATCATTCGTTTCCGATACCAGCTCCCTAAGAGCTACACTATAGTACAGAAGCCAGCACATCGTACACAACACACACAGGTCTATTTTCAAACCGTATATCTTACTAACCTGAGGGTCAAAGAGGTCCGATGGCAGTTCGCCTGGAAATCCTGGATCGTGGTCAAAAGTACGCCGAATGAGAGAAATACTAAGCGCTAGGACAAAGAACAAATATTTTTTTCTCTGGACGCACATATTGTCAAAAGACTGAAAGAACATAATTTTTTTTTTAAGTTTATTTGGGTAAACAAACAATAATTGCACAGTAGGTTACATTATTATAAGTATACAGGCTATATGTCGGTATTATTAACTGTGCAACCAGCACCGTTCACCACAGCTTAAAATGTGATAGGAATCCTTTTTGCAGGTAAATATTAGAGATGCCACGAATATTCGGCAACTATTCGGTATTTGGCCTATTCGGCCACTTTTTTGTTATTCGGTATTCGGCCGAATAATACGTACTATTCGGCCGAATACCGAATACCAAATCGTGAAAAAAAGACACGTCATAATATTCAATATAATGTATTAATTACCAAATTACAACACTTAGTAAGTAAAAGTGATCAGTGGTAAGTTGTGATGGATAAAAAAACAAGCTTTTAAGCATTTTTTGGTAGCGAACGATTACGCTTTTCTTCATAAATGATACCAACTTCCGAAAACAACCTCTCACTATACACGCTACTCCCAGGAGAAGAAAGATAACTTTAACAAATTTCGAAAGGTTTGGATATTGTTTTTCGTTTGCTGACCACCACTTGCCGTATGCATCGCAACGAGGGAGACAGGTTACGACTTTTCTTATTCTTGATTACCTACGCGCTCGACAAGCATGTATTTTGTGCCGAATATTCGGCGCTTCGGCCGACAGCGTTGCCGAATATTCGGTATTCGGCCAAATCACTATTCGTGGCAACTCTAGTAAATATAGCTGATTAGATAATATTTCGATTTCAATCAGTTTATTTATTTTTATTTATTTATTTAAATTATTAAACATAAAATTTACACTGTTTCTTAAAAATAAAGCCCCACAAAACTGCTTGAGCAGTTTGTCTGCGAGGGCAAGAGTCTCTAATTACATAGTACTATAAACTTAATTTCAAATGAGTTAAATATCTATCTATTCAGCTTTAATTTCAAATGAGTTAAATATCTATCTATTCAGTTAACTGAGGATTAACACGGAATATCGAATCCATGGTCATAGAAATAATCGTATCTCTATTAACCTGTCAAATGTTGTAAAAAGAAGACCAATATGTTTGACAATGAACCACAAATATGAAGGAAAAAAGATAAAGGAAAGAAGGTGGCAGCGGCGGCCAGGAATGCGGTCATATGAACTATGTCTTTGAAAAAATACGACTATTGCAGGAGGTTTTCCGTTGATGACAGTGAATTAGACACTTTAATGAGGCTAAGGACAAATTATCGCTAATTTATAGTTGAATCGCATGACTAATTGAAAACAGATTGCTGAAGAGTCTTAGCAAATTGTTATTAATATGCCTCTTTAAGTCAATTACATTTAATACCTAGCACTAGACTATATTTTTTCTGTATAACCTCCTACAAAAAAGGGTTGTTTTAAGTTTAACGTGTGTATCTGTTTACCTCTTTGTCTTTAGACAACGTGATTCAAAAAAACTAAAAAAAAAAAGAAAATTCAAAATTACTTAAAATTGCGCAGCTCTACTACAAATATGACAAGTATGTCATATTAATTATATGAAACTTTCATTTTGAAAAATGTCAAACCATGCAACTGATTACTAGAGTTGCGACTATTTCACTGTTAATATTAAATTTTGGAATTTCTTTTTTTTGGTTTTTTTGAAACACCTTGTATATGTGTATCTGTGTGTCTGTCTTTAGTATAGCTCCTCAACGAATAGACTGACTTCGATGCGGTTTTGTTTGAAAGCTGACGTAATCAAATGATTTTTAGCTTTACTTATTTGATAACAATTAGTTCAGCCGTTGAAAATTTATAAACAATTGAATGTCGGCGGTGATACAATTTTTTAAATTTTATAATTATTATTACACCGAATGATTCCATGAAAATATTAATAACCCCCCACTTATGCCTTCCAAAGGAAAGAAGAGGACTAAGGAGGCATAAATAATAAAGATTCCATCTTATAGGATTCAATACTCTGACCATACCGAAAATTCTTCCACGACACAACACAGTAACTGACATTTCTAATTGACGGGGGCCATATTTGTTTATTTTTAGTCTTACGGACCACCCCTAGTCCTATAAATAGGCCTTAATTGGGCCACAGATTCGGCCGAGATAAGATCCCGTGTACTAATGCGTTGTGATGTTGTTGACAAAGGCCCATAACCCATAACGCGTGGAGCTGTTCTTTTGTGTTTTATTTCCATATTACACCTTGTATTGTAAGGTGAGTCACGAAGAATTCTATGTCTTATCGCGGTCGATTGCACAAGACTTTTTAAAAGGATTTCAAATTTTCTGGACAATTGCGTCAGAAAATGGACGTGATAAAAATTGGAATTGAATAGTTATAAGAACAAGTGGCTACGTTCTATGCTGCTACGGTATAGTTACTTGCCATTGATTCGCTAAGAAGACGAATAAGTCTTAATAACATCCATCCATACAAAAAAAAGCGATGATAGCCCAGATGGTAATGAGCCGGAATTGTAATCCGAAGGTCGCGGGTTCAATTCCTGGTGCGGGCCTGTACCACTAAATTCGTCTTTTCGGATTTATGTACAGATTTCTAATTATCACTTGCTCAACGGTGAAGGAAAACATCGTGATGAAACCCGCCCGTCCAAGAAAATTCATTTTCGAAAGACGAGCGGTCCACCAACCCGTATTTGGCCAGCAGCGCGCAGAGTGGTGGACTATGGCCCAAATCCCCTTCGTGTTTCGAGGGGACGCCCGTGCCCCTCGGTGGGGACGTATATGGGCTGGTAAAAAAAAATACACTCACGCCTATAATCCCTGTCGGGGTAGTCAGAGCGCCATATCCCACTTACTTCTACAGTATTACATGCAGATGATGAATATAATTTAATTCATATACTTAGCCACCTGTCTCTGACATTGTTCATTTACCACTTTAAGGAATTCGCAACCACATTCGTCTAACATCCTTAAATATTACAAGGAACAGGGGCACTATCGCTCGCCTTATACGAGTTTCATAAATACCCAAATAAAAGAAAATCTAAAACTAAATTGATAAGTGAAACAGTCCAAATTCTAGTTATCACTTGCACGGTTTGGCATATTTTCAGATTTGAAATAGAGCTGCGCATTAGATTTTGCTCGTCGTTCGGCATTTTTCCTCAGGTTCGGGTTTCGGCACCATGTTTGATGAGTGTAATTAAAGATACAGGGAGTCTATCAGTTATTTATTGGAAACGTATTACAAAATATGCACACGAGATTGAGCAATAACAGGTCTGTGATGCCCTTAGATGTCCTGGGCCGCACGATGTAGGATCTGGGTTTATCTGTCTTTCATTAATTTTTGATTTTTAAAATGGGTATTTATAAAACGAGATGTATTGCCTACTGCGACAAGTAGGCAAGGTTCCCAATGATATGTTATGTTTTTCATAGCTCCACGTCTTTTTCTTTCTGGATCTAACTAAAGGATCTGTTTTCGAATGCTGTTGTTATAACCTGACGGTCTTCAAGAAGATAATGTACAGTCTGTCAAAGATAAACTCCATCTTCGAACACGCGACACTTTCCAACAAGTAAGTTCGTTGTCAAACGCCTGCCTGTCACAAAAAGGCGCGACCAAACCAAACCCAATGATTAACCGTGTTACGAGAAACTAGTTCCAACTTCCAAATTCCATCCTTCATCCTTGTCTAGCCCCATAACCTCGCCAATTCACCATATGATTTAAAGGTCATTCGCCGGCTGGTTTACATAAAAAAAATAACGTCGGTCTTGTCCGTTACCGCAGAACTGGTCTGGAAATCAGCTGTTGGTGTGTAACAGGTTTCGATTATTAAAATGGCGGCTTGACTGGGAACTTTCGAAGATATACTTCCAACTACCTGTAGGTGTGGAGGTATTTTTGATACAGATTCAGGCCACTCAGCTGTTACTGTACTGCCCTGTTTATGAAAGCTGGTTTTTGAAAACAGATCAATTTCCTCCACCACTACGGCCCGGGAATTTTTTTTTATCTTTTCTATGACCAGGGAACCTGTCTGATAATAAATTTAAATATCATACATCCACTCAAGGTTTATATCCCTATCGGGGTAGCCAGAGCACCATGTGATTGTTGAACCACTTGACACCACGTTTGACATTAGATGGAACATCTGCAGGCCGAGTACGATAGTGACAGCGCCGCGACAACACCGTAGTCCTATGTCAAAATGTCAACATTGACAACGCCATAGGTTGAGCAAGCCTTTGCACGGGACCCTCGCGCAATCAAAGTGAAGTTTCAGCGTGAGCCGAGCGCGAGTTTGTCGTTATCGTGCTGGAGCTGCTGTATAGTGGTGATGATAGGTTGTCAACTTTTTGCACAAAATACAACAATTACCTCACATCTCAATTAGTGGCTCTTAAAGTATGTTTGGGAAGAGTTGGCAGCTGGTATATTCTAACTTTTTCTTTCATTACCGGTCCAGCGTGTAAGAATTGAAATATCAGCAGCTTCATAATGGCATAAATACATGAAGTTTTGTTTTTTATCCTTGAAATGTGTACTTTGCTTCTATTAAAAAAACTACCTAGTATACATTGTACTAGCATCCCGCTCGGGACTTCGTTCCCGTGGGAATTTGGGAAAATTATGTAGCCCATGTTACTCAGGGATAATGTGGCAAGCATCCTAATGGTGAAAGAATTTTTGAAATCGGTCCAGTAGTTTCGGAGCCTATTCGTTAGGTACAAAAATACAAATCTTTCCTCTTTATAACATTAGTATAGATTAGAGATGATAAACCAGCTCACTAAACTGATTAACTTTCCCTAAGAAACATAGGTCGATTTTTTTTTTAATTTGCCTCTCGGTACAACTTGAAATATAGATTTATTTATTTTATTCAATAAAATGTTGCAATAACAGCGGACTAACCACCAACCCGCATTGGGCCAGCAGCGTGGTGGACTATGGCCTAAATCCCCTTTGTGTTTCGAAGGGACGCCCGTGCCCCTCGTAGGAAACGTATATTATAGATAGGCTGTTAAAAAATACAACGATAATAAAAGGATATCAAACCAATTGTGATTTATCGCATCACATTCGGCTCAACGGATTTGCGTGAGGTCATCGTCATCATATATTATCTATTTAAATAGGTGTAACAGAAAATATACAACGGCTAGAAAAATTTCCGAAGCAGTTTATTATGTAACAATCCTTGTTTATCAGTTCTACTTCTTCTTATCGTGTAGGTGTAGTCAAGTATGTGGCGAACTTGACTAACCCTGGCATCAGAGCTTTCAAACCGCACAATGGCTTCTGACTTGGTTTTAACGACTGTAGTCAATCGACAACAGCCGGGACCGCCAGCTTCACGTGCCCTCCGAAGCACGGGAACGCTCGTGATAAATCGCCACCTTGGTCACCGATCAGGTTCCCTGGCTCTGTGTACGTTGCTTAACCTCACTGATCGGTTGAGATCAGCGGGAGCCACTGGGCTACAAGCGCTTCTTAATAAGTTAGCGAACATGTTAGGGATGATTCTTTCTGTGAAACTGAGTTACGTTCACCAATTTACACATTTTTTTTTTAATCTCACTTTATTTATTGAGGGTTTTTTTTATTACAAGAAGGGTTAACTCTTGACCTCAATCTTGACCAAGGTCATAGATGAGGTCGACGATGGAGCGAGTTAACCCAGAAAATGCCTACTCCTACGCACCGACGGAACACAGCAAGCTGTTTGGCGTCGGACTTCGGTAGGAGGGTGGTCGCGAACCAGACGGCCCTTCACAGAGCCTACCACACCGCATGAGACCATAGGACGATACCTCAGATTCAGGAAAAAATGAAGTGTCGTTGCCTGGGATGGATTACTAGGAGGCAGGTCTCATTTGTGTTTCCTTAGTCGCCTCTTACGACACCCACGGAAAGAGATGGGGTGGTGTTAGAAAGGGTTTTATGGAATGTCACCCTCATCATGAAGGAACACACTAAATTCTCAATGTTGTCATGTATTATTTATGTTGTCATGCATAGTACGTAAAATTAGGATCTTAAAATAATATATGTTTAATATGTAATTGACAAATAACTAGTTGAAGATACAGAACTACTGGCCAAAAATTTATTGATAAAAGAAAAGGAAGCTGCCAAAAACATAAATATTTTGAGTGCTTGTTAACCACCAATAATTAACTAATCCAAACGTCACATTCTATCACCCGTTAAAAACACAAAAAATCAATTTAAAAAAATCTATCACTATTTTGAACTAATTTTTAAGTTTGATAACAAAGGGTCAAGTATTTTATTTATCTGGACCTCACAAATTGAGGAATTAAAATGGTTCTTTAGAAGATACCGATATTTCAGTCACACTCCAAATTGAATAGAAAATTACGCAAAATTCAGCGTACATTTCTGTCTCACCATACAAATGATTGAACACATAAAGCATTAAAGAAGCAATGGAGGTCGACAAAACTTGAAAAGTCGCTGGTTGTGTAAGGTAAAAGCCCAATCCTAAGACGCGAGAGGCGGTATCTTTATGACTCATTAGAATAGCTCCAAGAATTCTTTTTTCAAATAGGTGTGCAAACAAGACGGTTGACCATCATAAAATAGCGGGCACATCTTATTTGTGACCATAAATTTTAGATAAACTCGTGCGCAATTGACTTAATATTTGTTAAATATTGACAAAACTTTATGAGTTGATTTGTCATTTTTATCATATAACAATATGTGACAAAAAAGTTGGTAATTTGGAGAAAACTCCTACATACTATTCAAATGATTTGTTTGATTTTGTATGTCAAAATAGATATTTATTGAATTTAAAAAAAAAACATTCTATGTATTAGCAATAGAATTAGTTTAGCGGCAAAATCAAAGTAGATATGTCATTGGTTGAAATTACTTATTAAAAATTGTCTTGGTTAAAAATTGGCGAAAGGAGACTAAACTGGTAGAAATCCCTCTGAAGTGATAAGCTCGCCTTTGCACATTTAGTTTCCTTTGTATCCATCTCTTTCGTTTTGTACTTCTGATTATGAGCAATATAGTGTCTACATACATTCAACATACATACCATTTGATCCACAGTTTTTACATAAGTATGTTCTTGTCCTACGAAAATTTGATACTTTTATAGAAAAGTTGCGTGACTTTTCATGAGCACCTATCCGCAAATGTGCCCAAAATGTGGACATTCTACTGGTCCACAATCCTAACAGCTTTTTGTGAATTTATCTGTTGTTGCTGACTTGCTGATGCCATATATCGTGCTGTCGTCGTGCGATTGAATCTTTCACCTTTTGCGACGCCGCGGGTGCCAACAACTGGGACAGTTACCTGTATCTATTTTGACTCTTATGGTATAGCAATACGGGTTTTACGAAGGAATTTTAAATATGTCATTATCTACGTCGGTGGCTCTATCGTGTTAACTTTGTGACACCTTGTTTAGGAGAAGCAAGGTGTTTTTGACCTTATTACTTTGAAATAAAGGTGAAATTCTTAAGTTTAGTTATCAAATAGTTAGCATTAAGCATTGTAATCAAATTAAGACCTTAAGAATAGCATATAAAGTCGCTTTTTAAAGAGAACACTTGTTATATTTTGTGTTTATCACAGCAGGGGACAGTCGGCTCGATTGAGATGAGACACTTCCACTGATTCGGATATATATAGTAAAATACGTTTGATTGTTCGTTTGTTTATGTCTTTGTCGGTTACTCGGGGAGGTCTCGCGTAGTTCTTGGTAATGAATTTGTTGGTGATAAAATGAAGATGAGTTTTTGTGTATGTCTGTTTATGCCGACAGTTAGTTATTTATGTTAAAAAGCCTTTCTTTATGATGCCGCTTAAGTATTGAATGTTTTTTTATGAGTTGAAAGGAATTTGTACTTATTGATTGATGCAAAGTTTTTTTTTTTGTTTTCACACTTATTAAGCAGATAAGTCATGCAATTATTTTATGCAATATGTGATGACGTAGTTAGCAATACCATGTCGACCATAACAAAAGTGGTTAAAAAACTATAAGTGCCTGAAATAAACGACTAGCACCGCACACAGCCCAGTGGCGCTCGCTGATTTCAACCGATCATTGAGGTAAAGCAACGTACACAGAGGCAGGGAACCTGATGGGTGACCAAAGTGGCAATTTATCACGAGCTTTTCCGTCCTTCGATGGGCACGCTAAGCTGTCGGTCCTGGCTGTTATGATTGACTACAGTCGTTAAAACCAACTCAGAGGCCACTGTGCGGCTTGAAAACTCTGACACCAAGGTTAGCCAAGTTCGTCACACTCCTGACTATACCTACACGATAAGAAGAAGAAGAACTGCACACAATCGCAATTTCGTATTAGATATCAAAATAGATTCTGTAGTCTTTTAACGGAGGGTGTGTTCACTTGATTTTTTAAATTATTTTTTGCGCATTCACATAAACATTTAATAAGCTTATGTCTTTGGCCTTAATACCTACCCCGTTTCATTTTTCCTACTGAAAAAAGAAAACCACTGTTCAAAATTGTTTGTGTGCTACCTAAGGGTCTAATTATGAGGAATGTATCTTTTAAACTATTTTAGAGAGTATAATAAAGTTTTCTTTATTTCTGCCACATGTGTCGCAATAACGGCCACCCCTCTACTTCACTAATGAAACTAATGAATACAATCAGTAAAATTTTGTTTATGTCTTGTTGGTGTGTCACATCATCATTTGGTTTTACGGGCACATTTATAAGTTTTAAATTTAGCGGTGTACATAAATACATAGGGTAACACATCCAGTTAAACATACTGACCTTGATGTCGCCCTTATACCGTTCGTTATAATGCTTTCGAAGAGTAATTGAGTACCTTGGCGTGCTGTTATCAAAACTGTACTGATGATTTTTTTTTTATAAAACAAATCAGAGCCAATAGAAATTGAATTGAACCCTTGAGTCTTAGCATAGATGATGGCACTGTTAAATAATTTTCGTATTCGAAAATAACTTCTTCAACATGGTTGTTTACACGATTGTACAGTCAAGAGCAGGTCACGCTTTACACTACCAGTTTAAGCTGAGCTCTGATTTATACTGCGCGCCATACAATGCAGGTCCGGTCCAAAGTCCAAAGTGTCAAGCTTTACGTGCTCTTGAGTGTACTCGGTAAGTAGCCCATTATACACAATGTGAATAAACATTTTCGTTCATAAGTATTTTTTATATTATATGCAGTTTGTATTTATTGATTTACTAGAAGGGTATAACGTCGTTTGACAAAATTTATCGAGGGCGACTTGAAATGACGGCAAATGGAACAGGGGCAAATGGCATTTAGGGCAACTGCCACTAACCCCTGGAAGCATAGCTAAAGTTTATTATATGGAGATAACCCTACCCCAATCCTTTTTAGAAAACGAAGTCAATACTTTAAAATTGAACTAAACAATAAAACTCTGGCTGTAAAACGATATTACTAAGAGAAGTTCCAGATGAATCTATTGTTGTGGTTGGTGCAACACTTTATTTTATTGTTGGACGAGCTCATTTCATCTCCCGACGTAAAACGGTAGCATCTCCTTTGTTCTCAGAGTTGTTATTTATCTTATTTTTATTAATACCTACCCTTTGAATTTCATTTTGCGGCGAAAAAAGCTGAACTAAACCTTAATGGTTTCACTTACGTGCAACCTCGTGAGCACTTTTAAAAAGTTCGTATTTTATATATTTGAGTTGGTTCAATCCTGTGGAGTTGTGCTACTATCGTTTAATTAGTATTATATCTTGTAAGTATGTTTTTATTTTTTGGTATTTTTCTAAATATATAAACACACACAAGGCACTTAGTAAACACACTAACATTAAGTAAACATTCTCTGAAAAGATTTAACTACAAGTAACACTTTTGGTGGTGATACTTCTCATGAAACTAAACAACTTTCCACAAGTTCATATCAAATTCAAAAAAAAATTCTTAGGCAATCAGCCGATCAATTCTTAAGCAAAATGTTCTAAGGCTGATCGCTAGAGAATTGTATTTAAAGGCGAATATTTTTTTCATATTTCGTCCTATGTTCCTTGGGGAACTGAATAACTTTTATTCAGTTCCGTGGGCTGCTTCACATACTGAATTTTAATTAATTTAAAGTCATCTAATATATCTTTGTGCAAGATAACATACTTAGAGGCGATATCAAAAGGGACATGTGTGAAGATGTTGTTCCATAAAAATATATTCAATAGTTAAGTACTGCGTCAAAAATATCGATGCAATCCACCCTTACAAACTTGTATTTATTAAATACTTAAATAATATTATAAGGGTTCTCTCGTTTACATTTTCAGTACTCGATACCCCAAAAAATATAGGTAAACATCAAAAACAAACATACTCCATTAAACGTTGAAAGTGGACAATACAACACAATAACAGACGTTGTAAATATTGTCTAAGAATGCAGGTGAACAAAATTGGCTTGTTAACGGTGAAATTGAACAATGAACACTTCTGCCACCTACAACCGTAACGAAAATGAAATTAAGATATTTAGAGATGGGAATCAGTTCTCTAAATGAGTTGACTCGTTTTTAAAAATAATATACACAGGTAGTTGAAAGATACAGATCAGTTTGAACAAGTACTTAATGTTAATATTAAATAATGTTTTAAAATTTATTTTCAGATTTTAGAATTGTTTTTAATTTTATAGTTTTAAGTGTTCCACAAATGTAAGACTTTTCTAGCCCTCTGTTTCCAATTGCTATGTGATGTCCCAACGGGGTGTCACATGATATTACTTATTGTATAAGTATTATTTTTAAGACCTTTAAAAACTGTGACGAAATTGGAAATTGAAATTCATTTTTATAATATTAATGCAACCTAACATAACCTAACTTATCCTAATTTAATGCAGGCGACCCTTAAAGTTTCGTAATTTTATAAATTTTAGTAGGCAAATTGTATCATCGCGGGAAATTATAATTTCACTAGTGACATATGTATTATTTTTATCGTAATTTTGACGAGGCTTGGAGCGTCTAATTACGCTCATGATAGTCTTATAGAAATGACTCAAAAGACTTCACTCACAGCTACATAATGTATAACCATCCTTAAGTCACAAAAACGCATACTGTGCCTATCATTTACCTGGACACCCTAAAAATTGCGTTATTTCAATAAATAAACTGATAAAAGGAGTTTTGTTTGAAAAAGAGGCGGACTTCGGTGTAGCGTGACGAAATCAGATGAATGTAGGGTAACAGTCACTTTTATCACCACCTTTACTCGACAAACAGTTCCTTTATGATGCTACTTGGGCGGTGGCGATTATTTTGTTAAAATATTTCTTTGTGTGAATTTGTGCTTTTGTTGGATTCGACATGCGTTTACTAGATGAAATTATGGGCGTAAAGGTTGTGTAAAGGTAGACCATAACGTGTTTCAAATTCAAATTCAGCTTGACATTTTAGCAACATTGATGAAATCAGTGTTTTTTTATATACTGTTGTTTTTGCCATAACCTATCAAGAAGTGAAGTGAAGTACTGTTGTTTTTATAGTGTTAATATACTCATTATCACCAGTAGTGCCACAGCAACTACTGGTAGTTGATACCATTTTTTCTAAATTTCAAAGAAAGCAAGAAAATTCTGAAAATTTCTGAACACTGTAAAATTGTTAGCGTGTATTTGATTGGTTCGGCTACCTCCAATACAAATCCATACAATCTCTACTATCCCTATCCCTGACTAATATTATAAATGCGAAAGTTACTCTGTTACGCTTTCACGCCTAAACTACTGAACCGATTTTGATAAAATTTGGTACAGAGATAGATTGGACTTTGGGAAAGTACATAGGATACATTTTATCCCCCGCTGTGATCCAATCAACGAAAACCAAAAACTGCCAAATAGGGGAAATAATTCGTGTATAAAGTGATTTTTGGCATAGTTGTAGGGAATGGCGTCTGAAGCAACATACTGAAAGTACTGATGGATGGGGGTGGAGCTAGCGTGTAGGGGGCGGTTTAAAGGTCCCTTTTTAAAAAAAATTTAAACAATTTGTAAACGGTGGCTCATAGCAAAAAAAATGTTTTACACGAGTAATCTACATAAAATTCTCTACAAAAAGGTTTGCACACTTTTCCGCTGGGATCAATGTTTAATGAGATATGAAGGAAAGAAGAATTTCCTGGAAATTGCAATTTTTTTAGGATATCTCGGCAACCCCACCTGGGAGATGTAGGGACTTTCCCGAGTGTCATTCTGGAAGGTGTTCGAACACATTCCATAAGGTTCTGGTCAGTAATAGTTATCAATGTCCAGGTCAAAACCTAATTTTACTCTATAAACTTCTTTCCTTCATATCTCTTTAAATATTGATCCCAGCGAAAAAATTTACAGAACCTTTTTGTAGAGAATTTTACATATGTAGATTACTTGAGTAAAATATTTTTTTTGCTATGGGCCACCGTTTACGAGTTGTTAAAGAAAAACTTTAAAAAGGGACCTTTAAACCGCCCCCTACACGTAGGCTCCACCCCCATCCATCAGTACTTCCAGTATGTTACTTCAGGCACCATTCCCTACAATTATGCCAAAAATCGCTTATGCACGAATTATTTCCCCTATTTTTCCTTTGTTAAATGGGCTACTGGGCACGATGTAACCTGTGGTCCACGCTAGCAGAGCCGCGGGTGAAAAGATAGTAATTCTATATTTTTCATATATTTACCATTTAACCCTAGATAACTAAACATTCGTCCAGACGACTACGCACCCCCCCGCCAAAGTCCAGTTCGGGTACTTGCCCGCGCCGCCTGCCCTCCGCTCTTTTTCTACCTTCCTGATTACTGTAAATAACACCACGTGTGACGCATTTGCAGTCACACGCTTAACAGGACGCGCCCTGTGACCATCCCGTCGTCCACTCGACGAAAGTCTAGTTATAACGTAACTTTTATGCAAAGGTAAGTGAATTACTGTCACTGTATTTTTTTAGTTGTTTTATTTTTACTTCCAGATATTTTTGAAAATCAAAGTTTATTTAAATTGTTTTACTTAGTTAAGCATGAAAATTTTGTTATTTACAACATTTACTTGAGATTTCATGCCAATGAGTGTGGCTTTCAATGAATAGTTTTTGGAATGTGTGTATTGATTGATACATTGTTTTTCAATCTAATTTTAGATGGAGTTGAGACGACAAAAGGAGCAGATACGCAAGTGGCTCAAAGAGGAGATGGAAGATGAACATGAAGAGCCATCGGACAACTCGTCTCCGGAAACAGAGGATAATTTGTTGCAAGAAATACACTGACAGCGATTCCGATCCTCCTAATACTAAAAGTAAGATGGAATCTGACGAAGATATCATTCGCCCAAGTAATAGAGCTCAAACTCAAGTCATATACCTACTCTTCTGATGACCCTTCAGATGATAATTTAGACAGTGCAAGTAATGATAACTCTACTAACAATAATTTACGTGTTATCCATCCATCTACAAGTAACCTCTTTGGGAAAAATAAATATAAATGCTCGACTACACCTAGATCAGCTTCTACTTGCACTTTGAGACGGAACCTAATACATTTTGTACCAGGTCCAAGAGCAGAAGCGAGAGAATTGGAGGATTTGCCATGGCTGCAGCAGAGATTACAGACGGTAACTTTGCGACGAGATATCAAAGTTATGATACAGGATATTCTGGGCATCACACCTGACGTAGAAGCCGCTATCTATTCTACGTCAAATATGCGCAAAATGTATCATCTATGTCCATCAAAGGCGTGAAAGATGACAAAACATCGGTGCATGAAATGCAAAAATGCAATTTGTGGCCCTCACAATGTTGATATGTATAGTAAATGTTTAGAATAAGGTTTTTGTTAATATTTTATTATGATTAAGTTCCTATTTAACATTAAATTTGTGCCACGGAACAAGTTCCTATTTCTAATAAATATTTTCGACAATATCGTGTTTTTTTATTGCGTAGTCCGTTCGACTAATGTTTAGTTATTATGTAACCGTGAATGTAGTTTAGTTATCTAGGGTTAAGAATGTACATTCTTAAAGTATTCTCTAGAAGGAGACTACAACAAAAGACATAGGTACCTAAATAAAGTTTAAAAAAAATTATGAGTCACTATTGACACGGAAAACCCGATATTTCTAAACAATGCTCTTAACCGCCAGGTTAACCTAAAGAATGCAAATTATTTCCGGGCATTACTCAATATTGTTGTCTAAAACACTAATTACATTTAAACATACGTTCGAAAGAGTATTCACTTGTAATAACAAGTTAAGGTGCTAGTAAGTTGTTTTTTTTTCTTAAGTGGCCATCTGTGCTTAGTGTAATTGAGTTAGGAAACAGGCAATTCTGTTAAGAGATTTCTAGCAACAAACATTCCTGACTGGTCTAGAGATAGGTCGGCCTCGTCGGCTAGTAATTTAGTTTGCTTTCTTGCGATGTATGGTGTGACTTCAAATTAGATAGCGAAACTTTAGGGGCTATTTTCCCCATGAAACCGAATAACTTTCCCCAAGGACATTATAGTTATGACTTTCCATACAAATCTTCTAAATATATAAAAAAAGAAACTGACTGACATATCAACGCACAGCCTGAATGGCTAATTGTAGGCACTTGAAATTTGGAAGGGACGTAGCTTAGGTACCGTAGAGGTGCACTAAGAAAGGAATTCCTGAAATTCCCACGGGAACGGGAATTAGCGGGAAAATCCTTTTGTATGAAAAATCTAAACCGCTTAAGTCAGACGCTTGAAATTTGGCATGCAAGTACTCCTCGGTAAACTTAAAGCTTAGTTGCAACAGGATATTGCAAAAAACGGGAGTTAGCGGGAAAAAACTTTTATAATCTGTTCAAAAGAAAAAATTAACACGCAAACGAAGTTGCGGGCATCAGCTAGTTGTATATATAGGCGAACATTTTTTGTCATATTTACATACCTACCTATGTTCCTTAAAGAAAGTTGTTCAATTTGACGGCCGGTTTGGTTGGGCAATAGCGTCGCTGTCTCTTGATCGACGGGACCTGGGTTCGATTCCCGGTCGGATCAAATTTTTGTGTAAAAAGCAGATGTTTGTTCTCGGGTCATGGGTGTTTGTGTTTGTCTTTGTATATGATCCAAGGGACCCACGACACAAGCGTAACCTTAATGTGGGCGTTTGAGTGTGTAGCGTTTATTCTTTATTCTTTTCTAGCGTTTATTCTAGTCGATACGATACACATAATTAATTTTGGCTAACTAGTAGGTAGGTATTAAGTCACTCAATATATTAAGTAGTCATAATTCCATCAATAGGTACATATGTATAGGTAGGTACTTAATAACGAGAACTTTGAAAAAAAAATATCTTCTTACAATCGGTTCACAGCAGCCACTTTACATTAAAAATGTAGCAAATCATCTCAAAGAAAATAAGAAGTCTACAAAGGATAGTAGCGTAAAAGCACAAACAATGAACACCCAGACAAGTCGTGACGTGTCGCGATACCTGTAGCCGACCTTGTCCGACCTAGTTGGACAGGATACGGTCAACGGTCGGCGATGGCACCGCTGATTAATTGGTCTGCTTCGATTTAGATAGTGGACGACTATTGGCGCGGTTACCTTATTCGGAAGATGATTTTAAATGGCGCAATATTTATTTTATTTTGAGGGTTTTATCATTATTAGGAGATGATCCTTATTAGTCTGGGTATGTCTAGGTAGGTAGGTACATACTTACAACAACACTCAAGTCATTCTACTACTAACGTGAAAGTTTGTGAGGATGGATTGATGAATGAATGTTTCTTACTATTTCACGTAAAAGCTTCTGAACGGATTTTGATGAAACTTTTCAGTTTTTTTTTTTATTATAACATGGGTTAACTCTTGACCTCAATCTCGACCATAAAGGTCAAAGATGAGGTTGACGATGGAGCGAGTTAACCCAGAAAATGCCATAAAAGGCACTGGTACTCCCACGCACCGACGGAACACAGCAAGCTGTTTGGCGTCGGACTTCGGTAGGAGGGTGGTCGCGAACCAGACGGCCCTTTACAGAGCCTACCACACCGCATGAGACCATAGGACGACACCTCAGATTAAGAAAAAAATGAAGTGTCGTTGCCTGGGATGGATTACCTACTAGGAAGCAGGTTTCATTTGTGTTTCTTTCGGCGCCTCATACCTACGACACCCATGGAAAGAGATGGGGTGGTGTTATTCTCAACAGATCACCCCACGGTAAAAAATAAATTAGTAATATTATGCCATAATATTAAGTTCTTATTGCATTAAACCAAACCTACCAAAACCGTAATCCTACCGGATCTAGGTATAACGAGATAAAGGATACACATTTAACAATATTCAAGTAGGAGACTCAAGTCTTGATTTATACTTAACTATTAAAACTTCGCGTGCTTTTTGAACACATGGTGTACGAGATTAGTATCGCACGCGGCGTAAACAAGCACGCGGAGGGTTAACCCTCCGCGTGCTTGTTTACGCCGCGTCTCTTTGTCTTACTATCAAAATGACAAAACGACTGCTACTCAAGTATAGATCGGAGTCTGAGTCGCTTTCTGTAACACGGACTTTAGAATTTCATTACCAGGCTAGGTAGGTAATTTCATAAAGTACTTTATGTTTTGTTTTTTATCTGGTAATAAGAACTCATTCATTGAACTACGTTTAGGTACTTATCGTTTAATCTTTTAAAAACTATACTTTGGACACAACATTTATTACCTTTAACTAGGTATTTGATTTTTTGCACACTTTATAATCCTAAGAGTGGAGCCACACAGGCCAAAACAGTAGGTAATAAATCCAATTATCTGTATCAAATACCATTTGTAATCATTCTTGTTAACCTTCAAGGCTAGTATTTCCATGACAAACAGAATTATAATTTTCGATATAGTAGTTGACATTTCAAAGGTTTTATAGGTCACCTATAATAGACAATTATCATGAAATAAATGCCAATACTTGACGGGCACAAAAACTTTGATGAACTCGCTGCCTTTTCAAAATAATAAGTTGAACCCACTCACAGATATAATAATACATGTATTATGAGATCTTTCTCCATAGAGAGCATTATAAAAATCATAATTACATTTACAGTTTAGGTATAACACACACCGCACAAACACATTAATACACATAAGTGTGTTTAAATCAATATAGATTAATATAGAATTCAATTAAGTGGAACAATGCAAATATCATTTTAAAATGTTCGTGAAAAATATTTAAAGTTCCTTTTGAAAATAGTTTTAGGAAAAAAAAAACCTCAATGTAACAGTTTAATAACTTTAAGAACCAGTCAGGAAAGCGATAACCATACGCATTTGCGCTAGGAATTGCAAGCATGCAGTTACGTAGGTATTCTAGGAAATATGTAGGCGTCGTTTATTTACGTAGTACCTTAGCTTAGTAGTTTTAACTAAAACACCCTTTATTTTAAAACAACTAAACAAACAAACTAAAAACTTAAAAAGTGCATACTCTTTCCAGGAATATTGTAAAGGGCAGTATGCTGGGCACGATGGTTTTGCTGTATCGTTGGGGAAAGGCTGACAACATATAACCTCTATAACCATCTAGTAACCTTCAAAATGAATGTCAAATTTTCCGTCAAATGTTTCTAGAACTATATGACGTTCTGCCTACCCCAAAAGGGATTTAAAGACGTGAGTTTATGAAGCTTTAATTATTTTTTTCTTATTTTCATATAAAAAATATACCTACCTGAAAAGATTGTTACCTATCCGATAGGCGCTTTTTCAAATTGTTTTCGGCTTTTCGTTGTTTTCTTGGTGTTACGTGATAAAGGATTTACTTTCAAATTCTCAAAGCATGTGACTAAAACTTTCGCTTGGTAATTATGAAAAGGGGTTGTTAGGCCCTTCAAACTGTGACTTAAAACTTTTCTCAAATAAACTATTTGATTCCTTTTTAATTTTTTTGATTTAAATATGTGTAGTTTGGTTAAATTGACTGTCGTAAATGTTAACAATGATAAGTGGCCGATACATTACAATACGTGACAATACAATACAACATGATACGATTCGGTGCAAAACAATACAAACTTATATTTTGTCATTTCTTGTCATCAGTCCAACAACACACAAATTAATCAGATCCAGAAAAAAAACCTCTTTTCTATCAATCAATGAAACCACTTGACACTAGTTAACCATACAGCGAAGCCTCGAGTAACTATACTGACACTAACAGAATACCCAGGAAAAGCCGGCAAATTTCTTCTTTTACCAGAGGTGTATGGAAGGCTTCTTCTTCTTATCGTGAAGGTATAGTCAAGTGTGTGGCAAACTTGACTAAACCTGGTGTCAGAGTTTTCAAACCACCAAATGGCCTCTGACTTGGTTTTAACGACTGTAGTCAATCGAAAACAGCCGGGACCGACAGCTTAACGTGCCCTCCGCAGCACGGAAACGCTCGTGATAAATTGCTACTTTGGTCACCCATCATGTTCCCTGCCCTGTGTACGTTGCTTAACCTCACTGATCGGTTGGAATCAGCGAACGCCACTGGGCTACGAGCACTTCAAATTATAATTATGAAGTAAGGGTAGTGATACTAGCCCAGTTGGTTAAATAACCATTTGCATATATATTCTTAGTTATTATTCAAATTAATTTGAAACTCAATTTCCCCAAGAACATTGGAGCCAATCATTGCAGAGAGAGAAAGGCTGGATCGAAATAAAACAAAGCGACGTATACGATACGCGTAGGTCCTCAACACACGCGCGCGCGCACCTTGCGCAGATGCGCGTGCGCAGCTGTCGGCGCTTCGAGCCGCGTGCCTGTAGGGATGCGGAACTAATGGGGTAGGTTAGTGTTATATCCGAAATATACGAACTGAGGCCAACAGAACAGAAATAACCTTGCAAATGATGTGATGTACTCGTAACTCCAATGTTATATCCTAATCTCACAGAAAAGTATTCGCACAAACATGTTATTAATTTAATAATGTACAATAAGGAAAGTTAATATAGCAAAGCTTATCTTGCAAAGTAAGCTAGCTATATTTTTAATAAATAGTACAAAAACTTAGTAAATTTTGAATGTAATCATGTACCCCTATATCCTTATGGAATACTTTTGATAATGCACAGGAGCAAATTCTTATTTAAGCTTTTAGAAATTCGTTTGAAGCCAAGATGACCAGGGCCCCGATTCTGTAACTTCAGTTGTGTGTCGATGGAATGATTACCATTTTATCCGTTCAGGTGGCGAAATTGAGAACTATCCAAATTTCATACATCTAATGACGGCTGCTTTGACTGGTGGCGCCACCGCTAACTGAATTTTCAGTTGCTAGGTAGTTTGCAACTTTAAGTTCGGTTGGCGGTGGCGCTGCGGTTGAGCAAGTATATGAAATAGTTCTCAATTTCGCCACCTGAACAGATAAAATGGCCTCCTTAACAACTTAAGTTATAGAATCGGCGCCCTGTTACAATGTTTTATCACCTTATGATTGTTTTCCTGCCAAGGTCGATTCTTTACCTTTGATTACCTTGTGATAATATTAGGTGACCCGGACTTTTAACGTCTAATATGATTTATGACGTTAAAACTATAGCCATGTCACTAAATGACAAGTGCCAATTTGTGTTCACTTGTTACAATTTTAGAAAATTTGTGTTCTTCTGGTACTTTACTTGAGTATACAAAAGTTAACGTTCACAAATTATTGTTTAACCAGTAAAGTACCAAACAGCGACAAAAATTCTTCATCACAGTTCACAAAACTTTGGTTATGAAAATGGGCGAAGCGGACCTTTCTATCATTCTAGAACATAAATCCTATGTCTCTTGAAAGCTTTCGGATATCAAATTCGGATATATAAGGTTCAACACTGGTTATATCTGAATAGCAACAAATGTAACCTTGCCATCCCTAGACGTGGCTTTAAAAATCTCGCCATGTGTCGCTTGCACCTTTCGGTTCTTGTCTTGAGAAATCTTGACTTTTTTCTTCCTCATTATGAGGCTTACCTGCAACAAGAAATGGATGTTAAGTTATTAGATGAGCTGATATTGGGTTAAATTTAGAAGAGCCAGTGCAAGAGTTTAGTTAAAAAATCAATGTGATAACTTGCAAACTCGTAAACAAACTTTAATGTCTCAAATAATTACCAAATTGGCAATGGAACTTTGGCTCAATAAGGCCAAGAAAAGGTATAGTTATAATGAATCCTAGTGTTACACGCCAATCAATAAATAATAGAAGTGCATCGGCTGCTAGCGGTTCAGGAGACGTATTTTTGAAACGATAGAATTCCAATTCGCCTACGAATCTAGATTCGCATGAGAATCGCATACAAATCTTGTCAATTCGTATGCAAATTGGAATTCTATTGTTTCAAAAAACGTCTCCAGACGCAATGCTGATGATGGCGATGACGAGAGGAGTCCAAAATAATTTTTGTGATGGTTTAATTGCTAATTCTTATATTCGAACGTTATATTAACAGTATTTTCTCAAATAATAAAAGTCAGGATAGAATTTTAAAGTCCTTAAATGGTAATAATAGCCATTCAGCAGCGTGTGTACATATAAGATTAAAAGTAAAGCCGTAGGTGTACAAAAATTATACTAGAACTCAAGAGATAATCAACATCAGTCTTGATAGTGTGATGTGAATATCTACATAAATTCTTAACATATATTTCCTTTAAGGGGCCTCAAAATATACTGAATAAGTCATGCTAGTAGGGTATTATTGGGCATTCTAATTCACTTTTTTCAAAAACCAGTTCACTTCACTCCGTTTGCTCCACTTCGTTCCGCGCTCCGTTTCGTGAACTGGTGTTTTTAAAAAAGTGAATTAGAAAGCCCAATAATACAATTATGAAGTGAACTTAATTTGTCAACATTTACCTCATCAAATGATAGCAAACACGGTTCCATACAGCAGTACAAAGGTTCTACGCAGTAATTATGGATAAAAATATATGGGGTGGGATCTTTCACAATGTGTGTCTATATATATATATATATATATACAGTTGCAGTTTCATAATATTCTCATTCAATATCAAGCGTCTCCTTCAATTTTAAGATAATGAAATTTGTGAAACAACCATTAAATTTACAAGTCGAGAAAATTTGTCCTGATCTTAAAACCCATACATACCGTCACGGGAAACTCTTACTAAATACTATTCGTTGTATAATTTGTGGTCCATCCAACTGTGGAAAGACTAATCTGATGGTAGGACTTCTTTTACATAGAAACGGATTGCGATACAGAAACGTTTACCTATACGCTAAAACTCTCCATCAATCTAAGTACGTTTTTTTGGAAAATGTCTTATATCAGGTACCAGACGTTACATTTGCAAAATATGGAGAAAATGAACACGTCATTAGTCTCCGGAAAGCAAAACCAGATTCCATCGTAATATTTGATGATGTGGCTTGTGAAAATCAAAATAATATTAGAGACTTCTTTGCAATGGGAAGACATCGAAATGTTGATTGTTTTTATCTAATTCAAACCTACAGTAAGGTGCCGAAACAACTTATAAGAGACAATGCAAATTTAATTATACTATTTAAACAGGATGAAACAAATATGAAACATGTCTATAATGAACATGTAACAACGGACATGTCATGGACTGAATTTCGATACATGTGTTCGAAAATATGGAGTGACCCTTACAATTACTTGGTAATAGACAAGAACTCTGAAAAAAATAAAGGTTGCTATAGAAAAAAATTTGATACGTTTATAGTTTTTGATTAACAAATAGTATTTAAACACATTTAAAATGTAATTTGTCTCATTATTATAAAGTTCACATTGAAACCTTACACGCTCATTTATAATGGACACCAACTTGAAAAGAAAAGTCGCTGATGCAGCAGAGGCTATCAAGAAAAAAGTTAGCAAAATCAGAAACATAGAAATGGACAATGAAAGAGCTTTAAAAACCATTTTTAAACCGATCTCCGACCCTTTAAATAAAATTGTTCAACAGAAAAGAAGGATCATAAATAAGCCCCCTCTTGTAAACAATAACGATCGTGAAAATGATAAAAATTCTGAAAAAAGTTATAGCAACACTGAAAGTGAGAGGGAGGAAGAAGAAGAGGAAGAAGAGGAGGAAGAAGAGGAAGATGAGGATTTTAAAATTAACAATTTTAAAAATAATGAAAGTTTTAATACTAGCAATGAGTCGTATAAATCAGTTATTGATACAACTGCTTCTCAAAATGTATCTAACTGGTCATTGTCTCCTGAACGTTTTAAAGATGTTCCTTATGGTATTAGGAATGATCGAGGAAAACTCAAGATTGGTGCAACTAATGTTTATATTGCTGAAAACAATAGTTTTATAGTAATAGCAGGTCGTAAATATAAAATAACTCCTGGATTATCAGAATTGCTCATGAAAAAGCAACCCGACTTATCGTTAGTCACACAAGAGGACAAGTCATATTACAAAATGATGTTATTAGACACAAATGCCCATAGACGAGGATATGATGCCAAAAAACCTATTAACAGTAATAAAGGTTCCAAATATAATTTTATTATAAAACCATTATTTAAACAACAACGCAATTATTCTGTAAGTACAGGCAGCAGTACTAAAGGCAAAGGTTTATCGTTGCTAAAAAAATGGAAAAAGAATACAGATTATGTATACTGGGATGATCCTAATGAATTGGTGGAAAGACTCAAACTTTTGATTGCTTCTCATGATGCTGGTAACACTGGAGTTGAAAATGAAATTATATCTATCTTAGAGGAGTTGAAAGAGGGAGGTATAATTACATAATAAGTTTGTGTTGTCTTCACATTTTTTTTCATTTAAGTTGAAATTCTCGAATATAATAGTCGTTTAAAATAAATGTGGATAAATTCGGTCATAATGTACATAAAAGGTTACGATTATCAGATATCTTTAATTTTTCTAATAAAAAAATGTTAACAACCGAAGGTGGAGATTTTGATTTACAGTTGAAACGATTGAAAGGCGTAAAATATCCTTCTTCACCTGATGATGCTGTAAATAAAGAATATGTTGATACAGTTTATAATAAGTTGTGTAGTGAAAAAAGAGTGGAAGAATTAATTGAAACAGCTATAAAACGTTTGCTACTTGACTTCAAGATTCAGTTATTACATGAATTTTACACAAAAGAGGCTATAGATGAAATTTTGAAACTAAAAAATGGAAAAACAAAAAATCGTTAATGAAATTCATAAAGCAGCAAGAAGAAATTTTGACAGAAGACATGTTATACTTAAAGGGATTGATGATTTATGGCAAGCAGATTTAATGGATTTCCGAAATTTGTAACAGTTCAATAAAGGATTTAAATTCATCTTAGTCGTTATTGACTGTTTTTCAAAATTTGTGTGGACTGTACCAATTAAAACAAAAAATAAATTAGATGTAATGTTTGCATTTAAACATGTGCTTTCTACATCTAAAAGATGTCCTCATAATTTACAAACTGATATGGGAACAGAATTTTATAATGAAAGTTTCAAAAAAATTATGGATTTCCATAAAATTAACCATTACTCTACATATTCTATTAAAAAAGCTTCTATTGTTGAAAGAGTTATCAGAACAATAAAGTCTTGGCTTTTTAGGTATTTTAATTTACATGGTAGTTACAGATGGTTGGGAGAACCTCTCAATGTAGTTGTGAAGACTTACAATAATAGCAAACATCGCAGTACACAATTCAAACCCAAAGATGTTAATAAATTAAAAGAAAAATTGGTCTTGCAAAATTTAAATTGCATGCAAAGAAACAAAAATGTTATTAAAAAAGTTAAATTTAATTCCGGTGATTATGTAAGAATAAGCAAACATAAAAGTTGTTTTGACAAAGGCTATACTCCTAATTGGTCCACAGAATTATTTCAAGTGGGAAGTGTTAATAATACATCTCCCATAACGTATAATATTGTAGACCTTAAGAAACAACCTATATTAGGGTCTTTTTATGAACAAGAACTGCAAAAGACAGCATATCCAAAATGTTTACTTAATAGAAAAAGTACTAAGAAAAAAGAAAAATAAACTCTTCGTGAAATGGTTAGGCCTTCCTACTACTGAAAATAGTTGGATTGATATAAAGGAAGTACTATAGATAATGTTATCATATATTTGATAGTAATGAAAGGAGAAGGACTTATTAATAGTTTAATCAATAATTTACCTTTTGAGTTACATTTACCTGGATATAACTATTGTGGTCCGGGCACAAAATTAAAAAAACGATTATTAAGAGGAGACAAAGGTGTCAACGGGTTAGACGAAGCTTGTAAGCACCACGATATTGCTTATTCTAATTACTCAGATCTAGACAATCGTCATAAAGCTGACTTAGAATTATTGAAGATGAGCAAGCAAAGACTCAAATCAAAAGATGCAGGAAAAGGTGAAAGGCTTGCTTCCTGGTTAGTAGGGAAAGCTATGAAAGCTAAAGTGAAATCAGGTGCTGGATCCAAAACTTTTAAAGCTATTATTTCCAAAATACGTTCTGATCTGAAAAAACGAAAGCCAAGTAACAATAAGTCTGCAATTAAATATGCGTACGGTGCTGCAAAGAAACTAATTAATGAAAATAAAGTCAGGTTGCCTCGTGTTATACCTTTACCTAAAACCGGAGGCATCCTTCCCTTGATCCCAATTTTTGCTGGGCTATCTGCTTTAGGAGCCTTAGCTGGAGGTGCTGCTGGTATTGCGAAAACTGTAAATGATTACAAAACAGCCCAACAAAGTTTACGAGAAACTGAGCGACATAATAGAGCTATGGAATCAATGTCAATAGGAAAAGGTTTATATGTTAAACCTTATAAGAAAGGGGCTGGATTATACATAACAAATTCAAAAAACTGAAGAAAAGGCTACCAAGGAGAGCTCTTACAAATTATGATATTTTAGAGAATGCTAGAGATATACCATTTTTTAGAGGTGTTTTTATGAGAGACACATTACCGATAAAGCCTAAAAAGAATGAGTGTGGTATTATTAATCTAGACGAGTCTACTAGCGAAGGAACCCATTGGGTAGCCTATGTGAAATATAATGATTATTGCGAATATTTTGATAGTTTTGGTGATTTGAAGCCACCGCTCGAGTTCTTAGAATATCTCAAGTGTTTTAATATATTTTATAATTATACAAAGCATCAAACGTATAATACAGTAAACTGTGGTCATCTTTGTCTAAAGTTTTTAAGAGATTTTTGGAAAAATAAAGAAACCTTATAAAATACTGGAACTGTTTTTTAATTCCATCATTTGCAATATGTCTTTCACATTGTCAATAACCGGTAACCAACCGACATTATCAACTATTTACTCACCTCCTTTAGAATTACAAGGTCAATATGAGTGTGCTTTATTACATTTTTGCACATTTAATTCATTTCCCAATATTGATAGCAACAATAACAAGTTTTATTATGGTAATAACGAAGTGATAGAGATACCCGAAGGAACTTACGAACTTCAAGATATCGAGGAATTTTTAAAAAGTAATGTAAAGGATACATCTTTTGACATGTTATGTAATAATAATACTTTGAAACTATCGATCTTTTGTACGAAAGACATTGATTTCAGTAAACCTAATGCTCTGGGTAATTTGCTAGGTTTTGAGAAAAAAGTTCTTAAAGCGAATATATTGCACACATCACAGCTACCAGTCAACATTTTGTCTACAACAGTCGTACGAATCGAATGTGATATTGTGAGTGGATCATTTATTAACGGGAAACCGAGCCATATAATTCACGAGTTTGCTCCTAACGTGCCGCCTGGTTACAGAGTTGTTGAAATACCAAAAAATATTATTTACTATCCAGTGAACCAGAAAAATATTAGTTGCATTAACATAAGGATATTAGACGCTAACAATAACTTGGTTAATCTGCGTGGTGAAGAAGTTCAACTATATATCCAATTTAGAAGAAATGATTGATTACAATAATAAATACTTGCCACCGCAACCCAGAAACCCCAGTACGGTTTGTGCTATCCAAAAGAAAACATCAAAAACGAAGCTTAAGTTAACTAAAGAAAACAGGAAATTTCTTCAATTACTAGGTCTACTAAAATGAACATATTAAATCTTACTATTACACCTAACTATGATAACTCAATTGAAGGTATCGAGTTTCATTCATACAAACCGTATGTTACTAGTTTTAACAGAAATGATGAAATTCGGATTGCAATCAATCAGCAGGATTTATATGTTTTACCATCAGCCAGCACTCTTTATTTAGAAGGCATTGTTAGAGTTGTTAAAGGTGATACACAGAAGAGTCTTGATACTGTACATTTTACTAACAATCCGTTAATGTACCTTTTTCAAGATATACGATACGAATTGAATGGGATTGAAATTGATAAAATTAAAAATGCAGGTATTACTACAACTTTGAAATCCATTCTGTCAATGAACGATAGCGAGTCTCGGATGTCTAAAGCATGGGGGTGGGATATAGAGGGTAACAAAAATATTCACCATGGAAACTTTTCAGCATCTATTCCGCTAAGTAACATACTAGGATTCGCTGAAGATTATAAGAAAGTAATAATAAACTGTAAGCATGAACTTATTCTTCTACGCAGTAACACCAACTTAAATGCTCTGAAACTTAACACCGGTGAAGTAGTGAGTGATATTGTTGTGAATAAAATTGTATGGCGAGTTCCACATGTCAAGGTGTCTGATAAGGAAAAAGTCAATTTACTGCGCTTGTTGGATAAAGATCGCCCAATTCAACTAGCCTTTAGAAATTGGGATTTATATGAGTATCCTTTATTACCTAAAACAACAAAGCATACTTGGTCTATTAAAACATCTTCTCAAATTGAAAAGCCACGGTTTGTAGTCTTAGCATTGCAAACTAATCGGAAAAATAATGCAAGTGCTGATATGTCAAGATTTGATCACTGTTACTTACGAGATGTAAAGGTGTATCTAAATTCTACATACTTTCCGTACGAAAGTCTTGACATTAGTTTTGTAGGAGACAGAATTGCATTATTATATGAACAGTATGCGAGATTTCAGCAGTCGTACTACGGTCGTGAAAGAGTAGAACCGCTTCTAACGGTACAACAATTTAAAGATATAGCACCTCTATTTGTAATTGACTGCTCCAGGCAAAACGATAACATAAAAACAGGACCTGTTGTCAACGTGCGCATTGAAATAGAGTGTGATACTGAAATTCCTGATCAAACTTCTGCATATTGTCTTATTTTTAACGATTGCTTGATAGAATACAAACCTTTGAGCAGTATAGTTAAAAAGATATCATGAATGCAATAATTGTGGATGTACAAGGTTTTAAAAACTTAAAAAATGAATTCATTATTAAAGAATGTGCTATTGCCACAGAAGAACACACTCAAGTATTTTTAATAAAACCTCCATATCCATATGTCAAATTAACAAAAGAAGAAAAGAAACGTGTGTTGTGGTTAGAAAAGAACCGTGGTATTTATTGGAGTGAAGGATACATCGACTTTAGGGAATTTGAAAGAGTGATAAAACCTCATTTACAAAACAAAAATATTATTGTTAAAGGAGAAGAAAAAATAAAATGGATAAAATGTATATGCGAAAATTGTAACATAATCGATATAGGTAGTAAAGGCTGTCCTAATATTGCAAGTCTTCATAAAAAGTACTGCAAAGATATAACAAAATTTAATTGTATAATTCATTTAAAAGAATGTTCTTTAAAAAATGTATTATGTATTAAAAAGTGGTATGAAGATAATAATTTAGATCAATTTAATTTTTTTAACTAGTTTTTATTTTTAAGTTTAATAAATTACGTACTTATAAAACAATAGCCTTTTATTTATTTTAACTCATCTTAACAAAACTACTCTTAATAGTTACATAACGTCAAAATGCATATTTTATTGTATTTACTATCATTTGATACGATGAAACAATAAAAAAGTATAATTATTCCTAAGTAGATACTATTTATTTACAATCTAAACAATTTTAATAACTTAAGAAATTACAAATATTAGAACTAACTTAATACTATAGAGGCTGCAACAGAGGTTGTTTCCTGTAGCACTGCAGTTTCTGGAAAAGAGAAAATAAGATTTTAATTAACTTGTACTATGAGGTACGAAACGGACAACACAAAATCAAAATATATTTATATACTTACCAGCTTATAGTCCAAACTCCGATCGCTCTCCCAACTCCTTGCACACGTGATAAAGCAGCTGCACCAACTGTCTGAGCACCGGATCGTCTTCATCGTGCACGATGTAATTGCTCTTCAAAATTGTACGGCAAATTTTCTCGTCGTCTTCAAATTGAGATAACTCCACCTTAACTCCAAAACGTGGTCTTATCGTCTCGATACACGCACAAGAAGGATGTGAGATCGACTTTTTCACTCATGTTTAAAGCTATGCACTGCTTTGCTTGAAGAACTAAACGTAAATGAACAACACAATAGATAAAACGGAGTCATGTAATATAACACCTCCTTTGTTCCTGATATTTATTTGAACATGTTGAAACTTGTTCAATTTTTCATCTCACGTTTCGATTCGTTTTTGCTGTGCTAGTATTACTTACCGGTAATTTAAAACTAGAGAACATAACACCTCATTGTTATTGTTAGTAGATGTCAGAATTTGTTAGAACATGTTCAAACACGTTCATGTTAAATTACTAGTATGCAGGTACATTATTTTGTATTTCTAGTCAAATAATGGTAGGTAATTGTATTTAAATAAAATAAATAAAACATTTAGTTTAGCTACATTTATTGATATAAAAATAAAATCAATACATTAAACTTAGTACCTAAAACTAATACTTATTTCTTAACTTACTATCTAACATACTTAGTTGTTACAAAATCCTTATAAAATATGCACTGGCTGTAGCTACAATTTCTAGCTCGATTAAGGAAAGGGGGTTGGCGAAACAAATTAAATAATTATTTATATTTTGAAAAGCTGACAAACAGTTAAAATCTAAATTGCTTTCTACCTTTTTAACAAAATTAATTGCTTCAACATATTCGTTTTCAAGTTGGAATACTCTCAATTTAATACAGTCAATAAAATGATAAATCGCTTCGCTTACGAGATGACCAAATTGTAAAGAACAACGTTTATCACTATATATTAACACGGTTAAAGTTTGTAACGCTGCCTTTTTATCTGTAAATTTCACCGTACCAAAAGAATAACCATTATTTAACATCTCACACACTAGATTCCACTCATTGATAGAGAAAAATTGACTTTCTTCCTCGTTGAAAATATAAGTTGAGGCATGAAATCATTTAAAACCCAAAGTCCAGATTTTATATTAATACCGTTGTCGTGTGTATACACTCGCATTGAAATGACACAATCAGTTAGGTAGCTCTCGGCCATGGTGAATTATAAAGTAAAGTTTCGTTACAGTTGTCATTTTTAGGATAAAGTATCACAGTGTCCCCAAGAAACAGTTGAAATGCGGTCTTTCAAAATAATGCGCTTGTCGTCGTTTGCTGACAATGCAATCTTATTCTGTTCTTGTGTAAATATTTTATGTTTAAGTGATTTGAAAATTATATTTTTCTTACGAATCAGCTTATTCTCCGTTAAAACTTTGCTATAATCTGAAAAATGAACATGTTTTATAACGTTCTTTTGTACACCTTTTGCTTTTTTTAATTCGTCTTGTTGTGTTTTAATGCAATAGAGCTTTGACCTTAACCCCACAAACTCCGAAATAACGGTCCCACCCAATTCGTCTTTAAAGAGACCTGGTACCTTTTTATTCAATAAAGGTATATTGTAACAATTGTTTATATCATAATTACTAGTATCGAAATATTGTAAAAAATGACTTTTCAAATCTTTATAAAAATCTTCCGTATCTATAGTATAAAGAAAACTGTCTGTGTCTGTATAACACAATCTCAGTCTTTCGCCATAAAAAGGTTTCATGACAGAGTAATGGAAATCGAACATGTGACTTTTAGAAATTTCGAGAACCGCAAAACCTATATATATAGGTTTATTTAAGGTAACAGTTTCAGGTTTCATTTGAATAGCTACAAAATTCTCTGTAAAAATTGAAACACTATGGAAATTAGGACGTGCGATTAGTTGCTCTGCAGTAATATTTTTTTTTGTTTTGTTCCTAGTATCAGTCCACTGATTAACTAATTTTATATCAACTCGTTTTTCTGTGTCCTCTAAAGTTTTACCAAAAATGCTATTATTTAATAATTTGAAAAAGTCCTGCTCAAACGTAGATTTAGCTTTTTTACGCAATTCTGTATTCATGTCTATATATTCTTTTAGATATGGTCCTTGTTTGAATTCAATCACCTTATGCACTTTCACTAATTTCAACCCATGTTTCAAACAAGTCTGCAAATGAACGAAATGAATTACGTAGTGGAACTTGTCGTACAAATTTGGTATTAATTTTTGAGTTTTGGAACCTGGTGGTGCAAACTTTTGTGCGCAAAATGGTATATCGTTATGAAGGTCGTGTAAATGTTCTGGGTATTCTATGTCAACCTCCAATATGTAACCATAGTCACCATCTAAAGAAATATTGCAAAAATTTATACGATTAATTTCTTCTTCGTTGAGCAATTTGAAATCGGAATATGGTAGATAAGCACACATAGCGTACCCGTATAGATTGTTGCAATCGATGTATATCAGATAATTGTTTTTTTGTGAGCTATTGTACTCAGGCAAATATTTATTATTTGCTTTTGAATGCCTAGTGGAACATAAACAAATCCCACCACGAATACCTTTTTGAATTAATCTTATAATTTCCAAATCATTAATAAGCTCTAATTGCACTCCGGTTTTTAAAAGCATAGCATCGAAACTCAAACTAGGAGCTGTTAAGTAAAAAGCGGGATCTAACTTGTAATTAACTTTACACGTTTTGCGAAAGTTTTCAAATACGTCGGCAAGTAATAATACATCTGACTTGAGGTATAGATCGGTGTATTCTCCGAGATTCCTTATTTTAAACTGATTCCAAACATTTCGTGCGTGTTCATGGTCCGATTCAGAAATAATGTCATTAGTTAATGTACTGTAAAAGCAATGACGTGGTGGTAGGTTAACTTCCTCAAAGAGTTCCCAGCTAGTCATATACTCATAAGGATACACCCCTTTGCGTTTCACCAAATTAAAATGTACATTTGAGGGAAAAAAGCGTTTTAAATGAATAAAATCATTTGAATTCAAATTAGACACAAGTTTTTCTAAACTAGTACCTAAAAACTTAAACGAATCTACGAAGCGAACAGGTATTCTATCCTCATAGACTTGAAAAAATTTTGTGAATGAAATGTAATTTTCTTTGTTTTTCGCGATTACCTTTAATTTACCGTCTAACTCACCTAATTCCCTTATAAATAAGTGACAGTCGTATCCTGACAAGTTGTGGAAAAATACTGGGATCAGTTTAGGCAAGCGAAATCGGATATTACAATACGAATGAGCAGCTCCGCGATAACGTCCCGTAAGATGGCAATGGTCTCGAACCTTATCGTCAAATAGTATTTTATCGCAAAGGAAACATAAGTCAGCGTTAGTATGATTAATCAAATCCTCTTCCGTGAATGTCATTGGCACAGGGGTTTGTAATATTTCATAGATTTTCGTAACATCGGATTGAAGTGAATGTAAAAACTTTGCAACACAATCTGGTCCTCGATAAGTAACATACCTGTTAAGTGAACTATCATATGAACAAACTATATAATAAGCAAAAGCAGCTGGCACGTGTTGCTGTAAAGATGTTGTACAACTAGATGTGTTATCAGCATTGTTTTCAACGGGCTTCAGCAGAGATTCGAAGTCAGCATAGATAACGAAGGGCATATCCTGCATTCGTTCATAGTTTTTGAATTGAATAAAACTTCCTGCCTCAGGCAGAATTGTTTTCACTTGCCCACAAGTATGAGATTTAAATTTTTTTAAAGTATCAAAAAATAAAATGCAATCATCACAAAAATATAACTTTGCATGGTGATTTGTTACTTGTTGACGAAGCAATTTAGGCAAATCTTTAATAAGACAGTAATGAGAACGATTATTGTCTTCTAAAAACAGAAGATTAATGTGATGTTTTTTTCGAGATTCACTTCTGTACAAGGGACCTACTATATTTTTATTATTTTTGAGACCGTAAACATTCACACTTATCTTTGGATTATTTTTTTCAAATACTTTTATATCTGAGAATCCTACAGGGAAAGACATGTTTCTCGTATTAAGAACGGTTTCAAAGTGTGGATACGAAGACGTACGGTGACCGTTGTTCTTAACCAGAAATAACGCAGCCATTATCGACCATAGGAAACAAAAGTTGTCAGCGTTTCTAATATTAATGCAAGCACGTTTGTTCTTTATATTTTTAGGCAAATCGATAAAGCTGGAAGCTCTCATCGGATTGTATTTGTTCATATTTACTTCAAGGTAAAGGTTTCGAATAAAGGCCCAGCCACTATCTTTTTCTTCAAACTTTTCTATTAATGTTTTCAATAACTTTATAATATAAGGTTTTAAAGTCGAAATTTCGATGCAAAATTATATTTTCTGTGGCAAAAGATTTAATCGAAACCTTGTCTTGAATTTTGGGTAAAGAAAATTCAGCGAACAATTCAAAATTGACTTTCAAGTTTGTACGCGAGTAGTAAGGAGTTTGCGTACATGTCTACGAATATTAAACAAAAATTCATTCGGTGGTAGCGGTTGGTTCGCTTCGTCACCTCGTACACGATATGATGCAATGCGTGCACGGAAAGCGCTACTAATTTTGTCAATGCCATCACTTTCATTGATTGAACTATTATCTTTATGCAAAATACTTTTAAGGTGAGCAGAGAACACTTTACTTTTAATCGAAATATCGCAAACTGAACAAAATATTGAATGTGTCATTATGAGAATTGTCTGAACAAGCGGGTGAAGATTGTTTTAGTTACCTATCTAACAGAATTAGACTGTAAATTATAAACTTAAAACGATTAAAATATTGATTTATTGACCAAAACCTTAAGACTATTATAAGCAACGCACAAGTAATATATCCTAATCCTAACACAAAATACCTACACTACTAAATAAAATGTACTAAAATAAAAATATACGTAATAATATTTAACCATAAAATTAAAATAAAGAAAAGAACGCTTTACCACGCAAATCTTAAACCCAAAAAATAAAAAATTAAATCTAGTAAGAAAGTATTTTCGAATCGAACAAGGTGTAACTTTTACCTACTTTTTCTTTTTTGCTTGGTAAAACGTTCCTTCTTCAGTAAACTTTTCTTTAGCCCCCTTAATAAACTTTTTCAGTAATAAAAACTTGGGATCTTGTTGATCGCCCTGATAGCGGAGCCATACGAACGCTTTCTCGCACCTATCCAATCCTTCGAGATCTTTTATTTCTGCGCAGTTGTAGAGTCGTAACTCCGCTATTAAACTACCACTAAGGAACGCTTTTCTCCGTATCGTACCATCAGCCACGCGCTTTGAGTAAATGGACGGCGTCTGCTGCGCCTTCTGTCGTGCTTGTGTCTCGTCCTCGCTGTCCGACAGCCAGCTAGCCGGATCTTCTGACTGCGACTTGGACGGTGCGCGTGACGGGGTAGCTGCTTTGGAAGCACGGGGCTTCGGGCCTGGCTTGTTTTTCTTCTTAGCACGAAGAAAAGAAAAAAAAATTATTAGTCTTTAAACTTAGAAAAGTCGATTTATAATTTAAAAAATTTCAACATAAGTAATTTGTGATCACGGTTTATGAAGGTGTTTAGAAAATAAGAGAGACAACTAAACTAAAACATTAAGGTAAAGGGAAATATCGTATAAACTAAAACATTAATTTGCTTTAAGTAGAGTAAAATATTTACCTTGCACCCTCGTCTTCTGAATCAAAGAAGTCGGTCTCAGCCTTCTCGTGTTTGGTACGTTTGTAGTTTGATTCAGACCTGTAATAGAAAAAAACAAATTAAAAATATCGGTTATGACAGGGTTAAAAAAAGAAAATCAAACTAAATCACTTTACTCGAAATTTAAATAAAATTAGGAAGGTATTTTTAAAATTAAGTTATTTCGAACTTACATACATTATTCTGATGCACGGGATCCGCATAAAATGAAGTTTTGTTGAAATTAGCGCACAGCACCACAGCACAGTATTCTTGAAATTAAACGACACTTGATAAGCACGAGCGAAAGGTTCGGAAGCACGAACAGCTTTATACAAAGTGAATGAATTTTAGAAATTAATTTGTGGTATTTATCCTGTAATTTTTCCGTAGTAAGCAAAATTTGTCAGGGATCGCAAACTCATGGAAAAAAATAATAATATTGCTACATTTTATTGGTTGTACAGGTACCAAACTTAATAGTATGTATTTACTAGTAAGTATTTACGGGAAACCTAATAATTAAAAAGTTACATGTTTTGCAGTGAAAAAATAAAACAAAAATATTTTTTTTATAAAACTTCTTGTATTATATAGATAGATAGATATTAGTAAATTTTGGTATCTTACGTATTTAAAAATGTCTTTAATAAATAATTAATATGCAAACATTATGTTAGAACAAAATGTTAGGTTTTTAAAATTTATAAAACCGTGTAATGTTTACTATCCCTGAAAATTAATAAAGTCAGCAAAAGTGACTTCTGCTGTTAGAAATAGTTTGCGACAGCAAATCACTACTTTCCCATGAACCGTGGAAAAGAATCTGATACTTAGTTCTCATTCGACTAATACACCTTAGGGCACGTTCATCCTATAATGACAACTATGAAACTTACAAAAAACGTTCTGCATTACATTTAACCTTTACGTATACATAACTTTATATACCTATTTCAAAAAGATATTTCCATGAGTTTGATTCAGAGAATTATTTTGACATCATGCATTTCGGAGAAAACAAGACAATACTTGACAATAGTGGACATTAGATGACAACAGTAAACAGTAGCTGACAGTAGGATACAATATACATTATAATAAGTTCGTGAGTAAAAAAATATTTTCGATTTGTGAAAAGTAAATTCGACTTTTATTAGTTTAATAAAACTATTAAAAATAAAAATAAAATGTATTCTTGTCTTAAATTTCTCTACCTACCCTTTTCAAAATATCTGTATGCGTGGTTGTTTTACAAATTTCATTATCTTCAAACGTGTAAATTCCATTAACATACCCTTTTACTAGTTGAATAAAACTACATACAAAAATAAAATGTTCTCTTGTCTTAAATTTCCCTGCCTACCCTCTTTGAAATATCTGTATTCACTACTTATGTGAACTGAGTCTTATTATTTATTTGTCCACCTGCGGGTTTGTAGACTAACTGCAATGTCTTAGTAATTTAATCTACAGGTAAAGCTATAATACTTAGAGTATGTGGAACTCTCGGTGACTCTTGGGAACTAAATTGTGAGATAAAGCTGGGATACACTAAGATAAAGCTATTTTTTAATATATTTTTTTATATTCATCATGATTAGGAAAAAAATTATTATTTTATTAGTATATATTTAAAAAAGGTTTAGTGGGGGTTTGATTGAAAATGTTTAAAATACTAGTGACATTTATTTTTTATACAATTATCATAAATAGGTAGTTAAACATCTAGAGATTATTTTGTTGATATTACGTAAGACAATAAAAGGTATTATTTGATTAAGAGATTTTAAATAATGTTTGTTATCTAATGATAATCCACTGAATTGTTAAAAATAACTATTATTGAACATGTTAATATACGATTATAGTGTTTACACAAATTCAATTTTAGTAGAAAATAAATAGAAATAATGAAAATCTGTGAAACAAAAGCGTGAAGAAGATAAATTATCGCTCGCATGTGGTGTGTGACAACCTTTATTGTAAATAGTAACTCAAATGCTTACTAATCAGATTCGGGAAGCATAGCTGCAAAGCGTTAGTGTATTCGTAACTCCAACGGCGTCGGTTTCTAAATTTCGTTTTCGTTTGAAAATACAGTCAAAAACGTGGGAAAAGCACCAGGTTTTAGATTTGAGAGGAACCAGTTCTGGTCGGTTGAAAAGCCTCAACAATTGATGTTAGGATCCAGTTTTGATTGACCGGAAACCCTCATTCAATATTAAAAATCTTTGTAATGTGTGCCGATATCGTTTTTGATTTGCATTTTCAAGAAAATCATGATTGTGGAGTTACGTGAAATCTCGCGAAATTTGTGATTATGTAATTTAATATTTACGCGTAAGTACTTGTCTAGGGTGGGAAAAGCACAAGGTTTTTATTGAGAGGAAACAGTTCTAGTCAGTTGAAAAGCCTAAACATGTAAAGTTGGGATCCAGTTTCAACTGGTGAGAGACCCTCATTCAATTATGTAAACCTTGAAAATGTGCTTAGTACCTGACATAGAAGGTATTTACGTAATTCAGTTTTCCTTAGAAAAACCAACTAAAATTGAGAGGAAAGCATGGTGTTTTGATTTGAGAGGAACCAGTTCTGGTCAGTTGAAAAGCCTCAACAATTAACGTTAGGATCCAGTTTTGATTGATCAGAAACCCTCATTCAAGTATGAAAATCTCGTAAATGTGTAATACGATTTAGTTGGTATTTCTAATGAAAGTTATGATTTTAAATTTTATAGTCATACATCTCGCGAAATTTGTGACTAAAACCTAATATTTACGCGTAAGTACTTGTCTAGGGTGGGAAAAGCACAAGGTTTTTATTGAGAGGAAACAGCTCTAGTCAGTTGAAAAGCCTAAACATGTAAAGTTGGGATCCAGTTTCAACTGATGAGAGACCCTCATTCAATTATGTAAACCTTGAAAATGTGCTTAGTACCTGACATAGAAGGTATTTACGTAATTCAGTTTTCCTTAGAAAAACCAACTAAAATTGAGAGGAAAGCATGGGGTTTTGATTTGAGAGGAACCAGTTCTGGTCAGTTGAAAAGCCTCAACAATTAACGTTAGGATCCAGTTTTGATTGATCAGAAACCCTCATTCAAGTATGAAAATCTCGTAAATGTGTAATACGATTTAGTTGGTATTTCTAATGAAAATTATTATTTAAATTTTATAGTCATACATCTCGCGAAATTTGTGACTTAAACCTAATATTTCCAGTTTTTATGAAAATAATGATTCCGCAAAAAGTGTTCTCGCAAAATTAGTGATAAGACATAGAAATAGACAATTATTGTTGTTGCTGCTGTATGGAAAATGGGAACGGGTCGCCGGGAGGAAACGCATTCGCTGCCGTTTGATGTGGTAAGTGTTAGCATAGGTTAATTTCATAATTGTATTATTGGGCTTTCTAATTCACTTTTTTAAAAACACCAGTTCACGAAACGGAGTGCGGAACGAAGTGGAGCAAACGGAGTGAAGTGAACTGGTTTTTGAAAAAAGTGAATTAGAATGCCCAATAATACCCTACTCATGCTAGTCATAGATACTAAGAATTATAGTATTATACTACATATACTTGCTATTATATACTATAATATTATAAATGCGAAAGTAACTCTGTCTGTCTGTATGTCCGTATTTCACGCCTAAACTACTGAACCGTTTTTGATGAAATTTGGTACGGAGATAGATTAGAGCCTGGAAAAGGACATAGGCTACATTTTATCCCACAGTTAGGCACGATATAACCTGTAGTCCACGCGAGCTGAGCCGCGGGCGGAAAGCTAGTATTGTATATGTAAAAAACCGACCTGGGTCATAGAAATACCTTACACATTCCCAATAAATACCAAACAATATCGCTGCGTTTTTTATAGAATTCCACTTTATTGTTCATTAAACGTGTAATTTTTCATGTTTACTTGAAAAGGTGTAAAGTTGTAAATAACTAAATTGTATGTCGCTCTTCCCTACTTTTTGTTTAAATAGTTTCGTCCTAATTGCTAGTTATTCTGAACAAACATGCTCCTGTAATAACGGTGTTTGAACTTTGCCTGTTTATTAAGTCTTTATCAGCTTCTTTTCTATCAACTAATAACAATCGCGAGTTTTTACGCAAGGGTATTTTACATCATAAATATATTTATTTTTTTCATTTTACTTATGACTTTACATGGCACGTTAAAAAATGCAGTCCAAAAGTCATATAACGGCAAATAAGTAAAATTAAAGTTTAATTATGAGTAAATGAAATATGATCAGAAAGAGCAATATATCCGGTTTGTTTGAAGAAGTTTCTGTCCTCTCACGTTTTTTTGAAAAATAAAATAATGAGGATTCAATCACGGGTGTGTGTCTTAAGGGGCGTGTGAGATTTAAACAAGTCATAACACCGTAGTGCTCTAAAATCGTCGTCCTCAACGGACGAGGTTACAGTCCGTAAAGGGTTTCTTTAGTTCATATTGGCAACTTCGCCATTCTTTATTTTAATTTTGATTGAAATACTTAGACACTAGCTTAAAGGAAATTAGAAAGTCCCCCAGCCGTGCTTCAAACACAGAGTACGCTGTCACTTTTTGAAGCTGTTATATGATTCAAGCTGACTTCTTCATTCTTATATTATGTATTTATGGGGCACTCCTGAAGTCTGTCTATCTTGCAATATGCCAGTCTCTGCTAACATATTGCGTAACAACTTGGGGCGGCACTCATAAAAATACCCTTATAGGTCTAGAAAGAGCACAAAGAGCTATTCTTAAAGTCAGCACCTTCCGCCCCTTCCGCTACCCTACCACCGCCCTCCTAACTGAATGCCGTGTTCTCTCTGTTCGACAGCTTTTCATTTTACTAACAGTCATTAAAAAACATAAGGAAACACACTATAATCCAGCATTCAAAAACAACAAAAGGAGAGCAGATATTGTGTGTACCTCTGAATCTCTCCGAACAGCACACTCGCATAGATTTTATTGCTTTCTGGGTAGTTTTCTGTTCAATAAAATTAACAACCAACTAAATATTTACATTAAAAACAAAAATGAATGTAAAAAGGCTCTACAGGATTGGCTGATGGGCCAGTCATACGCAGATACAGAGAAACTACTTTTAGTTATAAGCTAATCTTAGTTATAAATAAAAAGATTTATTAGCCAATAAGTAAAACTAGTAATACTATAAAGTTCTAATTCTAAGTTGTTATTATTTATTGTTTGTTCTATAAGAAATATTGTTAATTAAAGCACTAATTTGAATATTACTAACCCATGATACCTAAGATACAAGTAAAAATTTTACTTAGTTTAGGTATCATAATATAGCATACCTGACCTACTAACCATTTTGTAATATAAATTTAGCATGTAGCATTATTTAACAAGCATTTGTACTACTTAATTAAGTTGACAATTTAAAAATTTTATCATTGTAAATTTTTGTATTTAGGCTTAAGTTTTTATGAAATAAAATAATCTTAATCTTAATCTTAATTTATATATCTATTATAGTTATGTATATTCATATTGTATGTATGTATATTTATTATAATTACTTTATGTAAGTACAAGTATGCATTTGATTATATATTTAGTAGGTATTACAGTTATTTTCCTTTGTTCTTAGTGTAGTTTTATAGTTATTAAAGTAATTTCATATATTTGTGATATGCACCTACCACGTACATCTCCCGATCACCCTAAGGTTGACTGGTAGATAATGCCATTAGGCATTAAGTCCGCCCATGTACTTTTAGTGCATTAAGTTAAATAAATAAAATAAAAATAATCATGATTGTCGAGGGCATTTTTCAAAGATTTGAAGCTTAAACCCATTACAATTTAAACATATGTGTGATTTACATATGTGTGAAACGGCAGACAAACGCCAAACACGTTTAAATCTCAACTTAGCATGTCTATAAAAGCACATCGCGTTTTTCCGTAATGTCTTCATCTTCAACAGATCGTTATCAGTAATTTGTTGGTGTGAATTGATTGACTACTTGTTTCGGAGTGTAGTAATATATTAAACTATTCTTTTATTTTACTGTAGAGAATGTACTAGCTGCCTTGACTCTATTTCTCACCCGTTAGTAAAGTCATTAAAATGTATAACATATGAAAAAGATACTTATCTTAATCATTGATCGTAAAAAAATACTGTGTTATTTTTTGAAAAATCATTTGTAATCTTTTAAACAGTCTATAGCTCATCAGGTAACAATTTTGCAATACGAAAACGGTGTTCATTACAAAGCTAAAAGAGGCGACGTCAATATGAATAGTGTAGTCTAACGTACTGTCGCGTCTACAAAAGATTGATAAAAGAAATAATGATTATTTTGGAATTTAACTCATTAATAGAATAGAATAGAATAGAAAAATCTTTATTTTATAGGACATTCAGGATGTCACTTAAAACAAGTCAAGATTACAATGAAATACATACAAACATACATTAAACGATTTAAATACATACATACGCATTCGTTCTTTTGATCCTACTGACTCTACGCCTATTCGCAAAGGTGCAGTCTTCCTCAGAGAAGAACAGGCAAGAAACTCTGAGGTTGCTCTTTTAAATCGCATTACAAATTTTCTTATTTACTAATTTTAACTAAATCTAAAATAACTCTAGAGCTGAGCAGTTCATTCCCATGGCTGCCTGTCTGATAGATAATCAGAAATTTTGTAATAGCCCTTTTTGCAAAGTTTTTGTTTAATCACTGTCTTAAATTTATCCAAAGGTAAATTTTGAATAAATTAAGATATAATAAAAAGATATTCGATGACACAAATGACCTTAAATCTCAAGAAAGGGATCCAGCTCAACAAGGATTTTAGCTCTATTTTGACAAATGTAAACGGTAATGAAAATGTATGAAAAGAATAATATCTCACTTTATCTTGGTACACCCTTGCCCACTTCAACTGCCTCTCCCTCTTACATAGGTTAGCTGGAAAAAAACTCATTGCTTGAGTTAAGCTCGCCGTTGTACATATCCTTTCTTTGTGTAATTTTTATTATATGTTGTGTGTACAATAAAGAATAAAGATAAAGAAATTCAGATAAAAACAGAAATCAAAACTTTAAATTAACATTTTTTGGTGACCACAGAAAAACGTTCACAAAATTAAAATTCTGTTTAACTTATTTGTAATATCCAATGTGTGCAATACAGTATATTGTACTGTATTGAATTTCTCATGCTTTATCAATAAAATAAATAAAACCGTACAAACGATTGATACAGTTATTACAGTTACAGTGAAATTAAGCTCCAAGTGGCTTATGGTATTAAATTGGATTAAATAATGATGTCTGATAAATACCGGTGTACTCAGTTATCTTACTCGTATATCGGCGTTTATTTCAAACTGTTTTAAGTCGAAGGAGTGTTACGAAGTCTTATAGACCAAGATCCCCAGACCTTACTTATTTTCTCATAAACCAAATGTGTGGGAAATAGTAGTGCTTGTACGTACTGGTAGTATAAATACCAGATTTAATTTACCTTGTACACAATATGGAAATGCAAATAAATTGAGTATTGAGTATCCTGCCTGTACTTACAAACGTACTGAAAATCAAAAGAAATACCAGGTGTCACCCTTTGAATAATCAAACCCAGTTTTAAAACAACTCAAATAATAAAACATAAAGTTCCTTCATTAAAGACACACTCATAAAAATCGTATATCAATCAAAATCAAACAATAAACTTCGTGTTATTTCAAAAGAATAAAAAAACCTTAAAAGAGTATCTGTTCTTTAAAAGAATCTATCAAATTGTCACATAATGTAGAGGCTCGTATTTATCGTAGTAATCATAATCCATCATAGCGCATGGACTATTATAGGCCAGTGGACGGTCTATAAAGTGATGGGGAAAAATGGGACCAATGTCAAAGGCGCTTTGGAGCTATCTATGAAGTGATTAGGGCTATTCTGAATACCGATTGTTGGAATTTAGAAATAAAAGGCTTTTGTTTTTGTTCTGGTAATTTTTTTTTTTCATTCCATTAAAAGTAATGCTCGTGACTTGCGATGTAATTGAAAATATTTTTTTATTGGTTAGATAGATGTCATAGATATTCAATATCCTGCAAATAATTTTTATGAATAACTGTAGTAATTTGTTAGAACAAATAAAGTGTTTAATTTGATAAATTTTCAACCACCTTTTGAAATTCGAGATTGTATTTTTCATCTGAATTCAGGAATCTATAAATATTTTGTAGTGTGGCTCCATCCTTTGCCTAACCTGATGAATGAATCAAAACTACTACCTACTGTAACTGAATTTACATATATTAATTACAAAAAATATTTATTCAAAATAATAACTCAAACAAAAATGGAAAAAACAAAATCTCCATACAAAAGAGTTCAACGCGCTACAGAATCACCCAACAATCTTTATCCGGACAAAATCAGATGTGTGACCTATGGGCGTGATTTACATCGACATTGTGGACCGACTGTCCGTCTGTCCGTTTGTCTGTACGCTGCTAAGCCCTTCGGAATGCACTGAATTATCATAGAGTAAGACGTGTAGAGTAAAATAAAAATTTAATAGTTTTTTTTACGAAAAGGTTTTTATTTGTGTTTATTTTTGTCTCTTTTTTAAATATTTTTGTAGTTTTTACTGAACACACCTATGAGCTCATAAAACAAATAACAAAGTGATTTACTCATTTCATTTTACTTTACAGTTTTTCTTATAATTAGGCTTGCTTTGTTTTTACACAATTTTATTTATTAAGGATTTTGAGGAATTAATTAATTTTACTTTCTTAATGACGGCTGGTTTGGTCGAGTGGTAGTGACGCTGCTTCTTGATCGGCAGGTCCTGGGTTCGATCCCCAGTCGGGGCAAACATTTGTGTAAAAAGCAGATGTTTGTTCTCGGGTCATGGGTGTTTGTGTTTGTCTTTATGTGTGTTCCAAGGGACCCACGACACAAGGGAAAACCTTAGTGTGGGCCTTTGAGTGTGTAGCGTTTATTTATTTATTTATTTAATATTATAAATATGAAAGTGTATTTGTTTGTTTGTTCTTCCTGTACGTGGGAATGGGGCAACTGGCTATCTACCTTTCACGTGAACTTAGTCACAAGAGGACAAATAGTTTTCTATAATCGGCCCCACTTTCCAAGGGGAGGGGTTACTGCATTGTAAAGCCAAAAAATGCTACATTTTATCTTCTGTTACTGTTTTGTCGAATTTTGCGAGTAAGAAATGGGTGCTTCCAAGTATAATTCCAACACCAGCAAGCGCCACTACCAGGTAGGGAACCTGATGGGTGACCAACGTGGAAATTTATCACGAAAGTTTCCATGCTTCAGAGGACACGTTAAACTGTCGACCCTGGCTGTTGTCAATTGACTACAGTCGTTAAAACCAAGTCAGTGGCCATTGTGCAGGTTGAAAACTCTGACGCCAGGGTTCGCCAGACACACTCTTTACTATACCTACACGATAAGAAGAAGAAAAAGACCCTAATTAAATAATTCATACAAAACCAGAGACGTCCCGTCTCATTTCGTGACATGTTCTATGCCGGCCAGTTACACAATAGGGACTTTCACCCTACTTGCGCGTACGCACTACAATAAATACCTCACGTGAGAAACTACAGATAAAGCCAAATGACCGTTAATGTAAGCTTCAAAGTTCAAAGCTTATCGTGAACTTTTATATTTTAGAGTTATTTAGATCTTCATCTTTATTTATATCAGAGTTGTTTTATGAGTTTTTTGTGGAGTGCTTATCTAGAGTTCTGGTGCACGGGAAATTGACTCTTTCAAATAAAAATTTCTACGGAGTGACTTTAAATTAGTAATCCGCAGCCCTATAAACTTAACGACTTTCTCTAAGGAACATACGTAGAATTATTTAAAAAAATTGCTAACGAATACCAGAGGATTGTCTCAGTGTTTTTTCCCATACAAACGGCGTCAATGGATTCCACCCCCTAAACGTCAACGGATCCCTGTGAAATTTTGGTATAGTGTCAGGAACACCAAAAACTAGGTTCGTACGTTTTGATTTTTTTGATATTTTTAGTAGACAAAAAGATATTTGAGACTAAAAGTCAGCATTTTTGGCCAAAAAAAATTCTCAACATTTAGGAGGTGACTGTTGAAAAACTCAGAACAATTTTGGAAAAAACAAAACGTACGAACCTCGTCCACACGTTTACAAATCGATAGAGACCAAAACCGTACGATTTTATTAAGTTTTTAGGGTAGGAATTCATTGACGCCTAAACTCATGATTTTGGAAATAAACTTGGCGTTTCGCCGGAAAGCTGCAATTGTCCCTTTCGCACAAGTCTGAGGCGGGTGGTCGATATCGAGACAGCATGAAAAACAACTGAGACGCTAGTCCAAACTGAGACGCTCCTATTAAAAAATTAAAATTAAATTAAATTCTTTTTATTTCTCTCTCACAAAAGAAAACAAACAAAATACAATAATTATATTACAAATTCATGTGGCACAAGCTTCTTTTGCGAGAGTCTGGTGTCTATACTAGGAAAACCCTGTGTTACAGCGCACCAGGCTCTCACCCCTAACCTCTAGAGTAGACTGTAATACAATAAAATGTACAATTACGAGAAAAGAACAAAACTAAGTCGGAATTAACAACAAAAAGAAAAAAAGAAATGAAATGAAATAAAATAAAAAGGTAAAACAAAAATTTAAAAAAGAAAAACGGTTAAATCAACACATATTTGATGTATGCGTGAATTTGTGTGTGTGCGTGTGTATGTGTGTGTGTGTGTACATGTGTGTGTGTGTACGTGTGTGTGCACGTGTGTAGTGTGTGTTTAATACATAAATAAATAGTTAAATGGTTTTGGGCCAAACCAACTATTGGGTGAAATAAAATTTAAACAATCACCTCTAGTAATTTCTCAGTGCTATCGTAGTTGAGTGAAATCAGATATTTCTTGATTTCTGTTTTGAACTTATAGGAGGAATAATCTCTTATACTTTTTGGATTTTTACTTACTAGATTATATATTAAATTATATATTCGCGGGGCGAGAAAGTTAAAGTGTCTTTGGGCAAATGCACTTCTTGTTATAGGCACGGGACAATAGAACCGACGCTTCTGCGACCGTGGAACAGAGGGTACAGTGAGTTGATGGTACCGGCGCAGACTCTGATATATGAACAATCTTCTCACACTTAAGACTTTAGTCCTATCATATAAATCTACTGTTGGATGTCTGTATGGGAGTTTGAGCATTACTTTGAGAACGGCTCTCTGGGATCTCTCCGCTTCCATTAATAAAGTTTTAGCAGCACTACCCCAGGAACATATACACACATCAAAAAAAGTTTACGATCAGTAGCAAAATCAGGTGTATTCTTTAAAATATAAATTATTTAAAGAAACTGTTTACGTTTTATGATTTTATAATGAAAATGCACTAAGTAAATAAAAGAATCATTATTAATTATTTACTTTTTATTAACAAAAGCTAGGAAATGCAATTTTGGCTTAAATGTAATGTAATGAAAAATTTGAATTAATGAAAAAACAAACAAAATTTATTACGAAAAAATTAATAGTTAGTATAAAATGAATCCTCCCCTGGCTCGCACACATGCGGAAACCCTTCTGGGCATACTAAGAATTAAGTTATCTAGCATTTCTTGTGGTAACCTGTCCCACTCTTCAATAGCAGCTGCCCTGATTTCTGACACTGTTCGCGGAGGTGGCTGACGGTTCCAAACAGCTCGCTTAAGAGCATCCCACGCATGCTCGATCGGGTTTAAGTCAGGCGAGCCGGCAGGCCAGTCTAACCTGGTGATGTCGTATTGCTGGAGAGCAGCATCAACACGTCCGTTTCGATGTGCGGGCGCATTATCATCTACCATTATGAATTGGCGCCCGTGGTTGATGCGGAATGGTCTGACGTATCCATCGATTGCAATCGTTTTGTACATGGCTCCGGTCATGGTGCCTTGATACGGGATTAAGGGCGTCCTAGCCCCAATCATTATCCCGGCCCAAAAGGACACTGATTTCCCGCCCTGCTGAACGGTTCCAGTGGCAGTTCTCTGCCTTTCAGAGTCGCCAGGTCTTCTCCAGACACGGACACGTCGGTTATCTGGATGTGTACTGATCCGCGTTTCGTCAACGAAGAAGCAGTTCTGCCAGATGCTTTCGTCCTCAATTTCTTCATTTTGACGGAGCCTAGCCCATTGCAATCTGCGCCGCTTCCGTTGCTGTGAGTTCAGAGGTGCTCGCCAGGATCTCCTTGCTCGTAATCCAGCTTGGTGTAAGCAATTTCTAATCGTTTGGGTGCTAACTTCGCGGCCGGTGGCAGCTCGCAGCTCTGCTTTCATTTTAGTAGCGTTCATTGTTGGGTCATGGGCAGCCAGTAATCTGATATATCGCTTCTGAATTGCAGTAAGAACAGTTGGGCGACCACTGCGAGGTCGATCAGCTATATCTTCCTTGCCCTGATACCTCTCCAACGTGGTCACCACGCAGGATTGGGATACATGAACTCTGCGTGATATTTCCCTCGTGGAATAGCCTTCTCCACTTAAAGTTAGAATTCTGGCTCGTAAAACTGCAGTTAATCCTCTCGGCATCGTTACCAACTTAATTTTTTTTTGAATAAATTGAAAATATTGATAAGTTGCGACTATGTCAGATTTCTGAATGAAAGCAAGCAAGGGTTGATTGTCTTTTTAAATGAAAAAACATTTGAATTACGAAATTATTTTATATTTAAATTTCATATTTTTAAATAAGGAATCAAAAGATAAAAAGTGATTAAGTTTTATTCTTCTACAATAAAAAATATTAGCACTTTTCCAAGTGATCGCAAACTTTTTTTGATGTGTGTACAGTAGGTTATAATTGATTCGCCTAAAGATTTATATACTTGCAGAAGTAGTTTAAAATCAGCCACTTGCCTAAGATTTTTGAATAAGTATATCAATCTTCTTAACCGGGATGACACCAAAGATATTTGTGTGTCCCATCTCAAATGTTGATCAATATGTACTCCTAAGTATCTAATTGAAGAAGTACGTTCGAGAATAGCGCAGGAGCAATTACAATTAGGCCGTCTATAATCAATTGATCTGTTGCAGGGGAATGTGTGTAATTGTACTTGGAACGTGTTGTCCGGGCATAAAGAAATAGTTTTACTGAAACATATGTATTTTGTTTTTGATACATTCAGTGTTAATAAATTATCTTCTAACCAACGCATAATTGTTGCCATTCCGCGTTCTGCGATTGTTTGAGTTTTTTCCCAAGTACTCGCATAACAGTATCATCCGCAAACATAATAAGGTCTGCTCCATCTATTTCTACTTTACACAGTTCGTTGATATAAAGTAGAAACAAAGTGGGACCAAGAGTACTACCTTGTGGGACCCCGTACGAGCTCGTTTTTTCGTCACTCAGATGTGACCCAAATCGTACACATTGGATTCTGTGAGACAAATAACTATCAAACCATTTTAATTGACTTCCTCTTATACCACTGTTTTCAATCCTAGTAAGAAGAATTGGCAATGATACAGTATCAAAAGCCTTTTGTAGGTCGAGAAATACACCGATGCAATTATCCCCACTGTCCAGATGAGACGTTATAAGAGTTGTTAATTTAAGTACAGCATCCTCAGTAGAACAATTAGCACGGAAACCATACTGATTGTCCGCTAAGAAATGCTTGGTTTCCAAGTAGTGGGTCAACCGTTTATTAACGCACTTTTCTAAAACTTTAGAAATAGTAGGCAAGATCGCAATTGGTCGGTAATTAGTAGGCTGTTTTTTGTCACCCGATTTAAATATAGGAGTAATTAAAGCCTTTTTAAATGCATTAGGGAAGGTGCCTGACTCTAGACTAAGATTGCATAAATAAGATAATGGTTCTGCAAGAATACATCTAAATTTCTTCAAAAGAGCTGTAGACAAATCGTCACAACCTATGGAATTACTACTTTTTAACTGTATAATAACTTTAAGGATCTCTTTTTCATCAGTTGGAATGAACGTCATTGAAGACAAAGGAGCGTGGGGCGATTTGGCTTTTCGAACAAGTTCGGAAGGTGTTATATTTAATTTTGTTAAGGTTTCGTTAGCTAAACTACTTCCTACAGTTGCAAAATAAGTGTGGACTTCGTTAAGAGATCTCACAGTAGAGTCTTTTATTTTAAGTAGTTCTGTATTTTCGGTTTTAGAATATTGGATATTACACACTTCTTTTACCACCTTCCAAGTTTCTTTTAGGTTTCTCGAATGCAATTTTAGTTGCTTGCTATAATACATTCTTTTTAATGATTTAACTAAGTTAGTACACCAATTTCTGTATGATATATATTGTTTACGAAGTTGTTCATCATTGGGCTGAGATCTCTGATAAATGTGCATATGATCACGTCTTCGTAATATTCTCACGATACTGGAAGTTATCCAGGGCTTGAGTGGCTTATTTCTATTAGCTATATAGGTAGTTTTAACCAATGAATTTCGGCAAATAATCTGTTGTACATGTGATGTTAACCAACTAACCGCTGCGTCTACATTGAAGCTAGAAAAGTATTCAGACCACGGGAGTCCAATTAAGTCTTCTTCAATTTTTTCATAGTTTAGAATAGTTTTCTGACGAGATTGCCCAGGCGATCTGATATTCCCACATCCCATTAGAAGTAAAATAGGAGAGTGGTCCGTTAAGTTATTGAATACAAATGGTTGCCATTTGCGAGAACTTTTTATCATGAAGTGATCTAAACAAGCCGTCCCTCTGGTGGGTTTATTTATACCCTGAAGTAGCCCATGTGAGGCTGTAATACATAAATAATCACTTACATGACCGTTTACAGTATTTTCCAAAATATCAAAATTCAAGTCACCCGTAAGAACTACATCTCTCGATCGAATATTCATAAGCAAGTCATCCAAGGATTTCAGATATTTACTGGGGTTTTTATTATATTGAGGAGGGCGATAAGTACACACTACGCTCAGTTCATTGTTGTTAATGTTAAGAGTAAGAAAATTACCATCTTCTCCACTTGGTTCAGTTACAGTTACCACAATACCTGATCTTATATAGACCACGACCCCGTCATTTTGATTTATGTAATTTCTTGTGTAAAACATATTATAATTAGTCATATTTGGAGGTGTGTAGTTATTATTGGTCCAACATTCGGTGAGTACGAAAACATCAATATCTATCAAAAGTGAAGATGCAAAAGCGACAAAGACATCAAAATTTGAATTAATACTACAAATGTTAGCAGTGAGAATTGTTAATGTACTTCTAGCCATGTTTTTGAAGTTTATGAAATATTGGGAGCATTGCGTGACATTATCAATAACAGTACAAGGTATGTTGTTAGTGTCAGCATCAATTGCCGCATTTATGTTATTATTTAATGGATTGAATTTTGTATGTAATGTATATATGGATTAGTTTTATTGTATTTTTTATTCTCATATTTTTTTGTAAGCATGTTAGTTTGTGGAGATGTAAGCCCAAAACTGATTTGTTAGAATAGCTGTACTGTATGCAATAAAATATGATAAATATGTATTGTTGGTGTAGGTGTTGGTGAATGACTGTTTTTACGTTCGTTTTCGTTATTATTGTTGGAACGTGTGTGTCTTGTAAGGTGTAAGCATATTGTGGGTGTTGATTTATGTAACCATTGTATAACAAATAAACAATAAACAGAAAGTAGAATGCGAAATTACTAATAATTCTGTTAAAAAGTTTTGAAAATCTCAAACATCCAAAAAATAACTTCTCTAGTCAACTTCTGGCAGGCTGTTTAAATCCTCAAGCGATTTAATAAGTATAGAGGGACTCTGTTCGGCTTTTCGTAGATAAATTCGACCACCCATAGTCCAACAAAAATTGAATCGGTTGCTTTTTGCAAAGTCTCTGGCCGCTGCGTACAACTGTCTCGTCTTTTGTGTAAGGTTTTCTGAAATGTAGATAGGCCTGGCTGGGCCGTTGATTTGTAGGTGTGTTGTATTCAGCTTGTTGCTAGTATGTTTTTGTTAAAACTCTTGACGTTGTTGATATATTGCTCCTTGACTAAAGTCCGACTAAACTCAGCAATTATAGGTTTGTAATTCTCATTCTTGCTGTGAATTCTGTAAATATCCTTTATGTCTGAGTCCTGAATTTTGCTCCCAGAAACCTCTGCAACCCTCGTTACAAGTGCCAGTAAGTCATTTTTGTTTTCAGTGGCTTTTAACGGTACATTTCGTAATTCAATCTTTGTTTTGCAAGTCGCCCGTTCCAAAGTGTCAATTTTATTTTCAAGAGTCTTTGTATACTCGCGCAATTCCAAATTTTCCTTCTCCAATGATGACATTTTTGCCAATAGTGCATCATACCTGTCAGCCAAGAACTCAATCGAGTTTCGTATATCACTATTCTGATTTTTTATTTCGTTCACACATTCAATCAGAGTTGTAAGTTTTAAGTTCTGCTCAGACCGCATATTATGTAACATACCAGAAAATTCCTTTTCGATGGTTTTAAATTCTGACGTTAGGTCAATGCTATTTCCTTTCTGTAATTGTTGTTCTGCGTTGGTTGGTTATATGACGACTGAGCTAATTTTCTTTCTCTCAATGTCTTAGGCCCGTATTACAGAAGAAGACTCAAGTCTTGATCAATACTCACGTTTTAATTGTCTCTTTCTCTCACTACTAAAATGACAAAGACCACTGCTATTTAAGTATAGATCAGAGTCTGAGTCGCGTTCATAAAGAGGTACACCCGTCTTCGCTTCAGTTGTAAAAAGTAAACAACTTCAGTTTTCTTTCTATAAACACCTACCTACAATACATATAGAGACTACCTACAATACTTAAGAGAAAAAACAAATCAAAAAACATTTCACCAAAAATAATGAGTTCTTACTTTCAATTTAATCGATATTTCACATCAAGATAAGTTTGCTTACAATCACTTGCGGTAGAAAACAGTTACTTGCACCCTTTCCGAGACAAATAAAAAATAAAAAAAGATAATTTTTTTAGGCACACGCCAACACCGTTTCGGCACTTACTCGTAGCAGAAGTTTAATCACAATAATTAGTTTAATTTTAACGAAACTTGTTTTACTGATCGGCTATTTTTTAAACAAACTTTACAAAAATAAGCTTCGGAGAAGTTTTAGGTTGGTACTGTGAGTCTATATTGTAGTCTTCTTCTTCTTCTTATCGTGTAGGTAGGTATAGACAAACGTGTGGCGAACTTGGCTAACCCGTCAGAGTTTTCAAACCGCACAATAGCCTCTGGCTTGGTTCTGTGTAGTGTGATCAATATAGGTTCTACTTTAGTTAGAATGTGAATCTCCCAAAAACAAAACTACATTCTAGAAAATACTTTCCATGCCCAATAGTCCCACTATTACTCGTAAGTCAAGACCATTGTGCGGTTTGAAAACTCTTGACACCAGGGTTAGCCAAGCTTGCCACACACTTGACTATACCTACACGATAAGAAGAAGAATTCCACAACTTACTCATATAGAGAATCGAAAAACTGGTTCAGTGTAGTAGGCTCACGTTTTGAATGATGTCCTTTTGCATTTTTCTACAGTGTCCGTCATTCCCATACATTTTAAACTTTCTATTCGTTTTCTACATCCGCTGTCAATGCAGCTTGTCTAATAGTACTAACCTGACACCCTGGATTAATACAAAAGCTACTTAATTTTTCCAAATTCTTACGGGAATTAAGTTAAATAATAAAGAAGAACCTTGAAAATATTTCTGAACTTCATTTAACCGCCAACAAGGTTAAGCGATTCCTTTATTACTGTTGTTTCTTTAAAATACACCTTATAGACCAACGGACAGTGACATACGATTAGTTTACTTACATAAAACATTAGTCACCTATCTCTTCTGAATGCCACAAAGAAGCTGGGGCATTCCTTCACGTCCCGACCCTATTGTTTACACCTATTTTACATTAAAATGTGCCCCAACCCCTAAACTTTAATTCTTGTAATGATTATACATACATTTTATACCTATGTACTCTGCTTCAGATAATAATTCTAAAATTAAAAATCCGAAATTCGCCGCTTATAACTCTTAAATGGCTGAATCAATTTTGATCATAAAATATGTATTACAAAACCATCTCGATTGAGTCAGCTTTCAAAAAAAATGTCTGGGAAGACTTGGCAGCTGGCACATTCTAAGTTTTTCATTCACTGAGAGTAAACATAGAAACTACTTTAATATCGCAAAAGTCACTTAAGTCAAGCACTCGACAGGTGGCGCTTTATTAAATTTGCAACGCTTTTTATTTAACAAACTAGCGAGAATTGTACGGAAAGCACTGTTCAAGTTTTCGCAAGACATTGCACATATTATAAAACTAGCTTTTGGCCGTTGACTTCGTTCCCGTTAGAATTTGAGAAAAATTATGTAGCCTATGTTAATCCAGGGTGTCAGCTACCTCTATACCAAATATCAAAAGGTCCAGCTTTTTGAGCGTGAAAGAGTTACAGACATCCATACATCCATACAAACTTTCGCGTTTATTATATTACATAGTAAGGAAGTCATCGTGTCAGCCGCAAGGCGCCCACTGCTGGACATAGGCCTCCCCCAGGGATCTCCATCTTGATCGGTCCTGCGCCACCCGCATCCAGCGGCTTCCCGCAATCTTTACCAGATCGTCGGTCCACCTTGTGGGAGGCCTTCCTACGCTGCGCCTTCCGGTACGTGGTCGCCACTCGAGAACTTTTCTGCCCCAGCGGCCATCAGTCCTACGAGCAATGTGCCCTGCCCACTGCCACTTAAGGTTAGTAATTCTTTGGGCTATGCCGGTGACCTTGGTTCTCCTGCGGATTTCCTCATATATTTTTTTTATTATTAAAAATGGGTTCGCTCCTGACCACAATCTAGCTTAGGGCAAAGATGTGGTCGAGGATGTAGCGAGCTAACCCAGAAGAAGCCTATTCACTCGTACTTTAAAGATATTTGGGTTGTATGAACTCGGAAATACAGACGCCGGCAGGGAATTCCACTCCCTGGCAGTGCGCAATATAAAAGATGAAGAATAGCGCTCAGTACGTATCCGAGGGATCTCGACAAGATAAAGGTGGTACCCCGCAGTGCGTCTGGACGTCCGATGGAAAAAAGGAGCAGGCGGAATGAGCTCTGTAGCCTCTGAGCACACTCTCCGAAGCACATCCTATAAAAAACACATAGGCAAGCTACTTTGCGTCTATGAGCTAGGCTTTGTAGCTTATCCTTAACCAGCTTTTTATCACCAATAAGCCTCCTGGCTCTGCGATCGCAATCAGAAATGAATCAGAAATTAGTAAGGATAAGAATTTAGGACATTATCAGTCGGACTTTGCTCTCACCTTTTACATAATACTAATCCTCATCCACTACATCGGTGACACCAATTTACCAAAACATTATCAACATTTACGAAATCCTACTCCAACCTATACACGAATTACCCTCCTGCCTCCTGCTCAATATTAAAATCCCCAAACTACATTATCCCGTATGAATACACCCAAATTGGGTCCTTTCAGGGGTCATTCACATATCTCCGGTCATCTCCTCACTTGTACAGATTAATCTTTAATTTCAATGACTACAAAGACTGTCGGAATATAGATCCGTGTTTCTATAGAGGTGGATAACATCTGTTTTTTTGTGATCTTGTATCTCTGACATGTGTAGTATGACAAGGATAGCGTGTGAATGGTATTTGGTAAATATTTAATTACTATTGTGGTATAGGTATACTTATTCATTTGAAATGACAAGAAAGTCTATTACTTATATATAGTCGCGAGCTTTAAAATCCGGGACATCCCTTTTTATTACAATATTCCGAATTTTATACCATATCATCATCATTTATATAAAACAAAGTCCTTCGCCGCCGCGCCGCTTCTGTCTGTATGAACAGCATAAACTCAAAAACTGCTAAACGGATTTTTATACAATTTTCACCAATAGATGGAGTGATTCAATGGAAAGGTTTATACGTATAATTAATTCCCAAAATTCCTACGGGAATGAGATCCCGACGGGAAGCTAGTTAAGCAAAAATTTCGGTAAAATTCAGAGTATTGCAATGAAGATTGCGTGATTTTATTACTTGTGAGTGTTTTATGGGCTGGGGTAAATGTATATTACTGACCGATACATTGTGTGAGGTAAACGAACCCCATGAAACTGAACAACTTTTTCTACGAAACCCACATTATTCATTTTTGAACAGAGCTCTACGAAAAGCTAAATACAGAGACTTATGGATTAATGTTGCGTATTTTAATTATTTTTATACCTTGCTTTTATGGTGATGACCTTACTGTCAAAGATTAAATACCTCTACATTTAAAAAACATAGAAACATATAGCGTGTTCCTCGTGTTAGAGGACTAGACCTCTGGATCGCTGCGCACAAATGTATGTTATTCCTTTTATTATACCGACGACATATTTTAATTTTCGTAGTTACTACGGTTACTCGTTTCGTAATTTGACTTGCCCTATATTTCAAGGACCACCAATCCTTACCAAGGCTCGATTCCCACACGCGAACATTGATACAGTTCGTCGCACGCGCAATCCAAATAACGGGCATAAAGACAAGCCCCTTGATTACAGCTGACCGACTTACACACGTTACTACAGATCAGCTGAGTACGATCACATGGCCGACCATATGATCACCGATCATATGGCCAACCAAACAAACCGTTGGCGAACGAGTTTTGAAAAAAAATGCGGAGGAACCTATTCGGGAATTGATGGGAATATATCGTGTTCGAAAGTTGTCGCAGAGGGTAAGTAAGTCACTTACAATGTTTTGATTTCTCAAGAGACTTTTGACATTGGAAATGTCTTTTCGTTCGCTCCAGTATATAGGCTCCGATTTCACAAAAATGTGAGATCCTCTTATATCTCGGAGAGTTGTAAAGGTATGATATTCAAAAAAGCTCAAAAAACGCATATTCACGAGAGCTGTAAGGTGCAAAAAGAATTATTCGAGAAAATCAAAAACGAAATAAGTTATGGCCGGAATAGTGAAAAAAAAATCATTTTTTCTGAATTTTTAATTTTGGCGCTCGATATTTTGGAAACGAAGAATGATATCAAAAAATTGTGAATAATTCTTTTGGATTATTTAGTCAGCTACAATTTGAGCTTAAAACAAAGACGATTGGGTTAAGGGTTTGCCCTGTAGCAAAACCCTTTTGAAAAAAGTCAAAAAGTCAGAACGACATTTTTTCGAATTCCGTAGATTCATTTCCAATGTGCTCGATAGTCGTGTGAGGTACGAAATCTGTGAATTTTTCTAATGATTTTTATGTCTTCTAAATCCGTCATGGCGTTTACGGACTTTTCTCTTAGTAGAAAAATGAAACGCTTTCTTTAAAATAATCCATTACAACTACAAAATAACAACCAACAATGTATTTAACATTAGCTAATAAATAATCAGTTCTCAGTGAATAATCTACTTTTGCAGGTTTGTACTCCGATTGTATGTAGTGTTTACTGGACTTATTACTTACTGAATTTTACTTTATTTAAGGACACAATTTTCTTTTTGTTTTAATTACGAGAAATTTTAACAGATTCAAGAATAAAGTCCCAAATCGAGATTCTGTGAAAATGTAATCAATCAGTTCTTTGCTCTTATTTATATCATCATTATTGAAGTGAGTTCAACGACCTACGGCGGTTAACACTAACTGTATCAACCTGCTACGCTCCTTTTCATGCAACTTTCACGATAGGGGTGAAAGCACTTGGGACTAAAAAAATTTGCTACAGTTTAAAAGTACAGTACGGTTTTCTCAAATTTCCATTAAGCGGTTTTTGTACGTTAAAATTACCGACAAGTACATGACTTTTGTATGGCACTTTCGAAAATAAGTTTTTAATTTGTTTTGATTGATGTAATTCGTTTAGGGTTTCTTTTTGCGTTTAATGAAGGAGTGGTATTGGTTGGTCTATAATTAAGTTTGGCCACCTAACTAACTGCCGTACTCAGAGACGTCAATTGAAGTTAAGTACTGTTAAAACCCTGATGTTGTCTCTTTCACTCTTGTTGATATAAACAAGGATAGCATGACTCAATACTCAATACTCAATCATTAATGCTTTCCGTGGTTTTTACATAGGTGACAAAAATAACATTTCTGAGAGCTCATGGACCCAGGCTGGGCACGCAATTTTATTTGAGAGAGGAGGACTCATGTCAAACATTTGCGGCTAAAACGAATAAAAAAAATTGTCTTAGAAAAGGGTTATAATATAATTATTACTTTTATTATGTCATGCGGTTAATATTCATCTAGTAAATGTTAATTAATGTTATAAATAAAAAGAAAGCAGTATTAGTAGGCAATAATTAAACGTCCCAGATATGGACATTTAATTATTCATGTCAATTTTTATAAGAAAAAAAACAAATAAATTAAAATGCCTAATGTCAAAATTTATCTTGTAAATACTCGTCAACAGTATAATAACATTTATCGTATAAAAATTCTTTAAGGTTTAAAATAAATTATTTTTCTTTGTTTTTCTTTTGACTTTTAATTACTTCTTAACTTTAATTGACGTCTCTGAGTACTGCAGTTGAGTACTGAGTGACTTCAAATTAGTCATCGCTCACTAATATAAGGGTGACTTCAAATTAGAATAGAAACTGTAAAAAGAATCTTTCGCCTCACCATACTTGAGCCATCAACTCATCAGATAACTACCGTTTGCATGACAACATCAGGGAAATCAAGATTTTTTTTGAGACTTTCATATAGATTCTTTGGGAAAAGTTTTTCAGTTTCATGGGAAGAATTACCCCCTAAAGTATCGCTAACTAATTTAGAGACACACTGTATTTTATCGCAAGATTATCTTTTGTAGCCTTCATATACAGGGCTTTAGGTATCTCTCTTTCAACCTCTCAGTTGTGGTTAATCAGTCCATGAAACTGAACAACTTCCCCAAGGAACATAGGGCAAAATACGAAAAAAAAATTGAGTTCTCATACAAACTGCATCAGCATACTATAGCGCATTTTGTATGGGAGATCAATTTTTTTTTTGTATTTCGACCTATGTTCCTTGGGCAAGTTGTTCAGTTTCATGGACTGATTAACCACCCGAGAGGTTGAAAGAGAGATACCTAAAGCCCTGTATATATAACGGTAGCATATTTCGGTTCATGACAACAAATAATACATTTAAATATGTATTATTAACATAATTAAATAAAGTGAAACATATTCACTCTTAAACTTGCACTCCGATGGTCACACGGATATTAAAATGTATGAAAAATAATAAAAAGTCCCTTTTATAAACAGAAATCCAACACCCGACAATAGAGCAACGCACCATAGAAAGATAAAATAGATAAGATATCATAAAAAACATATAGAAAGGGAAATTAAATGCCATGTCTGTTCACCCCTTTCAGAATCAGTTGAGAAGTATAATCAGTGTTGTTCAAAAACAAGATCCAAACAATAGGTGAACCAACCGTGAAAATATCTGTGGGACAAAAACTGTTGAAAGGGTCAGAGGATCCTTTTGAAATTAGAATTTTATATATTTAAAAGTTTTTGGTGTTTGGGTAGGATTGCTCATGATCTGCAGGCCGAGTACGATAGTGACAGCGCTGCGAAAACACCGCGGTCCTATGTCAAAATATCAACACTGACAACGCCAAAGGGCGCGCAAGCTTTTGCGCGGGACCCTCGCGCAATCAAAGTGAAGTTTCAGCGTGAGCCGAGAGCGAGTTTGTCGTTATCGTGTCAGAGCTGCTGAGTAACTATTAATAAGCCAGCTACTAATTCTAATGGCGTCTACTAATGGCGTCTAAATGCCGGCTGAATGACAATGGAGGCCATTTTATATGTTCAGGTGGCGAAATTTAGAACTTTTAATTTTCATATACTTGCTGATAACCACCCCGACCAGCAGCGCTACCGCCAACCGAACGTAAAGTTGTAAACTACCTAGCAAGTACACATTTAGTTGGCGGTGGCGCCACCAGTCAAAGCAGCCGTCATCAAATGTATGAAATTTGGATAGTTCTCAATTTTGCCACTTGAACGGATAAAATGGCGACCACTGTCATTCCACCGCATTGTACCGCCATTGATTAGTGGAATAGCCATCCAGGTTTACTGCAGAAGCCAGTTTCTGGGACGTGAGGGTTTTGCTGTATCGTAGGCGAAAGCGGTGATAGCTCAGTTGGTAATGAGCCAGACTTGTAATCTGAAGGTCGCAGGTTCAAATTCTGGTGCGGGCGTGTTCCACTAAATTCGTCATTTCGGATTTATGTACGGATTTCTAATTATCACTTGCTCAACGGTGAACGAAAACATCGTGATGAAACCCATTTTCGAAAGACGAGTGGTCCACCAACCCGCATTGGGCCAGCGTGGTGGACTATGGCCTAAATCCTCTTCGTGTTTCGAAGGGAGGCCCGTGTCCCTCGGTGGGGACGTATATGGGCTGGTAAGAAGAAGAAGAAGGCGAAAGGCTGACAACCTACCACTATATCTATGTTTCATCTAATAACCCTTGAATAATAATAGGTCTTTACCTATGAAATTGTCGATTTTTCTCAAGCTTTATTTTATTCATAATTTATTTGATTGAACAGCTATTACTAAAATTGTTTTTTATTTAAAACTTTGGCCATATAAAGGAGATATTGAGTCAAATTAATACATATTCACTTTAGATTTATTTGCTGAAAAAGAAGCTCAAATACATTGAAGTATTATGTACTAGCGTACCAAATATAGCTCGTTTCCTCAGTTGCCCGTTTCATTGCTAATTTTTGTTGTACCGTTGTTACAGATAGATACAACTTTCAATAAAGTAATTAAGTATGATGAAAATTAACTTAATGTTGTCCAAACCTTCCCACAAAATTTTGCTGAATTTGGATTTCGAATTCCCGAGAAAAATCCAAATCGTTAGTATGGAAAATTCAGTTTTCCAAAAATATTGTATGAAAAACGGCAATTTCATAGGTAAAGACCTATTATTATAAGTCACTCGTGGCGTCATGTGAACCGAAAGATGCTCTGCCTACCCCGTCAGGAATTATTGGTGCCTACTCCGATTTGAAGATAATGGCATTAGTTTAAGGTATCATTATCACCACATACTCATAATACTAAGGTTTTCCTTATACTGAGACCCAAGAACAAACATTTTTTGACGCGAACTTTGCCCCGACGGGAATCAAACCATATATCTTTCACAATTGAATAATAAAGAAGATCATGGATAATCAACTATTATAAACAAAATATAATACAAATTGTGATGAATCAGTCGCCATTGATAACAAAAATGCCTTATTATTTGAAGTCGACAAAGAACTAACAAAGCATGCTCACTAATAAATAAGATTATAAGTGCGCTTAAGCATCATAATAAGATCAATAATTTAAGATCCGTGCTAAGGAGACAAGAAATGTTCTAATACAGTCATTTTATTATAACGATGCTAGCCATCGCCCTTAATATAAATGTCCGAAAGTAAATCATGTTTCTGAATAGGTTTATTAGTTTTTGTGAGTTGACAGCCTTAGGAGTGATTGTTCAAATCATCAAATTCATCATCGAATAGCTTCGATCAACTATAAAGAACATAGTTGATCGAAGTCGAATAGAATAGAATATTATTTATTTGCTAGAAAACAGTACAAATTACAGATGTTATAAAAAATTAAGAATAGTGTTTTCAGCTTACATGTAATGTAAGCATGCAAATGTTTAAAATAGTGGTGTGTTAGTCACAGTTTTTTAAAGATATTCTACAACATGCCATTCAAGAAAATTATGTCAATAATACTTAATCAAATATGTCAAAAATCAATTACAATTAAATTATGTCTAATTTCAAGATATTGTTTAGTACTATAAAAGCAATGTTCTAGTAACCATTTTGTCAAATTCCCTTTAAGCGAGGCTGCGGTCATCGTCTTAAAATTGTCAGGTAGTAGATTGTATAAAAGAATACATGAGTTTTTTCGTTGGCTTAGTTGGTCCCCTGATTAATACTTTTGCTCCTTCTATGTTGAACTGGGAGTAAAAGATAAACATAGAAGCTACCAACTCTTCTCAGGCATTCTTTAGAAACCAGTAAGTGAGTCGCGAGGGTATAGCTGTGTCGAGGGCAAAAGGCTGACCAACTATCACGACTATACTCATGCTCCATCTAATAACCCTTTATTATGAATGTTAAATGTGGTGTCAAGTTCTAGAGCCACATGATGCCAATCCTGACAGGGATTTAAGGTATGATGGATAGATTTCATCACCTATAATTCTGGATTTCTATAGGGCTTTAGGTATCTCTCTTTCAACCTTTCGGGTTCAAAATGCGCTATATGCTGATGAAGTTTGTATGTGAACTCAATTTTTTTTTTTTCGTATTTTGACCTAAAATACGAGTTGTTGTTCAGTTTCATAGACTGATTAACCATCCTAGTGGTTGAAAGAGAGATACCTAAAGCCCTGTACACTTTTGCTTTCGTTTCAAATTTTCCTATTTAATTTTATATCATTACACGTCTAAATATTGCTTATTTATTTTAAATTTAACATAAATCCAAACACACTGCGTAGCGTCAGTTGATATTCTTCATCAATTGATTTTCTTGTTTACCTGTCTCATATTCCATTCTAATCATACTCTACGGTAGAGAGCAAATCTACCTTGCCAAATAAAAACTTGTGTCCTTACGATAAGAATGAAGTTGTCAAGCTTCATGTTCTCTTATCTGTACCTTTACTGACTATTTATGCAGTGTTTATTACACCTGTTTGTTGATGAGGCACCTGACGCCTGCTGCCAACAGCCAATTTTAAGAGCAAACATTGCATCATATTGCGACCCTATTTTTCTGAATGATCAGCAATTGATTGCTTCTGTAAAGTTTGTAAGAAGTCTGTTTGATGTTTCAAAAATAGAATTTTTCGATAGAAGCTTTGTTGAGAAAGAATCTGCTGTTTTCTGTTACAAAACACTAAGTTACTTTACAAAAGCTATCAGCAGCTCGAGCAGATGTGCTCACGTGCGGAATGTGCCGCGGTCCTATGTTAAAATGTCAACATTGACAACGCCAGAGGGCGAGCAAGCGTTTGCGCGGGGCTCTCGCGCAATCAAAGTGAAGTTTCAGCGTCAGCCGAGTGACGCGTCCTTGAAACGTTATCTAAATGTAATTTTTACGTGTTTTTAGTTGTTGTTTTTTTCAAAGTGCTAATTAAACTTTCATAAAATGTACCAGCTGACCCGACAGACGCTGTCCTGTTTTTTTTTAACTTTCTTAACCTTCTCCTGGCAATAAAAAACACAACAAAAAAATAACAAACGAGTTAGAGAAATCGGTCCAGCCGTTCACGTGTGATGCCGTGACCAAGGGAAATAGGGCTTCATTTTTATATACATATAAGATATGGGACCATCTCACGAGAATCTCCTTTCGAACAAGAAAGAATTTTGAAAATGAGCCGACAATTGGCCGAGTTATTGCGTAACAGTCATGCAATAAAAAAACATACAGTCGAATTCAGAATCTCCTTCTTTTTTTGAAGTCGGATATAAATAAATAGGTTCTTGTACTTAAAGCAGCACTTATGTAGCCCTAAAGTGAGTTTTTATTACACACCCCAATGTACCAATCCTTAATTTAACCATTACTTTAAAAAATAGAATACACACTTAAAACCGTACTAATGCACTTAATAAAACTTGATGAACTTTTTCGAGTACCTACAACTTAGTTTTAGAGCATTTTTACTTTTAAAATCTCCAAAACGATCCCTTACTTTAAAACTTTTTATTTTTTTATGGATGTCTCCTTATGGGGTAGTTTTATGGTGCCATAAAACAATAATCACTAAGACATTTCAAACAATGGTCCAAAAAAAGCCAAGTTGGTCCTATTGCACATATAAATTTAAAAAAAACTGAGCACATGTGCGCAACACATTGCGATTCTGTAATAAAAGGCAAATGTGGCCTAAAATAACTTGGTTAAGTATAACTTGGACCTCCCAGGTCTTGGTCACCTTAGTTGGCCTATAAATACAAATATGATTACTTAGGTAAAGATTTTCAAAGAAATAAGTAATTCTAATTTCAGTGCTCCATTTTAAACTGTACCTAAATTTTACAGACAAAGACATAAGACATTTGATTCAATACAATTATTTGCTTTCTTCTTCTTATCGTGTAGATATAGTCAAGTGTGTGGCGAATTTGGCTAAACCTGGTGTCAGAGTTTTCAAACCGCCAAATGGCCTCTGACTTGGTTTAACGACTGTAGTCAATCGAAACAGCCGAGGCCGACAGCTTAACGTGCCCTCCGAAGCACGGAAACGGTCGTGATAAATAACCACTTTTTTCACCCATCAGGTTCCCTGCCCCTGCATCATTTACTAATAAACATAAACATTTAACATTAAAACATTTATTTATTTTTAAACATTTTCTTTTTACTTTTTTTAGCACTTGATGATACTATGTATATTTTTTAATTCCAAAATGTAATTTGATTGTTCTCAATTATAAAAAATCCCATAATAGTGGATTTCAACTTTTAAAGAATATTTATACTTAAGCCCGTATTACAGGAGACTCAAGTCTTGATCTGTACTTAAGTATTGATTGTCTCTTTCTCTCACAATCAAAATGACAAAGACGACTGCCACTTAAGTATAGATCAGAGTCTAGTCGCGTTCTGTAAAACGGACCTCAGTGTAGGTTCAAATTGTTTAACCTAACAAAATGAAGGGCTGTAATTTTGACGTGTGTATTTGTGTGTCTGTGTATCTGTTTTAATTTTAGAGTTATTATATGTGTATTAAATAACAAGACCTCAAATTAAGAATCAATAGACGAAGAGTTACGAGCTACCAAAACGATCGATACAATCGATAGTCTCGTCGTGTAGTTTCCGATTCGGATCGCAGTCGAGTCGGTGTCTCGGTTGTATCGTTAGTTCTCACGACCTGCGCCCGCGCACACCTCACGACAACACCGCGGTTTACACTTGAGCATTACGGACATGAGGAAAATTAAATTAGTAATCCTGATGATTTCAAAATTTTAGAAAAATAATTTAAATAATAAAAAATGTATTTGCTCAAAAATTTACATTTTTTATCACGACTAGTAGTATTTAACTTTTAACAAACATAGTAAATGCTTAAAAGATTTCATTCTAGGTTAGTGTTTGGGCTGCATGTGTTTTGTAGATGAAACTGTTTCATTTTTGCTTTTATCGCAAATAAGTTAATGAAATGTTTTTGTAGAGCTTATAGATAGATAGATACTTTATTTCATACTTAAAAAGGACAGACAAAACATACAATACAAACTTACAACCAAAAGTGTGCAAGGGCGGCCTTGTCGCTACACAGCCGTGTGGTGATCGGTTGAGAATAACACCACCCCATTTCTTTCCGTGAGTGTCGTAAGGGGCGACAAAGGAACCACTAAGACCTGCCTCCTACTAATAGAATAGAATAGAATAGAAAAATCTTTATTTTATAGGACATTCAGGATGTCACTTAAAACAAATCAAGATTACAATGAAATACTTACAAATATACATTAAACGATTTAAATACATACATACGCATTCGTTCTTTTGACCCTACTTACTACCCCAGGCAACGACACCTCTGTTTGTTCTGAATCTGAGAAGTCGTCCTATGGTCTCATGCGGTGTATGAGACCATAGGACGACATAAGGAGGTAGGAGGGTGGCCCTGTGGTTCGCGATCACCCTCCTACCGAAGTTCGACGCCAAACAGCTTGGTTCCGTCGGTGCGTAGGAGTACTAGTACCTTATTAGGCATTTTCAGGGTTAAATCGCTCCATCGTCGACCTCATCTTTGACCTTTAAGGTCAAGATTGAGGTTAAGAGTTAACCCATCTTATAATATAATTAACAAAAACACTGGTTTTGTTTCTCTTAAGTTGCAGGACGGTTCATTTTCTGGGGATGTGTACATTGAGGATTATAACCCGGTAAGGAATATCGTCTCTGGCAAGGTGCGTACCGAATTTCGATTGGTACTAGAGAGTTTAACCGTTAGCAACTTATTACAAAAACCGTTAAAGTTTGAGAAGGACTATTCGACTGCCAGGAGAATCCCTTTTTCTCAACAAAAATTATGTCAAGTAAATCGAATTGCAGCAAACGAATTTGCTTTAAAACCACTCGACAAATCGGAAATTAAGGCAGGTACATACATATTTGAACGAACAACATATCTATCAACAGATCTATGACCTTGGTCCAGATTGAGGTCAAGAGTTAACCCATCTTATGATTAAAAAAAAATACACAGATTTCTGATATTGTTGAAAATTTGTGCAAAATAATTACTCATTTGTTTACCGCGTGTATACCAACCAACTAAGTAAACAAAATGACCACTTTCTGATTTAATTTAATAACTTTTGAAACCAAATTTGATTATTTAAGTACTTAATAGTCTTAAGTAATAATTTCAAGTAAATAGGTATTTTATGTAATGTACGTAAACTAATCCAGTTATTTTACGGCACGCCATCTATCGACGACTCACCGAACTAATGTCATGTCCTATCAACGCATAAGCTCTGAACCGCGCGAAAAAGACAACAACAGTCGACTCTACCACACTAGAAAGAGATGGACGCAACATCTGTTACCTGAACAACAGGTGTGAGAGGGATAACAACAATGCCGCGTGACCGGTTAGCATTGCAAGGTCGAATGGCGGGGTGATTGACACTTGCGTTTGCGCATTTCGCGTGCCAAATCCCCATGTTTTGGTTGCTATTGCTAGGCGATAAATGACTATTGATCTTTAATCGCTTGATCAGCGGATAATTGGATGTAATTGATAGCGGTAGAATAGAGTTGTGTTCCGAAAGGTAATTGAACAGATGCTAGACTTCCATTTGCAAACCGGATCTTTGCAACATATTTTACGTAGTTTAAATTACTTATAGTACTGAAGTTTAGTAAAAAAACTTTCTGGTAGTAAATAAGAGCAATAATAATTCAATGTCTTGTCTTGTAGTTTCAATTCCCTTCAATAGATGTCGCTAGTAACCATGCCCTTGTTTTTTACGACAATCCTTTCATAAGCGCGTGTGTAGGATAATAACAAAAAAAAGCCACACACTCAAAGGTTTATTTATTTACTGCAACAAAAAAGTTGCGAAGCAGATACCAAGAAATTTATTTAATAAGAACAAACAAATACTTACTTACCTAAATTAAAATAACCTACTCTTTTTTTCAGCATAGCTAGCATGACGACAAATTGGCGCGACACTGCTTACTCGCCCTCTGACGCTGTCATTTCGATTTGACATTTGATTCGACCGCGTTATTGTCACGTGGTGTTTGAGCTGCAGATACCTTTAAGGCGATTAGAGTCGTCAATGACCTTGACGTTTGAGCCCTCTGCCCCGCGCGCCACAACCCGCACCCCGCAAGAAAACACCGGTCAAAGAATACACAGGCGTAGAATGTACAGAAGCGCACTCCATACATTACTGCCTATCACTTGAGTTTGTATTGATGAATCTAACTAGGTACTTCTAATAACAAAAGATGTCGGTGTATGTAAGTAATTATACTTAATCTAAGTTGAATTATTTTGATTGCCGCAATCGACGTAATGCTATTATTCGACAATTCTGGCATTCTCACCGGTCGCATATATACAGGGTGGAATTTTTTAACGTCTCCTGGAGGGAAAGTACTCTAAATAAATATAATAAATATATATAAATCTTAATAAATATATATGTGTGATATATTTTTAGTGCATAAATAGTCAACTTATTTATAATTATTATTTAATTAATATTTGCGCCTTTCCCGCATTTCAATCTATAACTCCTATACCATAAGGTTGCCTGGAAGAAATTGCTGTTAAGCAATAAGGCCGCCTATTTGTATACATTATTTCAAATTCGCTGTATAAACATATTCTGTAATCCTATGTGTGCAATAAAGAATATTGTATTGTATTGTGTATTGTAAATACGTAGATAGAAAATTTTACTCAAAGGAAACATTCCTTTATTTTTAATAATAGAGCGGGACCCAAGGAGAATAAAGTTCATTTCCGTGGGACTTACCTCCGCCATACGAACTACAGGTATGTACTTATTCGGCATATTTTCCTGAACACAAAAAGTGCGGTAGTCACTTTCTAAGAGTATGGAGGGGGTAGCTATGACGTGACGTATTTTATTTACGCTATATTTAGATAACTACTGGACAGATTTACTTAAATAGGGTCTCAAATGAAAGATAATTTAATGAACATTGTTTTATTCTAAAGATTCATTAGTGTAAACCTAGTAACAAAATAAATATTTTCAAAAAACGACATTATGTAAAATTAAACTTTTTTTACTGTGTGAAAAGAACAGAAACCGTTAGGATTACGGTAATTTAGCTCATTATAAAAAAATAGCTACACTTATCAGCATTCTAATGAACCTAAAAACGTTTAAGTCGAGCTATAAACAACGGAACTGCAGTCGTCTAAGTGAGCGTGGGTAGCGCCGAACTGACTACGGTAGGTACTTAGATTTTGGTACGAATAATCTTGAAAATAACGTCACAAAACGGGTAGAATCACAGCAAAATGAAAAAGTATTATGAACAGGCATCATTTTTTTTAACAGGCATCATTTTTTTGTCAAAAAATTTCTTCATTTTGTTACGAACTATTTTCAAAAATTCTCGTAACAAAAATAACGCTTCGTATCGTATCGAAATAAAACTCTTCATACTTGCACGTACTTGCGTTATATTTCAAAACAAATGACTCAATGGTACTGGTCTGTACTGATGGACATGAGAGTGTAAACGTACGCACTCGGGGCAGAAGTAGGTTGCTGACGTGCGAGAGTGGACAGCCGCTATTATATTTTTTACATCGGCAACACTGAGATTCATTCCGAGGAATCCCTGCACCGTGCTGCGCCTTGAATTTTGGCACTTGTCGCTTCATTCATTTGAAATCATTTGGTCAGGCCTATGACACTGTTAGTACCAATAGCTGCGAAATGGCGCTGCTATCGCCTTTAATTCGCCATCTTGTGACGTCATGCTGTATGTCAAGATAACCTCAAACTGTCATGATGGCGTCTTGTCACTGAGTTAAGTGCACGCTAGGGTAACCAACTTTTTTTCATGAAATAAAGTATATTAAGGTGGGAGAAGGTAAAAAAAATGTATTAGATAAAATAAAACAGCATTCGTTATTGTTTTACTTAAATACATGTTTTTTTGAACTTTTTGCATATTTTATTAACTTGTTGTCTTTTTAAAACTTTTATCTGCCTCGATACAGTCAAAATTATAATTGAACATATTAAGAGTTAATTTTTAATTAAATTTAACATGGCTTTGTTTCTGTCGTCTCTCCATTTAGTCTTAATGACTGAAAAAACTATTTCGGAGAAAGCTGAAGTAGCAGGGACAGAATATAGAAATGAGATATTTTTTTTTATTTACAAATTCTTGGTCAGTTTTTGTGTTTGACAATGATAACAAATGGCACCAATTTTGGTCGCTTCTCATTTCTATAAAATATTTTTCTTATAAAACTTTTTCAATTAATTTGAAGTTAATTAATTATGAATATAATGCATTCATATCAATAGTAAGTCTATGCAAATTTTTAAGTTGGGTCAAATGTGACCAAAGATTTTAATAACAAACAGCTTCTTAAACACAGCCAGTTGGTGTCTTTAAATCAAACCATTTGTGTAAAAAGCAGATGTTTGTTCTCGGGTCATGGGTGTTTGTCTTTGTGTGTATTCCAAGGGACCCACGACACAAGAGAAAACCTTAGTGTGGGCCTTTGAGTGTGTAGCGTAGCGTTTATTTTGACAAAACCCAATTCGATGAAGAAGGCAAGAGAATTCGCTTTTCTTACCCATTTCTCTTCACTGAATACGGAATTGCTCTGGGCGAACCACTGAGTAAAGTAGGGAAGTCCATAAAATTTGTTACGCATTATTCTTAATTGGACACACTGTACCTATTATTTAAATTTTCAAATTCAAAACTTTCCACCACAAAGAGCAGAGAGAGTAATGTGTAACCGTGTAATGACACTGGGGTTACCAAAAAAGATAACAATTCAATAATTATAGGAGTCTTTCAAGTTGTCTGACAGCCCCCGCCAAAAAGGTCAGACGTTGATAGCTATCAAATTTTTTCAATGATTATAGTCATTGAAAAATATTATTTATTCTTTTACTTTTCCATTGATTATCATTGAACCATTTTGAAAACATGAGAGTGTTAAAAGTGTCACCTGGGTGTAACTCAAAAAAGTTATTATCCACATTTTTTTCACAAAATGGCTGATTACCATTTATTATAAAGTAAAGTGTTCTGCGCTACATGATATTGACGGAATTGTGGCAACACATATGGGTCTATATTTGAGAATCTATTTATTCACTTTTATTTACTAGTTCTGGAAATTGGTTAAGCCTTTAGCGAAGTGCCTATTCACTTGTAAAACAACTCAACTATAAGTACCATAACCTTACCTCTCGTGAACTGACTAGATATCTTACCACTGCAATACAGATTTATTCCTAGTGCAGGGTGAGTCGGCTGACAGTCTGTCCCATGAAGAAACCCAATAGGCATATTTATTACACACTGTACTTTAAAACTGTACCTACTGCTTTTAAATGAATAAAATGTTACTTATTACTACCTAGCAGCATGTCAGAGATTTATTTTCATTAATGTTCTGGTTTATTTAGTTATATCTAGATAATACCACAAACAACATAACAAAATATTCCCTGCGATTGGGTATGTATCTATTATCTTATTTTATTATTTAATGAAACTATGTATTTAACAAATCAATCAGGGTCAAAAACATTTGATTCGTGTAATGTAACTTTAACCATAGCATGTCATATTACATAATCTAGTTATCTGAAAAGGAGATGCTTAAAACAATTGCATTAGAATTTTTAACTATGTCTGTTTAATGTGCAATCATCCTCCAAGAACAGGCAAAAAATTAAACTTAGAGGGTACCAAACTAGTAGCTGTTACGTAGCAACAACATAAAGGCAACAGTTACTCAAGAGTCTGTTTCGATTCATGTATGATTTATTAAAATGGGCCAAAGATTCAAATAAAAAAAGCTTTATTAATGCTTTTAAACTAGCAAAATTTAGGGCTCCTCATGAAGCTAAAGAACTTTTTTATAGGAACCCATATCAAATATCAACTATGTTTTTTAGTTTTAAAAGGCGATATCAGCGCAATTTCGCAGCTATTGGTAACAGTGTCATAGGCCTGACCAAATGATTTCAAATGAATGAAGCGACAAGTGCCAAAGTTCACGTCGCAGCACGGTGCAGGGATTCCTCCGAATGAATCTCAGTGTTGCCGATGTAAAAAATATAATGGCGGCTGTACACTCTCGCACGCCAGCGACCTGCCTCTGCCTCGAGTGCGTACGTTTACACTCTCATACCCATCAGTACAGCCCAGTACCATTGAGTCCTTTGTTTTAAAATATAACGCAAGTACGTGCAAGTATGAAGAGTTTTATTTCGATACGATACGAAGCGTTATTTTGGTTACGAGAATTTTTGAAAATAGTTCGTAACAAAATGAAGAAAATTTTTTGACAAAAAGAAATGCCTGTTAATAAAAATTATGCCTGTTCATAATACTTTTTAATTTTGCTGTGATTCTACCCGTTTTGTCACGCGCTACCCACGCTCACTTAGACGACTGCAGTTCCGTTGTTTATAGCTCGACTTAAATGTTTTTAGGTTCATTAGAATGCTGATAAGTGTAGCTATTTTTTTATAATGAGCTAAATTACCGTAATCCTAACGGTTTCTGTTCTTTTCACACAGTAAAAAAAGTTTAATTTTACATAATGTCGTTTTTTGAAAATATTTATTTTGTTACTAGGTTTACACTAATGAATCTTTAGAATAAAACAATGTTCATTAAATTATCTTTCATTTGAGACCCTATTTAAGTAAATCTGTCCAGTAGTTATCTAAATATAGCGTAAATAAAATACGTCACGTCATAGCTACCCCCTCCATACCCTTAGAAAGTGACTACCGCACTTTTTGTGTTCAGGAAAATATGCCGAATAAGTACATACCAGTAGTTCGTATGGCGGAGGTAAGTCCCACGAAAATCGTTATTTGAAGACTTTTTTACGAATAGGTCCCGCTCTATAAGAAACAAAACAGCATTCAAGGATTTTCGAAATTTCGCTTGCCACACCCGGGAATCGAACCGGCTTAAATTCAAAAAAAAAACACCCTGCACTTTTATGGTATCGATCGATAGAGTCAATCGTAAAGATCAAATGTCTCTAACAAACATGGTAAATTAGATGAAAAGAGAACCATTAAACTACATAAAACCTAACGATGGGACCCTTAAGTAAAAGTGCTTTAACACGTCCCATCAAATTTGTAAGCTTAGATTTAATGGTCTTCCTTTCACTTAATTTACTATGTTTGTTAGGGAGATTTATCCTTACGATTGACCCTATCGATCAATACTATTAAAGTACAGGGTACTTTTTTTGGATTTTAGCTGGTTCGATTCCGGGTGTGGCAAGCGAATTTTCGAAAATTGTTCAGTGTCATGGGCTGATTCACCACCTGAGAGGATAAGATCGAATTACTTAACACCCTATACATATTATATATATTCAATCATATAGATTTAGATCCGCATAAGTACTTAATACAATTAAATTTCGTCAAACGTCTATAAGCGCAAAATAATCAAATATTACGACTAGATTACAAACTTATAATAGTAGGTACAATTAGCGTCCACGCGCGAGCTATACCGTAACACAATAATATCGTCTGACTGCACTACTCTCTAAGCACACTAATACATAAATATACTGTGTCAACGCACACAGGCAAACAGAAAATACGCTTTATCGCTCGTAAAAGTTTGGATACGAGTGACACAGCCGTCCCGTCGGAATGCCAGCGGCGGACTGCCGCCCGCGCCCGCGCAGACCACCCTCTGCAACTAAACGTTCGGATTTCCGTTTTTCGTAACTTTTGAATGAAAATATTGTTCGATTTACAAAATTTAAACGTTGTGTTTCAAGAAAAAGGGATTCTTAATTAATTAGTATAAGAATATTTCCATATATCATAGCCGTTTAGGAGCAGTAAGGAATTTAAGTCAAAAATCGATGTCTGGTGGTATTTTTTTAAAAATACAATACAAAGACGTAAAAAAAAAATACTGACGTTCCACATGTAGTCCTTGAACAGATGTTTCACATATTTTTTTTTCAACTTTCCCTGGCCAGTCATAAATGAGAAGTAAGCTTTACAAAATGCTCAATATTCGGAAATTGAGGGATCTAATCGCCTTAATTATTTTAACAAACCTAGCAACGACGGTAAATATCAATAAGCGTGTAAGATTCAGCGTAACAAATTGACGATTTACCATATTTTTTATGTACAACAATTATTCTACAGCCGTACACGGTTATGAAACCGGATGAAGTTTTTGAATACAATTTTAATTTGCTCACAACAATTTTGTTACTATGGGGAAGTATCAAGTTTGATGGAATTGAACCAACACGTGGCATTGAATTAATCCGCAACGAATTTTAAGACAAATTATTAACCCATCTTTTGAAATATTTCTAACTTATTTTTAAACGAATGTGGTGCTGCCTTCATTAAAATGACATCTTCGATAGTTTCCCTTCAGATTTCTATTGGATGAACTTAATGGAATACTGACTCCTTACCTTGCTTTTGAAGACCAATTGAGTGCCAAACCATCCAGCCACACGCAGAAGCATAATAAGATTTTACGAACTCTGATCCTCTAAAGGAAATAATTTATTCAAGAATCATCATCATCAGCCTGCGTCAGTCCACTGCTGGACATAGGCCTCTCCTATGGCACGCCACTGAGCTCGATCTTCAGCTCTTCTCCTCCAACCACTGCCCGGTACCATACGAATACCGTCGCCCCACCTAATAGTTACAGGGCGCCCTACGCTACGTTTTCTGATTCGCGGTCTTTATTTAGTTTTCAAGAATACAAAAACTCTTAAGAGTTATATAGAGGAGGAGAATTACTCGGAAAGAGGACTCTGGCAATAGACCGGGAAAGATAAATATTTCGTGTTGTTCCTAAGTTCAAGTTCCCACAACAGTATCAAGACAGCATTAACGTTCATTGCAATAATTGCTTTTAAACCAGTTCTAAGATAAGGAAACGTCTTCCGTCTCAATCTCAATATACTTCATAAATCTTGTTAACAGCTGGTTGAATCAATCGCATCAGGTTATAGGAACTAGATATTGATATTGAGATCTCGCATGCATCAGATTGCTTGCGGCAGCGGCGCCGGAGTAGCATGGCAAGAAAGAGTAACATACCTAGTCATTTTGCATAAAACTACTCGTATTTAGAACGGGAAACAATAATTACTTTTTAAAGAATTAAATGAAGTAATTTATTTTGAACTACATTTCTGCCTGTGATTCCGTTTTTAACCGACTTCAAAAAAGGAGAAGGTTCTATGTTCGACTGTATGTATCCTTTTTTTTGTATGTTCATCGACTTCTGCGCCATTTATGGACCGGTTTTCAAAATTATTATTTTTTTGTTCGAAAGAGGAAGTCCCATTGCCACCAAGTTCGGATCTGATGATGGAATCCCAGAGAAATCGAAGGAAACCCTAGAATTTAATAGGCAATTAAATTGATTCTCATTTACTTTCTATTATTTACACTAAAAATATTTATTTTTTTATAAATTTACATTTAATGTGCTACGTACCTCTACTGATCTGTTTGAAATCGATGCCAAGCCAAATAAGTTTGATAGGCTATACGGTACATCCACCTTCGCACCGACTTCAAACATGCTTCAAACAGATCATTAGATGTATTAGCACATTAAATGCTACGTCTTTATTTTTCACTTTTTGAAGTCGGTTTAATTTTTTTATGAAAAGTTTACATAAAAAAGTAGCATATGTTACTATTCAGTCCTCCAAATATCTCGTTGCGATCTCTAGGCTCCGTTACGATTTGAAGGAAAAAAAACAAAAACGCACTTTAAAAAGAATGTTACTTACTCACTCACTTTAATGTTAAAGTTTAAAACTAATTGAATTAACTATAAAAATAACGATTTCTACTGTATATAAATTTAGCTTTAAAATAATACTTTGCATTTTAATTTTATTAATTTTATAAGTTTAGTACTTGCAGTTGTAATGCGTATGTTGTGGAACATATCCACTGTAGTAAATATATGAAATTGATAATGTTGGAATAAATGATCTAATCTAATCTAATCTAGGTACAGCCTGATGTACTGCCGTGTATACCTATATCCATATTTTTTTTTTTTAGAAAATCACGTGTTTATACTTCTAATCAAGATTTTATGACGCTTTCATACAAAGTTGCAAGATATGATCCAGCAACTAATGTAATTTGCAAGTTGATCATAATGTCCAATGATAGTCATTTTATAGACCAGCATAAACCCTTACTACCCTATAAAGTCTACAACTTGATGCCATTTCATTTTGTAGGTGGTCTACCGTACTTAGCATAAGCAATTAATTCAGTCCCTAAGTATTTCTTTCATCGTCTTTTTTCTAACACTTTCAAAGAGCTTCTGTTTTACGAGTCAATAAAGTTTTTTTTAACTACTTCTTTGCCCGTTGTGGTTGCTTTCTGTTCGAATGGTATTGTTTTTGTAAACAGCGCCACCTAGCGGCAGACAACGGAACTTCTTTGTGAGTTCGTGAGTGAGTGGTCATACGACCACCCGCGTAGACGCATGCTTTGTGTGCAGTCGTGGAGTTTACTTTTATGGTTGGTTAGTAAGGTGGCGTTTATTTATTTTGTAAGATCGAAAGAACTCCTTATTACTTGTTTTGTCTAGTTTTTGGAATGAGTCTGATGTGATATAATGTATTAAAAATAACTGAAGAGTCTCGCTATATTTTTCCTCTTCTGGGATTCAGGTCTAACAAATCCTATCTTATAATTACTCATAGTAGTGTCTAACAAATCCTATCTTGTTAGACACTACTATGAGTAATTATAATTAGCTTTCCGATTGCTTAAATCTGGATCTATACTTAAGTATTGACTGTCTCTTTCTCTCCTTATTAACAAGACAACGACGACTTCTCTTAAGTATAGATCAGAGTCTGAGTCGCCTTCTGTAATCCGGACCTGAGTCATTCTCCACCCAGGCCTGTTCTACTATAATTGACGTCAATTGGCCGCTCTGTCTCATAGTAATCGTTTTTGTGGTTTTATTACGAAAGTGAATAAAAATTCTAGGTCTATGGTCACAGATTATCCTGCATCATTCTTCATAAGAACTGATTTTCCTAGTTTTAATTAACTTCTTGATTAAAAGATGGAGTTATTCTTACCTTAGCGTAGTCGATGGGAGAGGCATTCACGGGACAAGTGAACAATCCCTCGCTGAAACAAAAAATAAAAAGAAATCATTTAATTATAAATCTTGCCTATTTAAAATTTATTGACTTCACATTTTTTCCCCCAAGCCTTTCATCAGTTATAAGATAAAATCCTTGCACCTAACGTTACATAATTTTGTATAATATTACTAGCTTTCGTTCCCATAGGAATTAGAGAAAATAATTTAGCCTGTGTGCGATTCCAGACTATAATCTATCTCTGTACTAAATTTCATCCATATCTGTTCAGCCGTTCTGGCGCGATTGAGTAACAAACATCCATCCAAACATCAAAACTTTCACATATTACTAGCTTTCGTTCCCATAGGAATTCGGGAAAATGTTTTAGCCTGTGTGCTATTCCAGACTATAATCTATCTCTGTGCCAAATTTCATCCATATCTGTTCAGCCGTTCTGGCGTGATTGAGTAACAAACATCCATCCAAACATCAAAAATTTCACATATTACTAGCTTTCGTTCTCAAATTCGGGAAAATGTTTTAGCCTGTGTGCTATTCCAGACTATAATCTATCTCTGTACTAAATTTCATCCATATCCGTACAGCCGTTCTGGCGTGATTGAGTAACAAACATCCATCCAAACATCAGAACTTTCACCTTTATGATATCAGTAAGAATTTGTGAGTGTGTTTATTTGTTTGTCCCATAAAGTTTGTTTGTCCCTCCTTACAGTAATAGTTAGGGAACCGAAGAGGACATATAGATAATTTAACAAGAACAAAGTTGTAGGCGAAAAGCTAAGAAGCATCTCGATTACGTCAGCTTTCAAACAAAAAAACCGCATCGAAATCGATTTATGCGTTTAGGAGCTACAATGCCACAGACCGACACATAGATACTCAGATACACAAGTCAAACTTATAACACCCCTATTTTTTTGTCGGGGGTTAAAACAGTCTGAGCCTTTTAAACACACATGTCTAAGTGGTCTGACTATTATTATCTACAAGTAACAATGCTAACTATGAAGGAATTCAAAAGATGTTTAACTACTCAAATTAACGAGAATTAATAATACAATCTTGACCATTAAAAATAACTCGTTTCAAAATGATGATGATTAAAAGTCATAATGAAGCAGGATAAGTGACTAATGTGACTATACAGGAAGATTTTTTTATCACCATCCAAATTTTTTGTACGTAAACTTTATGAAAATTTAACAGACCAGTATTTTTTTGTTTCTACGTTTCATATAAATATTTCAAGCTAGATCATCTGAACCATGAAAATAAATCAACATTTTTGTATGGAAAAAAAATAACATCGTTCAATTGACTTGAAACTTGGTAATTGTACTCTTCAACACAATTTGTGTCACCCGTGTTTCTGCGTTTTACAAAATGCATCCTCTAAGACGTTAAAGAGGGGTATCAATATATGAAAATTTATGAAAAAAAAACTTTTTTCCCTCCTTATTTACGTTCTATCAACGTTACTGACACCGTAAGAAAAATTTGGATGGTGATAAAAAAAACTCTCTGTATAGCGAACTATTAAAACTATTATGACGTTAGCAAAACAATCACATTTGCACGTTATCGCCAAGATGATTGTAGAGTCGGCATATTATTAAACCTGCTGCCATTTGAGTAACATGTACAGTCGTTTAGTGAAGTGGTTTGAAAAAAATATTGATTATAAAATGGTTGTGAGTTTAAAATTGTACTTAATCAAAAAAGATAGGGTGACCACTAATTTTAAATTATTTAATATAATAAAATAACAATTTCACATTTACATCTTACATTTAAATTAGGCCCACAAAATGTTTTTCTTTGTGTCATGGGTTTTTAGTAGTATTATTATAGGTACAAAGTTTACCTTTAAAATTTTCATTTTTTTACCTACTTACTTAAAAATGGTAAAAACTCCTTAGGAAAGACAGTACCTTAAGTTATACTGTAATACTACTTAACACCTCCATATGAGAGTAATAAATTATAATGACTATGACTAGCAAGAAACTCCTAATTCTGTGCAAATACACATCCAGGCTAAAGAACAAACATATATTGTATCCTGTAAGTTTGTGTTTGAACTTCTTTTAAGCGTGTATGTATGAAGCGAATAATGAATGTACAGGAAGCGAAAGAGGTGCGTTTGGACCTCTGTCCTTATGCTCACAAGGTCACAAACGAATTCAAAACAAACAATTGTCCAATTGTGTAATGGTAGTATCTGACAAGATAAGATTTCCCTGAATCCAAGAAGAAAGTCTAGAAGACTCTCTAGCAAGTCTATCAAGATGTATGGAAAATTTTCGGCCGACGAGCGGTCCACCAACCAGTGTGGTGGACTATGGCCTAAATCCCTATCGTGTTTCGAAGGGAGGCCCGTGCCCCTCGGTGGGGACGTATATGGCCTGGTTAAATTGTCCAGTCAAATAATTCACCCTGCCTTCAGGCGCAAAGGTACCGATAACCTTGAAGGAAAATTTCGCGGAAAATCCTTTGTAATTAAAATTATAAATTTTATGATTTGGTCACTTTTCTCCGTGACAGTGCAATTGTAGTAGCGGATAACAATTATCGCACACGGCTTGCGGAACGCTGCGTCGGCGCAGATCGACAGGCTTCATAGATCTCTTGAATATCTCGCGTTGTGAACGTATTTCTGATGAATTTCCATACATACGAGGATACTTTGGAGTTTTCAGGGAGAAAACTAAGATTTATTATGCGATAATATTGGAATTTATGACTAACTGCTGTAAATCTTAAAAATACTTTTAGTAACTTGCTCACACGGTCGTTTTTATATTTTTAAGCCGTATTGTGTCTTAATTGTCCATGTGTTTACGTTACCTATCTAATAATTTCTAAGGCATTGTTTTTCAAAATTTTCACTGAGAGATACCAAGTTCTATCAATCGTTCCTCAATGACGATGATGACCTTTTTATCCGTACAGCAGCTCAAACATAACGGGCTCGTCGTGAAATGCGCCGCGGTCAATTGTCAATAAAGTGTCAAAATGAAAACGGGAGAAGGCGGAGCAAGCTTTTGCGCGGTACCCTCACGCAATAAAATTGAAACCACGAACTGAGTGGCGTGACGCGCAACCATCCAATTAATTCATTTATTTGCAAAAAAATATGGTAGACAACATTTATAGAACATAACATAACATTTAGGTGAGTTAGTCGCGGGCCGTTCTAGCTTAGCGGGTTGCAAAATTGAGAACCAACAAAATAATTTAATTTTGGGTACTCATTTCAATTGACAGCAGCAGGCCGAGTATGATAGTGACAGCGCCGCGACAACACCGCGGTCCTGTGTCAACATTGGCAACGACATATGGCAAGCAAGCCTTTGCGCGGGACCCTCGCGCAATCAAAGTGAAGTTTCAGCGTGAGCCAAGCGCGAGTTTGTCGTTATCGTGCTAGAGCTGCTGGTAACCAATAGCAGTGCCACCGCTAACTGAGGTTTTAGGCAGTTTTGCGTAAAGGTGTAACCTAACAATGACATAAATTCATGTTATAGGTGCAAAGTTATTAGTATAATAAATAATCTGTGACGTTATACCACAGTTTACAACGAAAACTTATTAGGTGTTCATAATTTCTTTATTAATATGCGCAACACGGATCTAAATCTTCTTGCACAGTAATTAAGTTAATGTGTTTTTAATCTACAAAACCACAAGGTCTGTCGAGTATCATGTTATCGAGCTAAATAATCTAGGAGCTATTCATAATACAGGGGAAGCGTACGGCTTCTGCAAGAGTAAGTTTAAGGGAAGGTCTACACTCAGCACAGCATCGTGAAAGAATAACTCCCTTGTCCTTCCTCTACCTCAGTATACATGTTATTCAATTCAATTTAAAACGTTTATTTCAGAAATTAAAACATTATAACTATATTTTAGTGTAAGTATTTTTCTTATTCTATATTTGCAGCAGTTTTAAATAAAATAATTTAATCATGAAGCGCTCGTAGCCCAGTGGCTCTCGCTGATCTCAACCGCTCAGTGAGGTTAAGCAACGTACACAGAGGCAGGGAACCTGATGGGTGACCAAAGTGGCAATTTATCACGAGCGTTTCCGTGCTTCGGAGGGCACGTTAAGCTGTCGGTCCCGGCTGTTGTCGATTGTCTACCGTCGTTAAAACCAAGTCAGAGGCCATTGTGCGGTTTGAAAACTCTGACACCAGGGTTAACCAAGTTCGCCACACACTTGACTATACCTACACGATAAGAAGAAGATGATTTAATCATAAATTGCTCCTGTTTCCAAAATTAATATAAAATGATACACTGCAACGTAAAAGGCGACCCCAACCCTATGTTTTTACTTCTGACAGTAAAAGAGGGGTGTTATAAGTTTGACGTACGTGTGTGTATGTGGGTCTATCTGTGGCATCGTAGCTCCTAAACGAATGGACCGAATTAAATGAGATTTTTGTAGTTTGAAAGCTGACGTTCAAGCAATATCTTTTTTTGTTATATATTTATTTTATTTTAAATGGGGTTGGCCCAAAATGTGGCCACGATAACTTTAGATTAGTCAATTGAGTCGATTACTGAAATCGAATCAACCGATTTTTCGTTAAAGAGGAGTTAGACAATACCAAGCCAGTGTGAACCAACCTTAACTCCATTAATAAACTAAGACAAGTCCATAGCTTCTTCCAAACACCCACAGCCATGTAGCAGTGTAACAAAAACCCGGGTTTTTCTCAATGCGCTCGTAATTAGACGATAATGCGAAGAAAATTATGGACCGCCTCTTGCGCGTGCGCTGCTGTGGAGGTTTTTGTCGCGTCTCGCGTTTCCGGTCTAGGGCTGTCATAAAAAAGCGTGAAACATCTGATTTACACAGAATTTCCTCGAAAAATACCATTACAATCTAGCAGAGGTGATTTAAACCCCCGACAAAAAAGAGGAGTGTTATAAGTTTTACGTGTGTATATCTGTGTATCTGTATGTCTGTGTATCTCGGTTTCTGTCTGTAGCATCATAGCTCCCAAACGAAGGGGCCAATGTTAATCGTCAACAACCGGGACCGACAGCTCCAAAACACGGAAACGCTCGTGATAAATTACCATTTTGGTCAGCTATCAGGCTCTCTGCCTCTGTGTTAGTTGCTTCACCTCACTGATTGGTTAAATAGAACAGAATTAGCCACTGGGCTACGAGTGCTACTATACCACACTATAAGGAAGGAACTTGGAAGCATTGAGATATAAGTACTAGAGTGGACACCGCCAATGGGCGGTTTTCCACTCGACGGCACGGCAACAGCACGGCACCGGCGCCGGTAACCATGAAAACAAAAATTAATGACAAGGAGTCATCGTCGTGCCGGTGCCGGCGCCGGTCAGTGGAAAAACCTCTCATATGCTTTCATACATTTTTGCTTCCCGCCGTTGCCGGCGCCGGTGCCTTGCCGTTGCCGTGTCGTCAAGTGTAAAACCGCCCAATCGCTCATTTGTAGCACGGTTGTGGTCCATGGGCCAGGCGTGCTTAACTCTGCAGGCGGCGGCGGGCGCTAATCTATGAGTAACGAGACACTCCAAGTGCGACTTGCGCTTCCATATTTTGTTCACAATGTCTACTGTATGCGCTAGTAATATTACTTCAATGCCTGCCAGCCCTAATCCTAGTGCAACGTTTTTCTTAATTATTGGTTTAATAAGAGCAATGGTACGTAACGTTTGGCGCGGATTTATAGTTTGCCTGTAACGTCGTCGTTACGATTATTAAGTCATTTGTCTTCTAGAACACATTTCGGAAACTAATCTCTTGAAAAAAGCGCATGCGATGACGGTAACTATTAATTAATCGGGATTTTAAACGAAATAGAATAACAGACATACCTTTCATAGGAGAGTTGTATGAAAGTACAAATCCTTTCATGGAAGAGTTTTATATATTTTTTTTAGTAATTACCTAATCTGGACTTGTAGACAGTCATCCAAATGCAGTTAATACCACTTTAAATATCATACTGTCTCTTTTCGTCTTGTTGACTTGAATACAAATGAGACCTGCCTCCTAGTAATCCATCCCAGGCAACGACACTTAATTCTTTTCTGAATCTGAGGTCTCGTCCTATGGTCTCATGCGTTTTGGTAGGCTCTGTAAAGGGCCGTCTGGTTTGCGACCACCCTCCTACCGAAGTTCGACGCCAAACAGCTTGCTGTGTTCCATCGGTGCGTGGGAGTACCAGTACCTTATGGTCAAGATTGAGGTCAAGAGTTAACCCATATTATAATAAATAAATAAAAAAAGTGATGAAGATAATCCAAATTTATAAATTGTATAGAATTGACAGATAAAAAGTGGTCAGTCTAGTCAATCCTGTATATTTTATAACTATCAATCTTAGGATTTTGTACCTTTCTATGAAAACTTATTATGTAGACAAATAGTTTTATGTACGGATTTCTATTTAATTATCACTTGCTCAACGGTAAAGGATAACAACGTGATGAAAACCGCACGTCTAAGAAAAATCATACCCGCATTTGGCCAGCGTGGTTGTTTCGAAAGCACACGGGCTGAAAAAAAAACAAATACAAATAGTTTTATCTTTAAAAATAACCTCTTTGACCTCACATCCGTGAATTAACAGTCCAATTTTCACCTAAACTATAAAAGCAGTCAGTTGTAATTACGGAGTAATGACCGAATACATTTTGACATTCCTCGGTTATCTTTATTACTCTGAGAAGTTTACTGTGAGGTAACTTTACCTCTTAATTAGTCGATACAGATTGTGGTGGGCGTGGCAAAACGACACTAGTATCACTCTTAGCCTAGTGACGTTTACTGAAGTTAAGCAAGGTGCAAGGGAGCAGGGAACTTTTTTTTCTTAACAGCCCATAGACGTCCCCACCAAGGGGCACGGGGATATTAAGCCACACTGGCCAAATGCGGGTTGGTGGTTTCTTGGACAGGCGGGTTTCATCACGATGTTTTCTTTCACCGCTGAGCAAGAGATAATTAGAAATCCGTACATGAATCTGAAAAGACGAATTTAATCGTACAGGCCGGGCCCGCACCAGGGTTTGAACCCGCAACCTTCCGATTACAAGTCTGGCTCATTACCACTGTTGGAACTTGATGGTAACCAGTGTTTCGAAGGGCAGTGGTAAGCCGGGTTAGTTTGAGGTTATTTGGCGCTATTTGACTTGTCCACATTTTTTTTTACTAGCGACCCACTCCAGCTTCGAATAGGATCTAGGTAGTTATCGATTGACCGCAGTCATTCAATATAGTCGCTTCTGACTATACGACGACTTTAGGAAAGTATTATATCAAGCAAGATAAACGCACTTCCCATATGTGCAAGTATCAGATTCTTCTTATCGTGTAGGTATAGTCAAGTTTGTGGCGAACTTTACTAACCCTGGTTATCAAAGATAAGTATCAGTACTTTTACTGAAACTATTGACGTTACCATTCAGGTAGGTATCTACTATTTTTTAAAGTATTTTATAGAGAGAAAACATGGAGAAAACGACTGGACTGAACGAAAGCTATGAGAAATCTGAGTCGAATCATAGAAAAGCACGGCAAAGCAAGCAAATTGGTTTTGATTATTATATGTATAACCTTTCGCTTAACGCATTCTAAGAAGATAGTTATCGTGGAGGTAGTACCTCCATCCAGTACTATAAGGAAAAAAAACACGTTTGACTCTCAGAGCATTGCTATTAATTACAACCTAATTACAACAAAAGATCAATCGCTTTCAGTTTAAACATATGCAAATAGCATTTCGTGTAAAGTGTAAGACTGTTGCATGCAGGCAATACCGACAGCGCATTTGACACTCTACTGCAACTATAAGTTACTACGTGACAGGTTGCTCTTGGCGTTCACGCTCTTGTTCCTCGTTTTTTTTTCTAAAGGTCGTTGCTCTGATTAGTCATGCTTGAGCGAATGTTGACATAAGTTGTGTGGATGTGCGAGAGCATGTTGCATTGCGGATAGGGTGTGACCACAAGGTCCATTTGTCATATTAAGTAATTGTAAGTATAGTCTGTTATTTGTTTATCGGTTTGTTAATAATAATCGGTCTTAGATATATAAATATATTTATATTTATTGAACATGGATGGGGATGTATATGGGATGGTAAAAAAATGTAAATATGTTTAAAAAAAATACATGCAAGCAACCAAAACAGTCGTTTAGAAATATTAATGTAAGCCTTTAGCCTCACATTTTCTTAACGACTATTTTATATTTCTTTCTATTTACGGTCTAGTTTATCTAGGTCCTTGCCCAAAAGTGGTCCTCAGTCTGAAGAAAATAAAATAACCTCGGTACGTATACTTTGTTTTGCACATACCACGTTATCATATGTTGCTATTCTGGTTAATAAGTAACTTTAAATTACAGAAAATTTATCAGCTCACCAAACTAAAAAAACTTTCCCCAAGGTATAAAAAGACGAAATATACTCGTACGTACTTATGAGAAAAACTAATCTCTATGCAGCTTGAATAATTAAGAAAGAGATAAGCTGTTGGTAATCTCTTAAGTTGTATTGTAGCGTTTACAACGTTTATTTGAATTTTAGTTCCAAAAAATATATCCAGATGGCGCTGGCATTTTTGTAAAACGAGGTATTAAGATGTTCTGGCGATTTTTTTATTTGATAATTTATATACGGACAGGTTACTCATTTACACAACGAAAGCCGGCGCTATTGCGAGCGAGATAATGGCGACGTCAAGGTCAATATGTATAGCCTGATGTGCTGCTGTGTGTACAAAATACTTCTTAACTCAATGGTAGTTTTATTGTTCTGAAAAATTACATTGAATGCCTTTGACGGTGGACAGGACAAGGAGTTTTTACAACCACAGTAAATAAAGTTTTTTTTAACATTCTCGTGGGTTCATGGATTTTTTTAATTACATGGGAAAAGTAACTTTCTAAAGTGTCACTATTAAATTTAAACCGTGTGGTGATCGGTTGAGAATAACACCTACCCACCGTCGTAAGAGGCGACTAACACAAATGAGACCTGCCTCCTGGTATAAAAATCCATCCATCCCAGGCAACGACACTTAATTTTTTTCTGAATCTGAGGTGTCGTACTATGGTCTCATGCGGTGTGGAAGGCTTTGTAAAGGGCCGTCTGGTTCGCGACCACCCTCCTACCGAAGTCCGACGCCAAACAGCTTGCTGTGTTCCGTCGGTGCGTGGGAGTACCTGTGCCTTTATAGGCATTTTCTGGGTTAACTCGCTCCATCGTTGACCTCATATTTGACCTTATGGTCAAAATTGAGGTCAAGAGTTAACGCATCTAATAATAAAAAAATTAAAAATTAGTCACTCCATTCGCATGTGTTCACGCCCTAAGTTTCTAAGACAGCTGATATGAAATAGGAAGTCAGGAATCGACAGTCTTACGCTTACTTATTGAACATTAAGTAATATTACTTAATGTAAAGCAGTGCTAAGTAGATAAGTAATTGACGTAATTGATAAGAAGTTTAATAGAAAAGCGAATTAATGTAAGGATGCAAGCTGGAGATGGTACAGTCAACAGCACATCAGGTTACTCCAAACTGTCAAATTTCCCCAATAAATAGTAAACTGTAATGCTTGGAGATAAAATTGAAAATCCATTGAAGAAATTTGACAGTTTTGGAAGCATAGTATTTTATTTGAACGTATCTAAGGTCCGGCGTATTAAAGAATGTGACTCAGACTCAGACTCTGAGCTATACTTAAGTAGTAGTCGCTTTTGTCATTTCTATAGTGAGAGAAAGAGACAATCTATACTTAAGTATAGATCAAGATTTGAGTCTCCTTCTGTAGTATGGGCCTCAGACTCCGATCTATAGCGTCAAAACGAAATCAGTGGCCATCATACAAATGGTATTTTACGCTTTGTTATGTTCGAGAATTTAAAATTAATAAAGTTAAAAAAATATATCTTTTGTTTTATTGAATAGGCCAAAGAAAATATAAATATTCAACACAGGGTGCCAAATAACAGAGCATACCCTTTACTTTCTATAGAAGTACTATACGTAATATTACGTAGTTGACTTCTGCTTTTATTTTTAACCTACGCAATATTGCGTATTGGCACTCAATGGGCTAAGTAGTAGTCGCTTTTATCATTTTCATAGTGAGAGAAAGAGACAATCAATACTTAAGTATAGATCAAGACTTGAGTCTCCTTTTGTAATATGGGACTAAGTGTAAGTTCGTTTTTTTTATCTAGGCAACAAATATAGGTGACTTGAAAGTACCTAGTTAGCAGAAATAAATTAAAAATGTGAAACAGCCCAACTGAATAACTGTCCCAAAAGAACATAAAATATGAAAAAAAAAAAATACTCCTCAACTTGTGGGATCAAATAATTGGCCTTTTCAAGGAAAGTCTAACAATTTCTTCGAGAAAATCTGACTATTTTTTTCGATAAATCTGTACAAAGTTCCCTAGTTTTTTTTATTATAAGATGGGTTAACTCTTGACCCCAATCTTGACCATAAGGTCACAGATAAGGTCGATGATGGAGCAAGTTAACCCAGAAAATGCCTATAAAGGCACAGGTACTCCCATGCACCGCCGGAACACAGCAAGCTGTTTGGCGTCGGACTTCGGTAGGAGGGTAGTCGCCAACCAGATGGCCCTTTACAGAGTCTACCACACCGCATGAGACCATAGGACAACAGCCTCCCCTAGAATTTCTCCCCTAGAATTTCTCCCCTAGAATTTCGCCACTTAATTTAAAGTCCCCCATTTAAAACGATTTTATAAATTTTTCGGGTGTATATCATATCTATTCTTACCTTCTTCAAAAATCAACAAACCTCTAAAAAAACAAACTTCGCGAAAAAAACTTAGAATGTGCCTGCTACCTACTCTTCCCAGGTATTCAGTAAAAGTCTGTAAGGGGGATGCGAGGGTTTTGCTGTATAATGGGCGAACGGCTGACCGCCTGTCACCATTATACATCATGTTTCATCTTTTTATGAACCATTGATGCTCGCCTACCTCGTATGGGATTACAGGCGTGTATTTTGTGAGGTTCCAAATCTAATCTTACCTTCTTCAAAAACCAACAAACTCCTAAAAAAACTTCCGGTTCAATCAGCACACAGTGTTACAATTTCCCTATTCATCAAATCATAACCTAATAATAGGTTTAACCGACTGATTGGTGTTATTTAACAGCCCGTAATAACTAGCCGGTTAACGTAGTTTACGTGTTAAGAAGGCATTTGATTGACGCTTAGTTTGTTTATTATTGCAAAAAGAAAATAATTACGTGGTCTGATAGTAACATGTAATAATTTAGGATTTTTGTGATTTATCGATGTTGACGGAAATGTGTCTAAAGATTGATAAATAGCTAAAACAAGTGTCCACTATAATAGTTGCTAGTGTACTGAAAGATGTTGTAATACATAATTTAAACACCTAACGTGCTAAGCGTCTTAATAAGGTACTTTTCAAACACTTGACTGGTAACAACATGCAGTGACCCTAAATTTAAATTAGCTATGAAACTAAACAACTTTCCTATACTAAGTCAATCATTCTCATACATAATGTCGTTGTACACAGATTTATATACATACATACGCTCACGCCTGTAATCCCTAACGGGGTAGGCAGAGCAGCAGTGGTTCTAGAAAACCGCCCAATGCCACGTTTGACACAAATGATGAGGGTTATTAGATGGAACATGTTGTGTAATGATGAGAGGTGGTCAGCCTTTCGCCTATTATACAGCAAGACCCTCACGTTCCATTTACTGATTTTTACAGTATGCCTGGGAAGAGTAGGCAGCTGGCACATCCTTTTTTTTTCTTTCACTGAATAACTTTCCATAAATATTTATGAAATTATAAAAAAAAGATTTAAAGACAAATCAAGTGATCGCAGAAGTTTTTTGGAGAGGAAATGATTTTTTTTCACGTTTCGACTTATGTTTCTTGGGGAAAGTCGGTAGTTTCATGGGCTGATTCATATCAATATTTTTTGCTGACTAATTTAAAGTCACCCAAATAAAAGGCATTTTTTTGCATAGGCATACAATTCGTTTGAATGAATGAATGAAATATACTTTATTGCACACCAAACACAAACAAAAAGAATAGCCCAGTTGGTAATGAGCCAGACTTATAATACCTACGAAGGTCGCGGGTTTAAATCCTGGTGCGGCCGGGACTGTACCACTAAATTCGTCTTTTCGGATTTATGTACGGAATTCTAATTATCACTTGCTCAACGGTGAAGGAAAACATCATGATAAAACCCCAAGAAAATTCATTTCGAAAGACGAGCAGACCGCCAACCCGCATTGGGCCAACGTGGTGGACTATGGCCTAAATCCCCTTCGTGTTTCGAAGGGAGGCCCGTGCCCCTCGGTGGGGACGTATATAGGCTGGTAAAAAAAAAACAAAGCAGTTTGGTTCCTTTAGCTCAATAGGCTGGCCTACCTGAGATTTTTTTATCGTTCCCACCCTACTATTGTAATAGACTATATACTTCTTGTGTCTGGGAGTTTTGATATTGGGATATTTCTGTGAGTCTTTCAAAAGTCTTATAAAGGAACCGTGATGTCAGATATGTATACTAAATAATTGTTTTCCCAGGAACATGACTCGCAAAATAAAATCTAATCTTGGTATTCTCTCACAGCATTTACATCCTGTTTATGTAGCTAATAAACAGCAAAATGTGTAAACAAATCGTCTTAGTCAATAAAACGACCAAGTCGGCAGATGTAACCAATACCGCTGGGAAACCGCACGCTGCTGCGCCGGCGCTGCATAGCTCGTCAGCACGCACCTCCATACGTAGGCTGATTCTTAAGGTGATTTTCTATGTAAAATGTTGTAGAGGAAAGAAGTGTTAACTTTATAGACTTAGAGTTTGAAAAAAACTTTTAATTGTAGCATACTTAAGTGTTCACTGTTCACAGTATAATTACGATGCATTTTGACATTTTTTGGTTATGTTTCTATTTCATTTATGTTATTGTAAGTTTTTTTTTTATATGAAAGGTATTTTATAGTTTTTAAAATGCATTTTTGGCTAAAATAAAGCTTCAAACATAAAAAAACAACGGGTTGCACTATGGGACGGCACGGCAGAAGTGAAAACTTGAACATTAACGCTGTGCATTAATATTTAATTTATTTTTTTCTATGCTGACACCGGATGACATCTTGACTTTTGCAGTTTTAATTTCCTATAAAGTCCATCCATAAATAAAAGTCTTAAAAGGTAAACAAATATGGCGGAATGTGTAACCATAGACTACTATAGTGGTGTGGTGTATGTCGAATAATGTCGATGTCGGCAAAATTACTAAGTGCATTTCTGCTATTGCTATTTAAGGCAATATAATAGGTGAAGAAGTAAAGAAGAACACAGATGAAGTAAAATACATTTTTACCATTGCCCCTCGAAAAAGGGTCCGTTATTCTTCAAAAACAGTGAATAAAACGCTGTTTATTTCACTGAGTGAATAAAACATTTTGAATTTGGAACATGCGCGAATATACTGATTTTAGTAAGAAAACAAAAGAAAATGTGCAAGGAGGTTGCATACTCTCGCTATAAAAACTTACTAAAACTTGGCTGTATGTAATAAATGGCTGTATGGAATATGTCTCGGTTAAAAATTTTAAATTTAGAATAAGGAATTCAGCCAATTTTCTGTGCAATTTTCATGCAATTAAAAGTTTCTGATAAAAGTTTTTGTCTCAAAATCATAAAAAGAGTTCGACGTCCAGCGATGAAAGTGAACCTCTCGTTCCAGAGTCATTTCGCGTTAAAGCAGCAGCTATTGTTGATAATTTACTGTCACAGAGTAATTATTTTCTTTTTCTCGTAGTCAATGGTAAAAAGTAGAGTACCTAACACGTGAAAAAAAAATTCACGGCTCTTGTATCCCTCGACCCGCTCAGGATTCTAATCTAGAATCCTTCGCTCCTCTCGGGATACAACTCAATGCCTCGAAAAGAATTCACCTTTTTTTCACTTGTTGGGTAATCTACTATTATTACAAATAGCATTTGTGCGAGGTGTCGTTAGAGTTGAAAGCCAAGTTGTGGAGTGTTTGAAAGCTGTTAAGTAGTTGTTTTTTTCTGTGTGCGGTGTTCTAGTAATCTCATTGAAAATGCTTTTTTGCTAGATAACCGGACAGAATTGAAAACATGACCATTTACAATAAATTTTTTACCATTTAATGACAAGTTCTTTATTTTCCTCTGACATGTATGCAACAATATGTTTCGGCAATGTTTTTTTTTAAATTTGGCGCACCAGAATAGCCTCAAGTTTTTATCGATATGAAAGAACATCCCATCCCTATCCACCAAAGACAATACAGAGTATTTAAAATGTCAGTTGTAGGTTTGAAATTACAGCGATCTCGGTTTTCTGCAAAAAAATAAGTATTTTACGATAAAATGGACATATTATTATAGAAATAATGGTGTTGCACGTGATTACCTAGATGTTACAACAATTACTTACTTGTTATTGCGTGTGATTACACCAGGAATGTGTATTTTTCTTCCGGTAACAGGTTTGTTTACAACTTAAGACTTTTAATTATGGATGGACTTTATTTATCAAACACCTCTCCGCCTTATGGATTTTCGATTACGTTCACGTGACAGACACGTGACCCTGACACGAGTTTAACATTTTTTACCCATACTTCAAAGTGCACAACGCCGCTAAAGAAATTTTTGACTTCAAAAACTTGTAAACACTGTAATTAAATTTACACATTTAATCATATTTTATTAATATCAGTGTCTGCTTTGTAATTTTGATGTACGATAAAGGATTTACATATGTACTTAATGATCGTAATAATAAAATAGAATTGTATTTTAAACTTCAATATGTACAGCAGCTAAATCTGTTATTAAAATCAGAATATTTCAAATTAAAGTGGCGATTTGATTGCATAGCGCAACTGACATTCTGTTATAGCTAGACTTGGGTATAAAATTTTACGTTGCATTGCATTGGTGGATAGCGCGTTCACCAAGGTTTCTAATTAAGTATAAATGATTGCAAAATATAGTACTTATTTAATATCTTTCCTTTTACTTGTGTCCTTTATTAGGCAAGTAAAATATATTTTTTTAAATGTCTATCAAAATCTATCTACTTAGTGAGCAAACAAAAAACTTAGGTGTAAATACACTGTGTTTTTTTGTTTGCATGTTATTTGTAACTATTTGTATGGCGTGGAAGCAATAAAACATTTAATTTTATTTATATTTCTAAAATTAAGGATGTGAATTAACCCGTGAAACGGAACAACTTTCCTTTAGGAAAAAGATTGAAACATAAAAAAAAATTCGCCACACAACTTGTGCGATCAGCTGATTTACCTTAGACTAGCTTCCCGCGCGGGACTTCGTTCCCGTGGGAATTCGGGAAAATCATGTACCCTATGTCCATCCCGGATAATGTAGGATTCTATTGGTGAAAGAATTTTTCAAATCGGTCCAGTAGTTACGGAGCCTATTCGATGCAAACAAACAAACAAACAATCAAATCTTTCCTCTTTATAATATGTACTAGCTTCCCGCGCGGGACTTCGTTCCCGTGGGAACTCGGGAAAATCATGTACCCTATGTCCATCCCGGATAATGTAGGATTCTAATGGTGAAAGAATTTTTCAAATCGGTCCAGTAGTTTCGGAGCCTATTCGATGCAAACAAACTAACAATCAAATCTTTCCTCTTTATAATATGTACTAGCTTCCCGCGCGGGTCTTCGTTCCCGTGGGAATTCGGGAAAATCATGTACCCTATGTCCATCCCGGATAATGTGGGATTCTAATGGTGAAAGAATTTTTCAAATCGGTCCAGTAGTGCCGGAGCCTATTCGATGCAAACAAACAAACAAACAATCAAATCTTACCTCTTTATAATATGTATAGATATAGACAAAATTATTTTTTGAGATTTTCATAAGGGTTTCTCAGTTTTGTAAGGCAGACGAGGTAAAGTTTCGCTAACTAATAGGTAAGTGACCCAATATTCATAGTTTCATACAAACTGCAAATCTAAATATATAAAAGGAGAAACTGACTGACTGACTGACTGACTGACTGACTGACTGACTGACTGACATATCAACGCACAGCCTAAACGGCTAAACGTAGGCACTTGAAATTTGGAAGGGACGTAGCTTAGGTACCGTAGAGGTGCACTAAGAAAGGAATTCCCGAAATTCCCACGGGAACGGGAATTAGCTGGAAAATTATTTTGTATGAAAAATCTAAACCGCTTGACGCTTAAAAGCGCGCTAGACGCTTGAAATTTGGCATGCAGGTACCTTAGTAAACTTAAAGCTTAGTTGCAACAGGATATTGCAAAATTCCCACGGGAACGGGAGTTAGCGGGAAAAAACTTCACGCGGTTCCCGAAGTTCACGCGGGCGAAGCCGCGGGCGGAAAGCTCGTAAACAACATAATCTCACGCTGTTGTTCGCTATTAGCCTAAAGAATTCTAAATCCTTTAACAAACATTATATTCACGGGCCCAACGTGAGCTTAAGTACTAAATAATGCAACGCTGCATCTCATTGGCACAGTTTAGCCCACTCTTTGAATGCACTATCCATTAGGCTAGGTATTAGGTAAAGGTCCCTTTATTTTGTCAGGTTTTGTAAATTATCAAATAATGTACGGATTTTCATGTAGGTACTAAGTCTGACTGTGAAAATGAAAAATCACATAGCTGAAAGTTGAAAATACAGAAACCCTGAGTTCAGATTATCATGAAATGATTTTCCAGTTCAGTTTTATTTAGGAAATTAAAAAAAAACCTTCACTTGAGACGTGAGCTCTAATTATTTTATTTATTGTGACCATTAGGTAATAGGTATATAACTATGGCACTATAACTTTAACTATATCATTGCACTATAACAATGTGCCATGGTTATAGGTATTAGGTTGAATTAAAAACTATTTGAAAACCTGTTCACACGGACAGCATTTAGCCACATACAATATAATGTAATACTGTGATTTAGCTTTGATTTTGTACAGTCAAGAGCAGGTCACGCTTTACACTACCAGTTTAAGCTGAGCTCTGATTAATCCTTGACACTTTGGTCCAAAGTGTCAAGCTTGACGTGCTCTTGAGTGTGCAGGGCCCGTTATTTAGCTAGAGTATTGTTGACCAAAGGGTAGATCTCGCTTCCAATAGGGAGCCATATTCGATGTTTGAGTCGAATACTATTGCTCTCAAATTCGTTATACATTTCTTCTGCACCAAGCAATTTTTACTGGAGGTTAGTGGAGATGTAAGCCAAACGCAGCAATGTACAAAAATCGACGTCTTTCATTCGTCATCGACAGGATCAGTAATAGCTCCCCAGCTAATAAGAAGCGTGCGCCAGCGCATCTATCGAATACCGTTCGACGTTCACACGCAATAGTTATGTAGTACGTCCACGACGATTACTCCCATCTAAAAGGGTAATTATTGTTATTGCGGTTTTGTTTTTGTTATGCTGATTTGTTTTTGTCGATTGATAGTTATTGATAGAAACCTTTTCGTAGTTACTTTCAACTAATTAGCAGCTCTAGCACGATAACGACAAACTCACGCTCGGTTCACGCTGAAACTTCACTTTGATTGCGCGAGGGTCCTGCGCAAAGGCTTGCTCGCCCTATGACGTTGTCAATGTTGACATTTTAACATAGGACCGCTGCGCAGCGGTGTTGTCGCTGCGCTGTCACTATCGTACTCGGCCTGCAGTTGAAAATAACTATGAAAAGGTTTCGTTGGAAGGCCTACTACGAAAACTTAGATTGTTGGTGGTTTCCACCCAATAGTTGCGAACGAAACAAAAAGTCTCAAAAGATCAAAAATCCCTCCGATTGCCATATTATTTTTATTTTATTTCATCAAACTGTAAGCCTTGATAAAAATTAAATGGAAACAAAAAATAAAATTATAATAGATTCCCTTATTTACCCGACTGCGCGACGCAAAGGAGGGTAATGTGTTTATCAGCCTATGTATGTATGTATGTATGTTTGCACCTTTGCGGCACTATTTAGACCAAACGCGTGGGCAGATTTTACTGGATTTACTGGATTTACGTCGTTGGATTCGTCATGATGGCGCAAATGTCATAGAAAGTATAAAAATTTGAAAAATCAAAATGGCCGATTTTAGACGCCAAAAAGAAAATAATGAAAATTGACTAACTATATCAAGTGGGGTATCGTTGAATAGGTATTAAACAGAATTACCGTTTAGGATATAACGATTTAAAGTTGGTTAGTAACGATTTTCTCTTAAATGTAGGCTTTTAATTCGGAAATTGTTAAATTTTTATGCAAGTGAGATACCTATATATACTTACAGCTAATGAGAAAATAAAATATATATATATATATATATATATATATCTGATGCTGTCGCTGTTAAAAAAACCCGACTGCGTAATAAAAACTGAAAAGAAAAAATAATGGGTCCCGATTGTTAAAATTGTTACGTTATTCAATAATATACAATAATAAAAGTCTCTACTGGACTTACTTGTTTTTTTCTTTTCAGTTTTTATTACGCAGTCGGGTTTTTTTTATTATCAAAAAAGATTACAACTTGCGACAAATGGTTAACTAGCCATTTTGAATAATATTAATTAACAGAATAAATTCAAATTCAACATATTTATGTATTTCAGATAAACACCCTTAATGTTAGTAACAAAACTGTTACTTAACAATTAATTAAACACCCGTACAATTTCAACTATCTAAACGGTATGGTAATCTAGGCACATAGAGACTGGCGCCTGGCGCTTAGCATTTAGCACCTCTTTGTCTGGCGCCAACAGCCTCAGTGCTGTAATTACTCGCATAAAATGACAATAACAACTCTAGGGACATTGTTTCAAGGCCTACTCAACCTTCTTTTTAACTAGTTACGATAAAGTTAAATATATTAAAATTAAAAACGATAAAATTGACTCCTGAAAGTATTAGAGCTGACGCAAGAAATGTGATGTATAATCTATTACCTGCAAAATCCCGGGAGAAATATATGAAAGCCTATGGTAATTTTATTGAATGGAGAAATGCAAGAGGTTATATACCTACTATTTAATTTCAATTTAGATATTACTCTATTGTTATTATATAATAATATCACAATAACATATGAGGCGCCTTTTATTTTCTAAGTGGGTGATGAAAAGTAGAGTGTATCACTCGGGCGCAAAATATTTTTGGCTCGGGCGACGTACTTTGAATCCCTCGCTACGTTCAGGATTCTACTAAAGAATCCCTCACTTCGCTCTGGATTCAAAAAAGCGCCCTCGCAGTAAAAATATTATTTTGCTCCCTTATGATACAATCTACTATTATATGAGTGGCTTTAAATTAGTTATCCAAACTTTAGGGGCTGATTTTCTTCATGAAACCGAACAACTTTCCCCAAGGAACACCTATAAGAAATTCACAAAAAATATTTTCGAGTCCCTACTCCCTATTAAAAGGCTAGCTGATTTGCCTTTTAATGGGGACTCAAAAAAAATATTTGTTTAATTTTCGAATTTAACTAAATACTGGGTGAAAAAGAACCTCCTAGCTATAATTAAAAATCCTGAATCAGTATCATTCAAAGAACAACTTTTTGAAAAAAAATTTTTTTTTTTATATTTTTTAAATGGGAATAGTTCATTTTTTGCCTAAAAGTAGACATTACTCCTACACCAGGCACGCGAGGGGTGCGGGTAGCGCTCGGGAAGTGCGCCCGAGTGGTGTCTACGTTTAGGAAAAAAAATCCCCCCCCAAAAAAAAAAAATAATAATAAAAAAAAAAAATAAGTGTTCAGTAAGTGATACTGGTTCAGGATTTTCAATAAAGCGAGGAGGTTCTTTTTCATCCTCTATAATTGGGTGAATTTTAATAAGTTAGCGAAAATTGAGGATAGCAATCAGCCAAGTAAACTGAACAAATCCCTAAGGAATATTGTTCTTGTCCGATTCATCTGCCTTATTTACATTTTTTTTTCTGAATTTTATATAGGTTCCTAGGAGAAAGTTGTTCTGTTTCATGAAAAGAATCACCTCTAAAGTTTCGCTAACTAATTGAATGTCCACCTAAACAGTTTTAAATCCTTACTATCCTTACTTAATATTATAAATGCGAAAGTAACTCTGTCTGTCTGTCTGTCCGTCTTTCACGCCTAAACTACTAACCGATTTTGATGAAATTTGGTACAGATATAGATTAGACCTTGAGAAAGGACATAGGATATATTTTATCCCACAGCTGACCATGATATAACCTGTAGTCCACGCGGGCGGAGTCGCAGGCGGAAAGCTAGTATATTATAAGAGGTTTTTACCATGATTTCTGTTTAAAATGAGTATCTGAAATTTCGGCGCCGGATACTCTTTTCAAACAAAAATAGTGGTAATATATTATAAGAACCCGTTACAATATGTTAAAAACTAGTGAAAATTACCGCGAGAATCTTAAACAATATCTAAATATATAAAAGGAGAAACTGACTGACTGGCTGACTGACTGACTGACATATCCACGCACAGCCTAAACGGCTAAACGTAGGCACTTGAAATTTGGAAGGGACGTAGCTTAGGTACCGTAGAGGTGCACTAAGAAAGGAATTCCCGAAATTTCCACGGGAACGGGAATTAGCGGGAAAATCCTTTTGTATGAAAAATCTAAACCGCTTAAGTTAGACGCTTGAAATTTGGCATGCAGGTACCTTAGTAAACTTAAAGCTTAGTTGCAACAGGATATTGCAAAATTCCCACGGGTACGGGAGTTAGCGGGAAAAAACTTTTGTATGTAAAAATCTAAATTGCGAAGTTGCGGGCATCAGCTAGTATATTATAAACATCTTTGTTGATGATATGTGCCGTTTCTAATCTTCAAATGTGATATAGGTAAGAACCCTACTCTTCTTATATGTACATTTTTTTCTCGCTAATCGTCGCAGGCGCAGCTCGATCCGTTATTTCCCGCTACGAGCGCTTCCTCACAAACCTGTCCCCTTTGCATACGCATGCATATATGTATATATCTGTATCTTATTTGCTTAGATATTGTAGTTCTGACTTATTCTTCATCTTCTTATTAAACTCAAACAAATGGCTTAAAGGGTTTTGCAGACGAGGGCTTAAAGGGTTTTGCACTCTGTTTGAAAAACATACTTGTTTTATCTGAATTTCATAGGAAGTGAAGTCTTTATGTAACTTTAACGTCAAATAGAAATGTTCATTTTATATGTGAAGAAAAATTAACATTTGTTTAAGAAAAATAGCGATAGGCACAATGTAAATACTAGGACCAAGCATAATCTGGATGTACTTGACAGTCGTCACCACAAGGTCAGGGTCAATGTATACGTGTTACCATGTGTATTCAAAATTTACCTTTGGACAAATTTAAGACAGTAATTAAATAAAAACTTTGCAAAAAGAGCTATTAAAAAATTTCTGATTATCTACCAGACAGGCAGTCATGGGAATGAACTGCTCAGCTCTAGAGTTATTTCAGATTTAGTTAAAATTGGTAAATAAGAAAATTTGTAATGCGATTTAAAGGAGCAACCTCAGAGTTTCTTGCCTGTTCTTCTCTGAGGAAGACTGCACCTTTGCGAATAGGCGTAGAGTCAGTAGGGTCAAAAGAACGAATGCGTAGGTATGTATTTAAATCGTTTAATGTATGTTTGTATGTATTTCATTGTAATCTTGACTTGTTTTAAGTAGCATCCTGAATATCCTATAAAATAAAGTTTTTTTCTATTCTATTCTATTCTAATACCTTTTTGTTTTTAACTCCATGTATATTCGCATTGTGCAGTCTTCCTCCGGGAAAAAAAGGAACGAAACATTGAGCTTTGAGCGTATTGTCCCGCTTCTCATTCGGGGTACGCTTGACCATGATCTAGGATTAGCCAGGTCAGGTCATTACACTATAGCGACCGCATTCTGACATCCATGACCCTAGTAACACGGGAGCTTGACCTTTTTTTTATTAAAAATAGTTCGCTCTTGACCACAATCTAGCACAAGGACGAAGATGCGGTTGAACATGTAGCAAGCTCAAAAAGCCTATTCACTCGAACTTTAAAGAGATTCGGATGAACTCAGAAATACAGACGCAGGCAGGGAATTCCATTCCTTGGTAGTGTGCAAAATAAAAGATGATGGGAATTCCATTCCTTGGCAGTGCGCAAAATAAAAGATGATGTGAATTCCATTCCTGTCAGTGCGCAATATAAAAGATGATGGGAATTCCATTCCTGGCAGTGCGCAATATAAAAGATGATGGGAATTCCATTCCTTGGCAGTGCGCAAAATAAAAGCTGATGGGAATTCCATTCCTTGGCAGTGCGCAAAATAAAAGATGATGGGAATTCCATTCCTTGGCAGTGCGCAATTTAAAAGATGATGGAAATTCCATTCCTTGGTAGTGCGCAAAATAAAATATGATGGGAATTCCATTCCTTGGCAGTGCGCAAAATAAAAGATGATGGGAATTCCATTCCCTGGCAGTGCGCAAAATAAAAGATGATGGGAATTCCATTCCATGGCAGTGCGCAATATAAAAGATGATGAAAAACGCTCAGTGCGGATTCGCGGGATCTCGACAAGATAAGGGAGGTACCTCGCAGTGCGTCTGGACGTCCGATAGAACAAAGGGGTTCATGACAAAGATTTAGGTAGACCATGGTTACACATTAAGGTTTGTATTACAAAATGCGACTCGGACTCTGATCTATACTTAAGTATAGATCGAGACTTGAGTCTTCTTCTGTAATACGGGTCTCAGTTGTCTTCCATCAGAAGTGAGACATATTATACCACACAAAATAAAGATTTTTTTTGAATTTTGATCTTTTTTAATTGTCTTTTTTTTATTATAAGATGGATTAGCTCTTGATCTCAATCTTGACCATAAGGTCGACGATGGAGCGAGTTAACCCAGAAAATGCCTATAAAGGCACTGGTACTCCCACGCACCGACGGAACACAGCAAGCTGTTTGGCGTCGGACTTCTGTAGGAGGGTGGTCGCGAACCAGACGGCCCTTTAAAGAGCCTACCACACCGCATGAGACCATAGGACGTCATCTCAGATTCAGAAAAAAATGAAGTGTCGTTGCCTGGGATGGATTACTACGAGGCAGGTCTCATTTGTATTTCCTTAGTCGCCTCTTACGATACCCGCGGAAAGAGATGGGGTGGTGTTATTCTCAACCGATCACCACACGGTTAAAGCTATTCAATTTTCATTGAGTTTTCTTCCTGTCCCAAAGTTTCTCCAACTTATTTAAAGTTGCCTTGGTTATCAAGTTAGCAGATTAATTGTGATTTTACTTGCGCAATGAACGACACAAATCAGAAATTCAATTAATTTTAAGATCTTAATCCCTCCACCAGTAATTAAAACAAAAAATCGTTCAAATTAAAAAATATGACCTCATTTGCATATTATTTTTTTCGTAAAACCATTTTACTTTTGCAATTTACGATCTACTTACACTGAAATAATAATAAAAATTACATTAAAATAAACATTTCAGAACTCTATAAAATCACAAAATCAAATTAACGAAATCCAATTAAAAATATCGATATTAAAACATTACCCTAATTTTGCAACGATCGCTAAAATTAACTCTATTAATAAAAATGCTACCAAATATTGAAGTTATGAAAGTTTTAATTTTTTGAAGTGAAAACTTCTCTAGCGGCGTTGTGCGCTTTGAATCGAAAATCCGTAAGGCGGAGGGGTGTTTGATAAATATAGGAAATTAAAACTCCAAAAGTCAAGATGTCATCCAGACTCAGTATAGAAAAAAATAAATGAAATATTAATGCACAACGTTAATGTTCAAGTTTTCACTTCTGCAAGCACTCCCGGAGTGCAACCCGTTGTTTATTTTAAATTGAACAGAATTGAATGAAATCAAATTAGGATTGTTTTTAATTTAAAAAAGGTCCAAATTAATTAATTGGCCTACGTTTTCAGTCAACATTTCTACTTTTATGCGGAAAGCATGATATATGTACAGATAAATAAAAGAAAAAATATCAAGGTTGGATATTACCTGTTTTGAATACCAAGATATTACTTTAAAATAACAAAACAATTAAAAGAAAACCACAACCTTCACTTTAACCACTTCTGCAACTTTTTTAAATCACAGTTTTGATTCCACTATTGTGAGCCGGGGCCAGTAAGTGAGACGCCAGGGTTTTGCTGTATCGTGGGCTGTCAATGACAACCTATAACCACTATACTCATGTTCCATCTAATAACCTCAGAATGAGTGTCAAATGGGTTCCAGAACCGCATGACGTTCTGCCTACTGGAGATGCCACGAATATTCGGCAACTATTCGGTATTCGGCCTATTCGGCCACTTTTTTGTTATTCGGTATTCGGCCGAATAATACGTACTATTCGGCCGAATACCGAATACCAAATCGTGAAAAAAGACACGTCATAATATTCAATATAATGTATTAATTACCAAATTACAACACTTAGTAAGTAAAAGTGATCAGTGGTAAGTTGTGATGGATAAAAAAACAAGCTTTTCAGCATTTTTTGGTAGCAAACGATTACGCTTTTCTTCATAAATGATACCAACTTCCGAAAACAACCTCTCACTGTACACGCTACTCCCAGGAGAAGAAAGATAACTTAAACAAATTTCGAAAGGTTTGGATATTGTTTTTCGTTTGCTGACCACCACTTGCCGTATGCATCGCAACGAGGGAGACAGGTTACGACTTTTCTTATTCTTCATTACCTACGCGCTCGACAAGCATGTATTTTGTGCCGAATATTCGGCACTTCGGCCGACAGCGTTGCCGAATATTCGGTATTCGGCCAAATCACTATTCGTGGCAACTCTACTGCCTACCCCGAAAACGATTATAGACGTGAGTGTAAATATAGATAGACCTCCTATTGGAACTTCGATCCCATACCACCAACACATTACAAAAAACAACAATAACCTCCATAAACGGTGTGTGCCAGGTCTAACCGAACTGCATACAAATTATGTATGTCACAGTGCAAGCTACAAAAAGGACAATTTACAAAGAAACTAGATATATTGCAATGCAAAATAGCACGGAGTACTTAGTGGATACTATAAGCTGTTATGGAATAAGAATCAAACATATTTTACAAATAAAATACATAAAAAGTGCCGGAAATATTAGTTAATTTTTTTGTTTATTTTAAAAATGTGAGTTTTACAAATTTAATGTTGCTTTCACAAACTTGGTTTTACAAAGTTATTGTTGCGGTTAAAAACGACGAATGTGTATAAAAAAATTCACAGATTTCGTGCCTCACTCGATTATCGAGCACATTGGAAATGAATCTACGGAAATCGAAAAAAATTTCGTTTTAACTTTTTGAGTGTTTTCAAAAAGGTTAGGCTACAGGGCAAACCCTTAACCCGATCGTCTTTGTTTTAGGCTCAAATTTTAGTTGACTAAATTATCCAAAGGAGCTTTTCACAAATTTTTGATATTATTCTTCGTTTCCAAAATATCGAGCGCCAAAATGAAAAATTCGGAAAAAAATGATTTTTTTTTCTATATTTCGGCCGTAACTTTTTTAGTTTTTGACTTTCTCGAATAATTCTTTATGCACCTTACAGCTCTCGTAAATACGCGTCTTTTGAATATAATATCTTCACATCTCTCCGAGATATAAGGGAATCGCACTTTTTTGTGAACTCGGAGCCTATTCTGGAGCGAACGAAAAATCATTTCCAATGTCAAAAAACTTTTTTGCCTCATTTATTTTTTGTAGTCACATCTATTTTTTTAGGCACATCTATTTTATGTAGCCAAGTCTAATTTTTTAGCTGTCTGTTAATCTAGGAAAGTGGCCTGGCAATGGAATAAAGTAAATTACCTAGTTGGGATTTAGTGATGACATCATTTTATTGCTATTTTGGCTAGGTGTGTGACTCTTGAAACTTGAAATCTAGACAACTTTTTTGTCATTAGAATAGAAACGGGACTACGAGTCTCGTTAGGTATAAAAGTGGATTCAAGTGTAAGGGGCCATCCATAAATTACGTCGCACGAATTTCATGATTTTTTGACCCCCTCCCCCTCCTTGCTACAGCTGGTCACATTTTTAAGACTCCCCCTTCCCTAGCGTGACGTCACATATTTTGCATATTTCCATTTTTTGTAATTTTATAATAAAAGCAGTACCTTATATAGAGTTGTTATTTTTTTTGAACTCAAAACTCATTGTCTCAACCAAAGTAAAAACGTAAAGAGTTCTTGGGACTGAGGAGGTTAAGTTTGTTGTTAATAGTTAACACGTTTTGTTACTCTTTAACACATTGAAATGTGACGTCACGAAACTTATGACCCCTCTCACCCCCTTGTCACACAATGTCACACTTTGTCGACCCCCTGCCCACCCCCTAACGTAATGTAATTTATGGATGGTCCCAAAGTATCTAGTATTTAAGGATAAATGCTTAATTAATAAAATTTGTCTAGAATTCCACGCTGGACTGGGAGTGAAAGAAAAACTTAGAATGTACCAGCTGCCAACTCTTCCCAGGCATACTATAAAAGTCAGTAAAGGGACGCGAGGGTTTTGCTGTATTGTGGACTTTGAGGGCGAAAGGCTGACAACCTCTCACCACTATACATCATGTTTCATCTGACAGACCTTGGAATTTATGTCAAGCGTGACATCAAATTGTTCTGAACCACTGATGCTCTGCCTTCCCCGTTTGGGATTACAGGCGTGAATATTGTCTATACATTTATAAATACATATGGTCTAGAAGATATCATTTGCAAACTATAAAGCTTTATTAGTTAGTAGGAAACAATATTTATACAGGGCTTTAGGTATCTCTCTTTCAACCTCTCGGTGGTTAATCAGTACATGAAACTGAACAACTTCCCTAAGGAACATAGGTCAAAATACGAAAAAAAATGTTGAGTTCCCATACAACTTCATCAGCATATAGCGCATTTATATGGGAGATCAAAACTTTTTTTTCGTATTTTGACCTATGTTTCTTGGGGAAGTTGTTCAGTTTCATGGACTGATTAACCACCCGAGAGGTTGAAAGAGAGATACCTAAAGCCCTGTATAATATTTATGTTTCATTAACAACTATATTTCTACCCACGTCTGTTAAAATTTACAAAAACGTAATTTAAATTACAGTCGTGTTTAATTAGAATTGGTAAATTTAAAAACAGCCATAATTCAAACATGCCTACAACAACACTAAATCATCGACTCACCTGTTCACTTTGAACAACAGTCCCACCGGGGTCATATTCTCAAGATCAATTGTCCTTCAGCACTTCACTCAAACTTCGAAAAATAGTTCGCTTTCACTATGAAAAGTCCTATTTTTCTAACAAAAAACTTATAAACTCTTTAGTTTATTTTAAAAAAGTTCGAAATTCAAAAATCGGAAGCCCAAGTTCAACTTTCAATTGTTTTGAAAATTAAAATGGAACGTTGTATTTTTAAATTTGAATTCAGAAATTCTAATGTTAAAATCGAGCGGTGGAATCGATTTGCGTTCTACGTTGTACACGCGTGGTGGCAGTGCGACGACCGCGTTAGTTCTGACGGTGGCTGGCCGGTGACAAACCGTCAGACAATAGGTGGTAATTATACAGGTTCTCTTCATTTGTATTGTAGCTAACAGGTGGGAACTCTTGTCTTCGGAACTTGAACTTTTGAGCTGCAGTTTCTTGTCTTGATTTTAAGACTTTAAAACGGGATGCAGGATCGTTGAAACTTCGAAATAGATGTGAAACTAAGGAATACAATAAGAAAAATAAATCGAGCTCTGGGATTTGAGATTTTATAACAGTAATAGAGATATTTGGAAAAATAAGTAAAACTCAATCATGAAGCGGAATTTTATGTCTTCGTGATATTTTTTGAACATGTTATTTTGAAGAATTTGCGGTAATTTCTTATGATTATGATACTTACATTAAATTATTTTATAATTTTTTGGATTTTTTTAGCCCCCGACGTAAAAAGAGGGATGTTATAAGTTTGACCGCTGTGTGTGTATGTCTGTGGCACTGTAGCTCTTAAACAGGTGAACCAATTTGAATGCGTTTTTTTTTAAAATAAAAAAGCAGGTTTTTTAGCGATAGCTCTTAGATAAGTTTTATCAAAATCGGTGTAGTCGTTTAAGAGATATTCGAGTTTGAAGTGAAAATGTTGGGGGTTTTTCACTTTTCAAGTTGTTCGTAACTATAGGTTTGTATTTTCTAGACATACCTAATGTTGAAAATATACAGATAGACAAACAGTTGCGAAGCTATTTAATTTATAATGTCTTCCTCACAAGTCACTTAAGTAGGGCTTTTAAACATTGTAATACGTTAATCATATACATAATTTTTAAAAATAAACAACTTTCAACTTCCGCACCACATCCGTCGATCCTTCAAAAAAGCTTTTTTTTTTTTTAATTTGTCAGAGGCTATTGCTATCGGCTTCCCCTGGCTTTATTGCGACCGCACATCCGCGCACGCGCAGCGCAGGATGTGCTCTATTACCAAGATAACCACTTCTTCATCTAGAACCTTTATTTATAAAAGCGTAAGTTTCATTTTCCCGCTTTTGAATTGCTAGGAGAAATTTGTCAAAACAATGCAGGCTTTGCAGAAAAAGTTTATGTGTTTTCCTTATAGTTAACGCAATAAAGCTTATTTTAAGCTTTTCATATGAGAGAGTAAAATTGTCTAGCTCTTTACAACTTCATGGAACTTTATAAACTCTTAAAGTTATCAGCGATAAGGTCGATTTTGTATCATTTCTACTGCAGAAACAACTTGGTTGTAATATTGATTCTTATGTCGTCGTATAGAATGAGTTCTCTATAAAGTAATAATATAAATGTCTTCACACTATTTTTTGCTCAACAGTTCTAGATAGAATGTAACGCCTTTGTGTCTAAAGTAGTCTAGTCTAAGAAATCTCGGCTGAATAGTTGTAAAACATTTATAGAACAAGTCTAACCTACTCCAATTTAGAAATGAGTAGCATGCATTTATAATTAAGAATAAATATTTATATAATATAGTAAAATATTAGTTTTTGTCTCAAAACTGGACTTGAACACCGATTTGGCTGGTTTTGTTTTGAATACAAATAATAAATCTTATTATTCATAGATGATTCGTGTTTATTCGGAAAAAATCGAGGATTACCTACCAAAACTGATTTCGCTGATTCAGCAGGCCGAGTACGATAGTGACAGCACCGCGACAACACCGCGGTCTTATGTCAAAATGTCAACATTGACAACGCCATAGGTCGAGCAAGCCTTTGTGCGGTACACTCGCGCAATCAAAGTGAATTTTCAGCGTGAGCCGAGCGCGAGTTTGTCGTTATCGTGTTAGAGCTGCTGTTTTCAATGTGTGATATTAGTGTGTGATTATGTTTTGTTTTTATTATTGTCGCTGTTGATACTATGCCCTTATAGGGGCTTTTTATAATTCGAACGGCACGCAAGGCACTTCAAAATTTGAATTACCATTGCCTCCTATGTTTTCAGCTTCTAGTATTACTATTACATAGGAAGCAATGGTATTACAATTTTGCCGTACCGTTTTCGCATTATAAAAAGGCCTATAGAGGTTCACTAATCCATAACGAGTTATCCTTACTAGTAGGCTATATGTATACACAGACTAAAAACTTCATAATAAGCAAAATTATAAAGGACTGAATAATTTGAAATAAATGTCAATAAAATAAAATAAAATCAACAAATAACAATATAATAGTTTTCCACGTCAAAAACGTAAGAGTCACCGACTTCAATCCCAAATAATTTTGTTACAGAGATCCCATACTCCTAAACCATTCATCATCAGCTTCATCATCAGCTCAGCAACATCAGATGGTGACCATTAGATGCAAAAATCTACATAGATTAAGATAATTTCTGATAAACAATGTATATGCCTACAAAATTTGAGGGTTTCCCTCGATTTCCCCAGGATCCCATCATCAGATCCTGACCTGGTGACAATGGGACCACCTCTGACGTATGACCTACCAAATAAAAAAGAATTATTCAAATCGGTTTATAATTGCCGGAGTAATCGCGTAACAAATATATAAAAAAAAAAAAACAGTCAAATTGAGAACCTCCTCCTTTTTTGAAGTCGGTTAAAAATACCACTCTCCAACCTCGGTAGTCTAGACCACCCTGACCAAGCAGCCTTGAGTCGAATATTTTTAATCTATTTTTCATACGAGATCTTGTAAAAACACGATTATCCTGCCAGATGCATCGCATACCACTAATCAGAGGATCACCTGTTGTCTCCGATCATGCAAAACTTGCTTAGCCTGTATTCTGTGATATTTTTAACGTGAATTGTTGTGTTGATCCATGCTAGGTAAGCTACATTGTCACGGTCCAGGGAGTTATCTATATAATTCCTACAATAACTTACTAAAGTTTTCCCTATACTTCTATCAGAGTAAGTTGAATTCTGGTAAGGTGACGATTTAGAACAATTACAAAAAAAGTTCAAGTAGGCAGAGGGCCTTTTTATATTTCGAAAACGGCACGGCAAAATTGTGTTACCATTGCTTCCTATGTAATAGTAATACTAGAAGCTGAGAACATAGTGGGCAATGGTAATTCAAATTTTGAATTGCCGTGCCGTGCCGCTCGAATTATAAAAAGGCCCAGAGCGTTTCATATTTATGTATATTTACTTTATTGCACTATATTATAGGAACATACAAACTATATTTATAGCAAGTTTGATACAATGCATGCAAATAGATAGGCAGCGGCCTTATTGCTTAACAGATTTTTTTTCCAGGCAACCTTATGATATGAATTGAAATGCGTGAAAGGCACAATATTTATTACTTATACTGGGTGAAAAAGAACCTCCTAGCTATTTTCAAAATCCCGAACCAGTATCACTCAAAGAACACATTTATGAAAAAAAAATTTTTTTGATATTTTTTCAATGGGAATAGTTCAGTTTTAGCCTAAATGTAGACATTACTCCTACACCAGGCACGCGAGGGGTGCGGGTAGCGTTCGGGGGGTGCACTCGAGTGGTGTCTACGTTTAGGAAAAAAAAATCCCCCCCCCAAAAAAAAAGAAAAAAAAGAAAAAAAAAAGTGTTCAGTAAGTGATACCGGTTCAGAATTTTCAATAAAGCTAGGAGGTTCTTTTTCAACCTCTATTATAAGGTGATTTTATATTAGATAGCAAATTTTGAGGACGTGAATTAGCCCACAAAACTGAACAACTTTGCCCAAGGAACAGGTCGAAATATAAATAAAATTATTCGCCTTTCCATAAAATTTAAGTAATCAGCCGATCTGCTTTTGTATGGGAAGACGAAATTTTATTTTGAGAATTTCTTATAGGTTCCGTGGAGAAAGTTATTCTGTCTATGAGAAGAATCACCACCTAATTACTTATTGAAAGATATCACCGTCAATCAATTTCTGCAATTATTTATCAAACAGCGTCTACAATTCTTTGTTTAATGTGAAATGACACTTTTTTGTTTAATGTGAAATGACAACCACGGGAAGAGATGGGGCGGTGTTATTCGGTCCAGAATAACACCGCCCCATCTCTTCCCGTGGTTGTCGTAACTGGCTGTTTAGGGAGTCCAAATGAGACCGCCTTTTATTTATCCATCCTAGGCAACGACACCTCAAGATGTATTGAATCTGAGGTGTCGTCTTATGGTCTGATGCAGTGTGGTTAGGCTCTATGATGGGCCATCTGGTTCGCGACCACCCTCCCACCGAAGTCCGATGCCAAACAGCTTGCTGTGTTCCGTCGGTGCGTGAGAGTACCAGTGCCTTTATCGGCATTTTCTGGGTTAACTCGCTCCATCTTCGGTCTCATCTATGACTTTAGTCAAGATTGTGGTCAAGATTTAACCCATTTACTATTAAAAAAATTGAAAAAAATGGTACCCAGCGGATAGCTCAACTTTAAGAAATAGTTAACAAATGCGCACAAAACAACCAACAACCTTTTACTTAGTACTCAAGCTACCTAATAAAGCTGCATACCCCGCACGCAGTAAATATAACGCCAAACTATTTGAGCGGTGGTGGTCGATGGTCGTCCGCGTTCCGAGGTGACAATCAATAGGTAAACGCACTCCAGCGTGCGCCGGCGCAGGCAAACACAAGGCCGCGCGCCGGGGCTGCCAGAGGGAGTAGTTCAGGTTACCTTATAGTTTACGTCGCGTCGGCATGGGTTCCATGTTTTAACATAAGTAATTCATCTTAGTGTAGTTTCCTATCGTGTAAGTCATAATCCAGTATGTGGTGACTAAACCTCGAACTTCACTAAACAAGCAACCATGGGAATAAATAAATTGTTCAACTCCAGAGTTATTCAGATATTAGGTAAGTCAATTAAAATTAGAAAAAAAGAAATTTGCACGGCTGAATTCAAAAGAGCAACCCTCGGAGTTACCTATTCTTCTCTGGGGAAGACAGCACCTTAGCGAATATGTGAAGAGTTAAAAACTTATAAAGTTCACTACTTTGGCTTAATTTAAGTAACATTCTGAATCCTTTACTAATATTATAAATGTGAATATAACTTTGTTTGTTACGCTTTCACGCCTAAACTACTGAACCGATTTTAATAAAATTTGGTACAGAGATAGATTAGACCTTAGGAAAGCACATAGGCTACATGTTATTCCACAGCTGGGCACGATATAACCTGTAGTCCACGCAGGCGGAGCCGCGGGCGGAAAGCTAAAGTATAAAATAAAGCTATTTATGTCTTTGACTATGAAGTGATGAGTTATGAAGACAACAACATTTTAACTCATTTCAATGTTTATTATCTTGTAAGAAAAAAAAGAAGAACTAAGACAATTAATCACCGCTCCCTATCCAAAACCACGCTAAACTCCAAAATTACCCTAAAACCGGGGTAGTTACCCTAAAACCAAGTGTAGGCATGTGTTTACTAAACACTGTTGGAGAGTAGCTTGAACTGTGGCTCACAGTAAACAATGGTCGGTGTAACTAACTGTTAGGACCATAAGGAAGGCGGTGAACGTCATATGAAACCTAGCAGCTGTTGGATATATTGATTGAGCTTAGGAGCTATTTATATACAGGGCTTTAGGTATCTCTCTTTCAAACTCTCGGGTGGTTAATCAGTCCATGAAACTGAACAACTTTCCCAAGGAACATAAATACGAAAACAAAATTTTAAGTTCCCATCCAAACTTCATCAGCATATAACGCATTTTGTATGGGAATATTAGCACGAGAGGTTGAAAGAGAGATACCTAAAAAGCCCTGTATGTATAACGTTATCTATTATTGCAATATTTTCTATGACAATCATCCTATGATAAAACCAAATGACACTCTTCCCCTCTAGTAAATGATGATGTCATTTCCATTAATGAAACAAAATAAAATTAAAAGCCAATATTTTATAAATCTTAAGGAGTATATCAAACTTAAAATTATTTTTATTTTTTAATCCTTTTTTTATTGTTTAATCTTTACTTACGGAATATCCCATATTTATTTATTTATTCCCATGGAACCTATATGAAATACATATACTTAATTTTTTCAACTAATTTAAAGTTACCTAAATATATACAGACAAATAATTAAATTCGAAAACGGGTCCAATTTCGCGTATATATATTTCTTTATATTTATTAATATGCATATATACGTGAATTTAGACCCGTTTTAGAATTTAATTATGTTATATACGTACAGTTAATTTTTTTAATGTCCTAAATCTTATCTCACTAAAGGCGAAAGTTTGTAAGTTTGTGTGTTTGCATGTGTGTTACTTCTTCAGGCTCAAACGGCAGGACCAATTTAGTTCCGAGCAGAAATATAGTATCTCCATAAAACTGAAAAATTTCCATTTAAAAAGGCTGATAGCAAATTTCCCAATTTATAACAAACTAGGCTTTATCACAAATGCCTATAGTCATTCAGGTTAAACAAGACAATTGAAAAGTAAAACGTTCCGTTTCTCATAACTTTGTAGTTTTTACAGCGTAAAGTTTATAATGCGCTGTGCTGTGCGCTTCCTATCGCTTATAACGGGAACAGTACTTGTAGTTTTATTGGGGTGGCGATAATTTTGCAAGAGTATATCTAGAATTCTAGCCTTACTCTAGCGCAGGGATGGCCAACCAATGGCACGCGTGCCATCAATGATACGCGACAAAATATTTTGGGCACCCAACCGATTGACAAAGGACACATAATACAATAGAATACTTACTAATATACTACTAGATAAATTAAAAATATATCACTATGCAGAACTAATGAAATTAAGAGAGCCTACGTCATGGAATGAGTAAGCGTGGTGGGCGAGAAGCGCTTCAATATTTTCACAATAAGTCTATGGTATCATTCAACATTTCTTTTAAAAATGGCACGTCAATCCATAAAGGTTCACCATCCCTGGCCTAGCGTCTAGACTCATTATGGGCCTACTGTTACTGTTATCCTTTCTTAATGGGACGATACAAACTTATGATGAATGAGACACAAAGATAACGGACTCTAAAATTTAAAAAAAAGTAGTCACCCCCAACATTTATCGCTTATAACTCCATTTTTATCAATTGGGCCTTTTTATAATTCGAACGGTACGGCACGGCACGGCATTATGTCAGCTTTCAAAAAAAAATTTTTTAGTCTGCGGTAAATTGACTAGTAATCCATCCAATTTTATATACAAGTTGATTTTAAATTAGTAACCAACAATTGAAGGCGTGATTTTTCACGAAGATGTAAAATTGTTTTTCTTTCCTATTTCAATCTTTATATTCCTTGAGGAAAATTGTTCAGTTTCGTTGGCTTACTATTATAAAGTCACCCAATAATAGGGAATATGCATGAATTTTTTTTATTACTGACGTTAATGAGGTAGAATACCAGTGTTTTGTCCTTTGGACAAAGCTTATGCTAGGCTATGGCCTTTTTGTTGCATTCTGACACACAAACAACACTAAAATAACTCTGTAACCTTTCATGTGTATTTGTACTTCTGACTGTTTTGAATGTTGTGTGTGTGTTTTAAAGCAATGAATAAATTTTTTGTCTGTCTGTCTGTCTGTAACAAAATATGAAAATACCGTAGTTGAGATGACAAAAAGTGAAATTAAAATTAAACTCGTCGAAGAAATACGGCCGATATATGCATTTAAAACTATTAATTACGCACCGATTAGACAGAGACATCCGACATGGACTGTGACGTCACATGTCACTACGTCCATATAAACTCCGTGTTAAATTTCGTTTTGCTAGAAAGAGATAGAAATAAATATTCTATGGCTTATATCTTTTTTAATTTCATAGTTATACGAAAAATAGTTTTATAAACTGTTTATTACATGAACGAGGATTATCTCCAAAACGATGTCGAATGAGTTAAGAAAAATTCTTAAACAATGTTCTCTGTCAACTACACAAGAGACATGGCGTGAATAAAAGCTAGATATAAAAAAAGATAAATCACGCCGTTCTTCCAGTCACTCAAGACAATTATCCCTATTAATAACTCGAGTGTGGGAGCCTAAGAGCAAGGCTTTGCAAAAATGTCGCGATTTATACATGAAGAACGGATATCCCGCCTGTAAACATTGTTTGTAGCTATTATCTCATGATTTTAATAGCTCTTTTATCCGACTAAGGAGAAATAAGGGAGGATAAGTTGTTTGACACATACTTATTTTTTGTACAGCGATTAGCAACCACAATGTCATGATAAGTTGATAAGGGTTCCCATTTCTTTATTTAGGCTCTAAGGTTGCTCATTATACACTGTGTAATGGACAGATTAGCAAAAACTGAAATCTAAGTCAGAATATTTTTCTTCATGTTTTTTAATATTTTCTCAGAATCCGCACCGGGTATGCCAGATGCAACTATCTAAAGCACAAATGGGGATGGGTAGCTAGTCCTTTATGCGACTGTGGGCTGAGGACAAAACCAGAGCACATCGTTCAACGATGCACACTGCGATGCTATAAGGGGGAGCCGGGGATATGTTTAGATTAACGCCTGAGGTAGAATAGAATAGAATAGAAAAAATCTTTATTTTATAGGACATTCAAGATGCCACTTAAAACAAGTCAAGATTACATGAAATACATACAAACAAACATTAAAGGATTTAAATACATACATACGCATTCGTTCTATTGACCTACGTTCTATTGATTCGTTATATTGGTGGTTCAATAGTTGCGGGACCTGGACCTAAATTTATAATTATTATTAAGTACCTAAGTTTATAATTTAAGTATATGCCTACAATGCATGATCGCCATACGATTAAATAACAATATAAGATAATTTTCCACGTCAAAAACGTAAGAGTCACCGACTTCAATCCCAAATAATTTTGTTACAGAGATCCCATACTCCTAAACCATTCATCATCAGCTTCATCATCAGCTCAGCAACATCAGATGGTGACCATTAGATGCAAAAATCTACATAGATTAAGATAATTTCTGATAAACAGTGTATATGCCTACAAAATTTGAGGGTTTCCCTCGATTTCCCCAGGATCCCATCATCAGATCCTGACTTGGTGACAATGGGACCACCTCTGACGTATGACCTACCAAATAAAAAAAGAATTATTCAAATCGGTTTATAATTGCCGGAGTAATCGCGTAACAAATATACAAAAAAAAAATACAGTCGAATTGAGAACCTCCTCCTTTTTTGAAGTCGGTTAATAAATAATATCTTCTACTTTTTCATTACATTGTTTATTCAAACACACTCCATTTACCAGGCATAGGACTTCTTATGTCATTTGGTTGAGGCATATTTAAACCATAGGGTAATATTATTCAAGTATTCCAAAGTGCCACCACCTCTTTCGTACACAAGTAATGTATAGGTGAATAAAAGGAAAAAAAATGTGAATAAAATTACTTAAGTTAAAGCTTTAGTCTTCCTTTACGTCGAAACTTATATTTCCTGAGTTAATTAAAAGATAATAAAATAAAAAAGATCCTCTGATACGGTTCATAGAATTGTTTAAGTGTCAGATTGGACGAGGAGCGATGCGCGCGCGCAGATTTTCTGCTTTGTATGGAAATGTGGTTCCCATGTCCATTCTCTTAATTTGCAGGCTTGTTTTATGTTTTACTGGCTTTTTGCCCTTGCTGTGTTCGTTTATAGATAAACTAGCTTTCCGCCCGCGGCTACATATCGTGCCCAACTGTGGGATAAAATGTAGCCTATGTCCTTTCCCAAGCTCTAATCTATCTCTGTACCAAATTTCATCAAAATCGGTTCAGTAGTTTAGACGTGAAAGACGGACAGACAGAGTTACTTTCGCATTTATAATATTAGTATGGATAACTCCACTTCAAATAAATAAATAAATATACACATCAACACGGTCTAGGGACATTGCACGATTTTTCAAACAAAAGAGGTCTGTTTGAGAAGCTACAAAGGCATACTCGAGATACATGGAGGGCTATAATTTTCAGACGAGCAAGTGCTAAACTAGAATTTTCAATTCTAGCCAATAAATTTTGTTTTACTTGAAATTTGTGACAACGTGACGGAAACGAAAACGAAATTGCACTTTTTGCCTGCTTTTTGTATGAAAATGTATGAAAATGTATTACTCAATTTTTCGTCACGTTTTCACAAATTTAAAGTAAAACAAAATTTACTGACTAGAACTAAAAATGCAGGTTTAGCACTTGCTTGTTTGAAAATTATAGCTCTCTATGTTTCTCGAGTATGCTATTATAGATTCTCAAACAGACCTCTTTTGTATGAATAAAAATAGGTAAAAAAACTTTTTAAGTTAAACGGTTTTATGTTAAACATACATTGCAATGTTTAAGATAAATGTACTAAAAATCAAAAAATAATAAAATAGATACAGTCGTGGGAATTATAAACATATGCATAGACTAGACTAAAATAAAACCGTGGGGCACGTCAATTGTCTACAAATTATCGACTTAATGTGCCCCACGGTTTTATTTTAGTCTAGTCTATGCATATATTTATAATTCCCACGACTGTATCTATTTTATGATTTTTTGGTTTTAGTACTTACATTTATCTTAAACATTGCAATGTATGTTTAACATAAAACCGTTTAACTTAAAAAGTTTTTTTACCTATTTTTATTTTCTAGTTTTTAGTTTTTATTAAAAACATACATTTGGTAGCGGCGGCCATATTGTATTTCAATTTTTTATAGTATATTGTATTCTGCTTGTTGAGCCCTTTCGTTTGATACCCATATTGATGGGATTGATAAAACCTACGTTATCCGCCATTTTGTAGCGGCCGCCATCTTGGATTTCAATTTTTTATAGTATATTGTATTCTGCTTGTTGAGCCCTTTCATTTGATACCCATATTGATGGGATTAATAAAACATAAATTATCCGCCATTTTGTAGCGGCGGCCATCTTGAATTTATAATGACGATGAATAAACATAATTGTATTGTCACCAAAATCCAAAGTGTATACAAAATTTCAGATTAATCGGTTGACAGGAAGAGGGTGAAATTTGAATTACTAAATTTGACCCAAGAATAATAAATAAAACAAACGGGGTGAGCTAAATAAAACCGTTTAAAAAATCGTGCAATATCCCTAGACCGCGTTGATGTGTGTACCACACACTCAAAGGCCTACACTTACGTCGTAGCCTCTTAAGGACACAATCACAAACCAAGACATTAGTTACAAAGACCATTTATGTTTTTTGAATGGATGTTAGCCCGTCCATTGTTATAATAGGAAAACTTTTTATTTAAGCAAATTTTTGCTAACATAATACTATAAAACACTTTTATTGCGTTGCGTTGCGTAGGTATCTCTGAATCAACCGACTTCAATTCCAACAAAAAACTCCATTTAAATCTAATGGGTAAGTATTTTTGGTAAACACTAAAAATGGGTAAAACACTGATTCAATTTCGAGAAATTTTATATGGGACCACATCTGGAGTACTTTTTTGAACAAAACAAGAATTCTGAAAATCGGTCGACAATTGGCGGAGTTATCGCGTAATAGACGGAGATCCCAGGGCCGCCAGACCTTACTTATTTTCTCATAAACCAAATGTGTGGGAAATAGTAGTGCTAGTACGTACTAGTAATGTATGAATACCAGCTAACCTGGGCCGGAGGCCAATTTTCAGCTATCAGGTTCTGAAGGTACTTCCAAAAATTACTCAATTGTCTTGAAGTCTGGCTGCTGATGTCTTATAGAATATAATGAATTAAATATAAAATTAATGTTCAACACCGCCAGACACTCTCCATCGGCTGTAATTTCTGCCAGACGCTTTACAATTCGCAAGTAATTAAATTATGCGATTATACCTACAATCTGAGCCGTGATTTTTGTATATGATGTTCAGGGAATCATATACAAAAATCACTATAACAATACATTTTATAGCACCCAGACTTCAAAACAAGTGAGCAATTTTTGTAAGTACCTTCAGAACCTGGTATAGCTGAAAATTGGCCGTCGGCCGAGGTTAGGTTAGGTTAGCACTACTATTTCCCACACATTTGGTTTATGAGAAAATAAGTAAGGTCTGGCGGCCCTGGGATCTTGGTCTATAACAAACGTACAGAAAAAAATCAAATTGTGAACCTCCTCCTTTTTTGGAAGTGGGTTATAAACAGATAATTATTTTTGCGGCCGGGGAGGACTCGCAAGATGCTCTTGGAGTCTTCTGTGATTTGTCCAAAGCTTTCGATTGTGTTCATTATGAAACTCTGATCAGAAAATTACATCATTATGGCATAAGAGTCTCGCACTTAAGCTTCTGGAATCTTACCTGAGTAATAGGATCCAGAAGGTTGAGGTTAACGGCACAAGGTCACCTGGGTCCACAGTCTGTATGGGCGTCCCACAGGGTTCACGACTAGGACCATTCTTGTTTCTCGTTTACATTAATGAGTTACCTTCTCTTGTTAAAGACGCCCATAAGATCGTATTATTTGCTGATGACACATCACTCATATTTAAAGTGAAGAGGTACGACACCGATTATGACGATGTGAATACTGCGATCTCAAAGGTAGTTGAATGGTTTACTGTAAATAACCTTCTTTTGAACGAGAAAAAAACCAAATGTATTAAATTTACCTTTCCCAATGTTAAACAGGTTAATACCAATGTACAGGTTAGGAATGAAAATCTGGACATTGTGGAATCTACTGTATTCTTAGGAATAACTCTTGATGCAAAGCTTCAATGGGGTCCTCATATTGATAAGTTAGCAAACAGACTCAGTCCAGCAGCCTACGCAGTTAAAAAAATCCGTCAATTATCGGACGTTGAAACCGCGAGAACCGTATATTTCAGTTACTTCCACAGCCTAATGTCATATGGCATTTTACTGTGGGGTAATGCTGCGGATATCAATAAGATCTTTTTTCTGCAGAAAAGGGCTGTTCGCGCGATTTATCAAATGAGATATAGAATGTCTCTTAGACAAATATTCGAAGAAATAGATATTTTGACTTTTGCATCCCAATATATATGTGACAATCTTTTATATGTGAAGAAAAATGAACATTTGTTTAAGAAAAATAGCGATAGGCACAATGTAAATACTAGGACCAAGCATAAACTGGATGTACTTGACAGTCGTCTCCACAAGGTCACGAACTCTTTTATGGGTCAATGTATACGGTTCTATAATAAGATTCCATGTGTATTCAAAATTTACCTTTGGACTTTAAGACAGTAATTAAACAAAAACTTTGCAAAAAGAGCTATTACAAAATTTCTGATTATCTATCAGACAGGCAGCCATGGGAATGAACTGTTCAGCTCTAGAGTTATTTCAGATTTAGTTAAAATTAGTAAATAAGAAAATTTGTAATGCGATTTAAAAGAGCAACCTCAGAGTTTCTTGCCTGTACTTCTCTGAGGAAGATTGCACCTTTGCGAATAGGCGTAGAGTCAGTAGGGTCAAAATAACGAATGAACGAAAGAACGAACGAAAGAAAGAACGAATGCGTGTGTATGTATTTAAATCGTTTAATGTATGTTTGAATGTATTTCATTGTAATCTTGACTTGTTTTAAGTGACATCCTGAATCACTATCACTACATAGTATAAAACAAAGTCGTTTCCCGCTGTCTGTCTGTCTGTCTGTCTGTCCCTATGTATGCTTAGATCTTTAAAACTACGCAACGGATTTTGATGCGGTTACTTTTAATAGATAGAATGATTCAAGAGGAAGGTTTATATGTATAATACATGCATAATATAGTAGAGAAACACTGAAAATTTTAGAGGTTTCTAATGTGATGTTGTAAATAAACACATTTTTTTACAATTACATTGCAAACGCTGGCTGAACCCTATGAGATAGATCAACATAATGTACTACAGTATTATACACCTTGAAAAGGTCTACAGAAAAGTCCGCGATGGCATATGTCTATCTCTTAGGGGTAACCCACAATAACCATTTTTTTCCTTTACTTTTTACAAGAAATAATGACTTATTTACGAAGCGATTTTAAGCAATACAGCATTAATCCTTATCCAATTAAGTACTTTAAATAAATTGTGCATTCAATATAGATCAATATTGCCCTAAACAGCATGGAATTCAAATTGATATTTTCGAAGATATGGCAGATTTAAAATGCAGGGACACAGCGGTTGACCGATTTTGATGAACTTTGGTACTACGATTAGACCTTGGGAAAGGGTATTTTTTTTTTTTTTTTTTTTCCTTTTATTTATAATCAAATTACATAGCATGAGTCACAGATAAAGTAAATGGTGGTAAATATAGTTAACTAAGTAAGACACAAAAATATGAGGAGACTAACTAACAGCAAGTTGATACTATTTAGTTAAACATCGCCCATATATAAAATTTAGTTACAGGTATTTTACAGATATATTCCCTTGTGGTAACTACGTCAAAACGGACTTTGATAGATCACAATATTTAAATTCGTGGTCAACCATAAAACAAAAATAAAATATATAAATACTTTAAATTACAATACTAAAATTTAAGTGTCATTCAACTGTTTTAATCTTGATACAATATTTTTTATTAATGAAACATAAGAATCCATTGCAGACTCTTTCTTGACCAATTCTCCCAAATTGTGAGGTGACACCCTCAAGTTGCCACAAATCATTTCATGATTATATCGCGCGTTGCCAAATGCTGGGCAGTGCTGTAACAGATGCTCAAAGGTTTGAGATGTAGTGTCATCACAAGGACAATGGTCGTCATTTGTTATTTTGAACCTGTGTAGATACGACTTATGGTATCCATGACCGGTGAGAAACTGAGTGACTTCGAATGATACCCTTACTTGCGAAAATAAATGACCAATGGCTTCGAGACTGGGAAGCAGCCTTTTGGTGTGTGCCCCTTGTTCTGCACTATGGTATCTATCCTGCCAGATGGTAAGATTGAGTTTGCGGATTTTGTGTTTTAGAAATGATATCGGAAAATGTGCATAATCGGGTGGCTTATCCAACTGAGCTGCCTGATTTGCAGCAATATCTGCTGCTTCGTTTCCCACGATGCCAATGTGACTTTTGACCCATGAAAATTCTAATTTTGTTGTATGTTTGTGTATAGTACTATGAATTTTTGAAACAATGGGATGAGTGTTGCTTCTTATCTGAATAGCAAGAAGAGCTGAAAGAGAGTCTGAATAAATTGTGGTGTGAGAATAATTTTGAGCAGAAGCCCATTCACTGGCCTTGAGCAAAGCAAAGAGTTCAGCTTGAAAAACAGTACAAGAGCTATGCAGTTTGTATTGTTTTGTGACAGTAGGTGTGTTGTCACTGCTGTCGCTATAAACCACGAAAGCGGCGCCAACTTCTCCGTCCGCCTGTTTGCTGCCGTCTGTAAATATTCTAGTTATATTTTGTATTGCATTGGTTTGTTGCACATTAGTTTTAAGTTCTATCGAGACTCGTTCAGATGGATGTAAGAGATCTTTAATAGGTGTTGGTTTTTCTAATGTGACATCATCTGGTATAAACTGAGAAGTCCCCGTTAAGCGGGCACGCTCGACAGATTCTACTTCACGGATTTTAAGGTCTAATGGAACAAACTGTGCCAATGCAATGGCTGCTACTGTAGAGATAGTTCGAAACCCCCTTATGGCTTTAATCGCAAAACTGCGCTGCATGCACGCAGGCGAAGCCGCGGGCGGAAAGCTAGTATCCTATAAAATAAAGATTTTTTCTATTCTATTCTATAAAGCTGTATTTTAAATACTTATAGATTTTATGTTTATATACTTAGCTATAAGTATTTTTCACGAGTTAATTTAAAACAAAGAAACAATCGGTGGTTTCCTATACCTACTTAAAAGCACAAACATAAATGTATATGTTTGTTTTATAGTTACACTTGTTGACGCTTCCGTAGTAATAAAAGAACACGAACTTAAATGTAATATAACCCACACAATGCATATTTTATTTATGCTCCCCTTGTTTCCTCTACCCCCCCCCCCCCTTGTTTCTTTAGCCCCGGGCCCCGATTCTGTAACTTCAGTTGGCCGTTTTATCTGTTCAGGTGACGAAATTGAGAACTATTTAATTTTCATATTCTTGAGAATAACTCCACCCCATCTCTTTCCGTGGGTGTCGTAAGAGGCGGCTAAGGAAACACAAATTAGTAATCCATCCCAGGCAACGACACTTCATTTTTTTCTGAATCTGAGGTGTCGTCCTATGGTCTCATGCGGTTTGGTAGGCTCTGTAAAGTGCTGTGTGGTTCGCGACCACCCTCCTACCGAAGACCAATGCTGTCTTCCGTCGGTGCATGGGAGTACTAGTGCCTTTATAGGCATTTTCTGGGTTAACTCGCTCCATCGTCGACCTCATCTTTGACCTTATGGTCATCGCAAAACACGTGTTTTGCGATTTTTCGAAAATCATCCCCTAAGGGATCAAGAATGAAATGGGTGACTAAGAGTTCTTTGCGCGAGCGATGCCGCGTGAAAAAGCTAGTATAAACTATTACTAGTATTACTAGTATTGTCGTATGTATGTTCCTTAAGGAAAATTGTTTAGTTTCGTGGGCTGATTCACATCTTTTTTTTTGTCTAGTTTCAAACATGATTCACATACTTAATTTTGACTCTTTAATTTAAAATCACCCGGTTTGGTCGAGTGGTAGTGATGCTGCCTCTTGATCGGTGGGTCCTGGGTTCGATCCCCAGTCGGGGCAAACATTTGTGTAAAAGCAGATGTTTGTTCTCGGGTCATGGGTGTTTGTGTTTGTCTTTATGTGTGTTCCAAGGGACCCACGACACAAGGGAAAACCTTAGTGTGGGCCTTTGAGTGTGTAGCGTTTATTTATTTATTTATTTATTTACCCTATTTACCCAAGGTAGCTTAAGTGCACAATCAAGTGAAGCTTCATCACTTGACGACAGTACCTTGTGCTATAAAGCTGCGTACAGACAAAAGAGCTATTAACATGATTGTATAGCATTTACTAGAAATCAATGGCAGTGTACACCGTGACAATAAGACGGTATTTATGGGGAGAAACCATGGGAAAAGCGGTAAGAAAACGTTGGTTTGAGTGCACTGTGTGTATGGGTCTATGGGATTTGATTATACCATCGTACCTGAGGGGGCAGTTCAAGCCTAATGGGATAACCTGTGTTTGAGGACCTTGGAACATGCTTACATCATCAATTGTCGTGTGGTGATCGGTTGAGAATAACACCATCTCTTTCTATGGGTGTCGTAAGAGGCGACTAAGGAAACACAAATTAATGAGAGTTGCCTCTTATCAATCTATCCCAGGCAACGAAAACTCAATTTGTTCTCAATCTGAGGTAGCATAGCATTCTATGGTCTCTTGTGGTGCGGTAGGCCCTGTAAAGGGTCGTCTGGTTTGCGACCCACCCCAACCCTCTTACCGAAGTCTGACGCTAAACAGCTTGCTGTGTTCCGTGAGTGAGTAGGAGTATAAACCAGTGCCTTAATAGGCATTTTCTGGGTTAACTCCCTTTGGTCAAGATTGAGGTCAAGAGTTAACCCATATTAAAATATAAAAAATATAGCCCAGTTGGTAATGAGCCAGACTTGTAATCTGAAGGTCGCGGGTTCAAATCCTGGTGCGGGCCTGTACCATTAAATTCGTCTTTTCGGATTTATGTACGGATTCCTAATTATCACTTGCTCAACGGTGAAGGAAAACATCGTGATGAAACCCGCCCGTTCAAGAAAATTCATTTCGAAAGACGAGCGTGGTCTACCAACCCACATTGGGCCAGCTATGGCCTAAATTCCCTTCGTGTTTCGAAGGGAGGCCCGTGCCCCTCGGTGGGGACGTATATGGGCTGGTAAAAATAATAAAAAAACAAATCAGTGTTTTTAATGGAGTGACTTTGAATCAGTTAGTGAAATCTTAGGGGGTGATTCTCACCATGAAAGAAAACAATATTAACAAATAATTCATTTGAAAAAAAAGTTTGACAGACATCTCTTGAGTTGTATGGGGAAGCGAATTTTTTTAAAATATTTTGAGCCACGTTGCTTGAAGAAAGTTGTTTATTTGACTGATTCATATACTTTATTTTTGCAATTTTTTTTAAAGTCAGCTAATATACCTATTAACCGTGACTAGTGTAGAAAATTTGCCTATCCCACGTTTTATCCAGCATTTTATTTTGTCCTGTACTTTAGACTTAGATTTTTCTAGTAGGAAATTTCACTGCACACACAAAATGCTTTCTCGTTTACTTTTGCTTCTTTACCAATATTTGTAACTAGCATTCCGTCCGGGAGTTCGTTCCTGTGGGAATTTGGAAAAATGTTACTTAGGGATAATGTAGCATTATAATGTTGAAAGAATTTTTAAAGCTGTCTAGTAGTTTTCGAGCTTATACAATGCAAACAATTCAATTCATTTATTCATAAGATAAATTACTACATGGAAATTATAAAGTTTAGTACAATTTTTTTATGATAAAAGATAATTTAATTGTATAATAATAATATGATAACATCTATACTAATATTATAAAGAGGAAAGATTTGTACCTATTTTTGTATGTTTGTATGTTTGTAATGAATAGGCTCAAAAAGTACTGGACCGATTTCAAAAATTCTTTCACCATTAGGATACTACATTATTTCTGAGTAACATAGGCTACATAATTTCCATGAATTCCCACGGGAACGAAGTCCCGAGCAGGATGCTAGTTTATAATAAAACTAATCGATATGACAAACAAACAATAAAAACATTAGTATAGATTTTGTATAATACATAGAATTAAGAAAGTGTAGTAAGCAGTTGATAATCATCATACAGTGGTGCTAGCGTTAGCTAAAATGTGTCATAGGCTACTCTTTAGGAATGATAATCTTAACTTCATAACGCATCCACTTTATGTTCAATTTCTCACCCTATATTAACAACTCCCCGAGTCCAAAAGCTTGTAATTTTAATAATAATAGATGAGGAAGCATGGTAATTGTTGTGACTACCCCAGAACATGTCTATGCCATTTTAGGCCGGTCTACACATGCCAGGTCCTCAGCGGACCGGAAAATGACGCCCAAGTGTGGGGTGCGCCTTAATGAATTAACCTTAACTTATTAAGTATATCGTTTTAACTTACCGACAAGAGTGCGGCTTGTTTATAACTTCTTATGGGGATAAGTATACCATATAAAGCAAAAGACATTTTTTCTTTTAGAATTTAACTATGCTGATAGATGGCATTTCTTACAAGTTAAATAATGTTCGAGTTTATACGACTCTCTTGTTAGGTCTGCTGTAAGAAATTTCTTCTTAGAAATAAGCAGTATCGTCTCTCTCTTTGTATGTTTCTTTCTGTATGTATAACGATTCACACTCAAAGGCCCACATTAAGGTTTTCCCTTGTGTCGTGGGTCCCTTGGAACACACAAAGACAGACACAAACACCCATGACCCGAGAACAAACATCTGCTTTTTACACAAATATTTGCCCCGACTGGGAATCGAACCCAGGACCCGCTGGGTCCTGTGTATACGAGTATGTCTATTGTGTACAATTAACAGTAAACAAACAATTATAAACTATAGGCCTTACAGGTTTCTTACAAATACACTCATCCGTCTACATGGGTCAGGCAGAAAATCATGTTGTTTTAAATCACTTGACATTGCGTTTGACATCATTGTATCATTTTAAAAAGAATTTCTTTCTATTAAAATTGTGATAGGGCCCGCAGTCTATTTTGTATAGATCCCATAAGAACAATCTTACTGTCATCAATATATATATAGGTATATATATATATATATACTAGCTTTTCGCCCGGGACTTCGTTCCCGTGGGAATTTTCCCGTCAATTTTCCAATGTTTTTAATAGTTATTCTGCTATTCGGGACGGAGGGAAATCCAACAAATCAAAAACCATGGCAATCGGTCCAGCCGTTCTCGAGTTATAAATGTTGTAACAAACACGACTTTCTTTTATATATATAGATTAATAACGATTCTTGAATTCACAATACATTAAATAAGCCCTGCCATACCCTGTAATTTATTTTGTGAATGTAGTGAACTTTTTTAGATTAAAAACAGCTAAGTAGACCTATTAATCTAGGAGTAGAACCAAGCCTCAAAACTATAGACTTTGGAATATGAGCTTCCGCATAGGACTCCAGAATGTACTGTGATAACAAACAAGGGTACTGTTACAATAGATCTACCCTTCGACCTCCTTAAATAATAATAATGAGCTTCCAAAACGCCAACACCTGCCATAAATTCACTTTTATATTTACATACAACATACATAACATTTGACTGCCAGACATTAGTAACTTAATCCTCAACTAACATGGAAACTAAACATTTTAGAATCACCATAATTTATAATCTCCAAAAGGATGTAAATCCTTAAAAGCAAAACTAAAAAAAAACTGTTCTTGAAACAAATTCATACTAAACTTAAATGGACATAGCAAGTTTAAACAAAGAAAAACATGCCTAATTTTAAATAATTTATACCGCTTGTTGAATGGAATAATTACTGTCCTTTAGCTAAATAAATTGTTAAGTTTTTGCCTGTCTGTTGTAGTCCACTAACGTTTTTCTAAGAATTTTGTAAACAAAGAATCTACTTAATTATTTCATGGAACATGTAGGAAGGCCGGTGATTATTTTAAGCTTTTTTATAATACGTATTATGACTTTACATTTTATAATTCCATTTGACACCTAAGGAAACACAAATGAGACCTGCCTCCTAGTAATCCTATAAAATAAAAATTTTCTATTCTATTCTAATCCAACCCAGGCAACGACACTTAATTTTTTTCTGAATCTGAGGTGTTGTCATATGGTCTCATGCGGTGTGGTAGGCTCTGTAAAGGGCTGTCTGGTTCGCGACTACCCTTCTACCGAAGTCCGACGCCAAACAGCTTGCTGTGCTGCGTCGGTGCGTGGGAGTACCAGTGCCTTTATAGGCATTTTCTGGGTTAACGCGCTCCATCGTCGACCTCATCTTTGACCTTATGGTCAAGATTGAGGTCAAGAGTTAACCCATCTTATAATAAAAAAAAGCTTCTAATACTACATACATATGTAGTTTAATGGCAAAAAAATATTTAAAAACCATTTATTTTGCTTGTTATTAAAGGGGGCGAAAGAATAACTCATCTTATCACTTATACGCATTTATTTAGGCAATCAGGATTCATAAATAGATCACATTTGCAAACTTTACAGTCTCGGTATTATCATGAATGAATCACAAAGAAAAGAGCCGTTTAAAAAACCGGCCAGCATGGGAACCGAAAACTCGAAAAAATTCCGACCTCATGATTAGCTGTTTTACCAAACTCAGACGCCAAATCCAAAAATAAAGGAAACCAATCAAGATCGGGATACAAGTCATATTATAATAAAACTTATCGATTTAATGTGCATTTTTACCAGTTACTGTATTTGGTCCGTTCCTAATGCCTTTGCGCTCTCAGGCTTCTGCGTAGGCGCAGTTTTTGGCAGTGGGAAGGATACTGAATTTTTAAGAAGTATTAAAATTGTTTGATATGGTAAAAAAATATTGGAATGCACTAAAATTGACAAATATGTAAAAGGAACTTTTATGGTAACACCGTTTGGCTAATAAGATTGATTTAAATAATTTATTGATACTTATTTATTTTGAAACATAAACATTTTTAATGATTGTTGCTTTAATTGATGAGACACCATTTCAATTACTGAGACCATGAGGCGTAAATAATGGGTACCACTTTGTGGTCGAAATGTAGGTCGAAATAACTTCAAAATAAAAATCACCACAACATTCATCGCGTTATAACTCATCAAAGAATGAACAAATTTTGATCAAATGTAGCTAAGAACCATCTCGATAACGTCAGCTTTCAAACATATTATTTAAGTAAAAAACGCATCAAAAATGGTCCATTCGTTTTGGAGCTACTGCCACGAACAGATTCACACTTCAAACTAAAAGCACCCCTCTTTTTTGTCGGAGGCTAAATAGGTGTAATTCTTTATGCTAATGGAGCTTTCGAGGTCTAAGGGTTTGGAGTAGTGGCCTGAACGTTGAAAGATGACTACAATTTATTGGCTGAGACTTTTTTTTTTACTTTTACTAGGTTTCCGCCCGGTACTTTGTTCCCGTTGGAATTTGAAAAAAATATCTACTATATAAAAATAAGTCGGGTTTTCCTTCCTGACGCTATAACTCCAGAACGCACGAACCGATTTCCACGGTTTTGCATTCGTTGGAAAGGTCTCGGGCTCCATGAGGTTTATAGGATACTTCTTATTTAAAAAAAAAATAGGACGCGGGCGGAGCCGCGGGCGGAAAGCTAGTGTAGTATATTTGTTGATCCAGGGCATCAGCTACTTCCATACCAAATATTATCAAAATTGATCTAGCCGTTTGAGCGTGAAAGAGTAACCAACATCCACATCCTTACAAACTTTCGTATTTATAATATTAATAAGATTTCATTATACAAAGTTGATGATGGTTTCGACAGAAAATTCTTGATTTCCTTTCTTGTTCAGTGTACCGATAAAATGAAAACACAAAGTTGCGAGCACAGGGTACCTACCACGATCGTTTAAAAGCATTTCTGTTTAGGATCCAACTTTGAACTGCTTCGCAATGAGGGATTTTCTTTTTATTTTTTTTATTTTTTTCCCTAGTCGCCGGATAGATGGCGCTAAACTAGGTACGTTACTGCAAGGAACGGAACGTTACGTTATTTTTGATTAATTCACTTGAACGTAATTTTGAGATCATAAAACGAAACGTTATTGTCATATCACATCAATATTATCACATCTACCACACGTAGTTAGGCGATTTTACGAAAACAACGAACAAACAAAACTGAATTATAACAAAGCGCGAGAAAACTAGGATATCGGAAGCCAAAGCAAACGAACAGAATATTTGATGCAATGTTTTTCTCCAAGCCTTTTGGCTTTGGCACCTAGTAACGGAGTCAGTTCAGCCATCTAGAGAGCTCTGGGGAACTACTTTTTTTAATACCCAAAAAGAAAACCTCCCATTGGAATGTTTTATAAAATGGTACCATGATGGCGCTGCTTTTGAACTGCTCGGTTGTCTATGGTCCATTTTAAATGTCTACATAAATTGTCGCTGGTCTGCCTTTGAATCGCAACAGCGCCAAAATTGAATCGCTTATAAGCCATCATGGTACGAATAAGCGTTGCAGACTTGTTTAGGTCCTAAATTGGATCGCGCTAAGCGATCATGGTAAACCTCCTGATCTAGTAAACCACAATCTTGGAGTTATCTTACAGACACAATAACCTACATACACAAAAATATGTATCTTTCTCAGTCATTAGATGATTTTTACGAGCACAGCTTGTCGTAAAACTGTTCGTTCGTGAAATGTAGGCCACATTTCTTGCTATCCAACTAACTATGTAATCATTAATGGAATTAAGATTTTTCTTCATTTTTCTACGTGTTTCCGTGTGACTATTTTAATTGGTTTGTCATCCTCTTTGTTACTGAGTGGTTTACTGAAACCGATATCGTTATTAAAACAATACGTTAGTAATTTATTTGTCTTTTCTGTAGGTTTTCTGTTTTCTGAAAAAGGTCGATTTGCTAAGCATTGGGTGAAATGAGGAAAAAGCGAACAAGTTTGAATAAAAATAAGAAATATCCGAAACAATTAAGTTATAGCACCACATATGAAATTACTTTTAATTTTAAAAAAATAAAAGTAATTTCATTTTTAAAAGCTGAACCAATTTTAATACAAGATAGCTCAGAACCATCTCGATTTTGCAGCTTTCATACAATAATCGCATTGAAATCAGTCTATTCGTTTAGGAGCTACGATACCATGGACAGACACACAGAAATACACGTCAAACTTATAGCAATCTTCATTTTTTTTCGGGGTTAACAAATATGTCATAGTACGTATATATGTAAGAGTACTATGTTAGATATTTGGCACGACAAGATGCCATTAGATTTTTCCAACATATTGTAAATTGTGATACAATTTATCATTCTATTTCTTGAAATACTTCAATCCTACGACAAACTTTATTTACAGTTTCGTTGGACTCAGTTTCAGGTTAAGTCACTTAAAATATATGTTTAATAGTTTCAATAAAAGTGAAGAAATGGATGAAACTTTATATTAAATACAAAAATTATAACAGCATCACCCAAAAAGGGACATTTGCTGCAGCGGCGAGGCTGTAGCGTTGATATTTTGCCACTACTAGAAAAACGTTCTTCTCTGCCGCGGACCTTGTATATCAACATTGCATACTACTCCTTAATTGCATTTCCTGAGATTGTAATCAAAAACATTGCTGACATGGTTATTTGCAACTTAAAGCCGTACAATAGTATCTGTTCCAGCTTAATGAGCACATTACGACCGCTAATTGTATGTTTATTAAAATCAGCTTAAGCCACATTAAAGAAAGCTGCTCGATAATGAGATGATAGTTTTCACGCCACATGAACACCTTTGCTATTGAAATATATCCATGTATTTTAAAATATGGACTTATTATGCTATTTTATTACTCTGAATTTGTTGTAGATCACAGTGGAAGAACTAAGATAACATCACGCAGTTTTTGTGAGTGCATTCTTTATTGCTTCAGTGAACTCAATTAATGCAACTGCATTTAATAGAATAGCAAATTTTTATAGGACTTTACTGTTTTCAACAGGGTATTTCTGAGTTTAGAGTGCGTTTTGTGTATCTTTTTTTTAAATTTTGAATGAGTTCCCTCTTGACCACAATCTAGCTCAGGGCAAAGATGCGGTCGAGGATGTAACGAGCTCACCCAGAAGAAGACTATTCACTCGAACTTTAAAGATATTTGAATTGTATAAGCTCGGAAATAAAGTCGCCGGCAAAGATTTCCACTCCTTGGCAGTTAGCAATATAGAATAGCGACATAAGACGTAAATACGTATCCGAGGGATCTCGACAAGGTAAACGGTGATACCCCGCAGTGCGTCTGGACGTCCAACGGAAAAATATGGCAGGCAGAATGAGCTCATGTAGGTAGCTCCTGAGCAAACTCCCCAAAGTACATCTTCGTATCGTTTTACGTTTGACAACCTTGGTGACTTTATAATTTAAGATTTTTAAGCCAGAAACAAACACCGAGACGAATACTTAAATTACTGCAAAATGCCGTATCCACACAGTTGCAATCAAACCTGCATGTTCCTTAGTCCCCATTAATTGGCGATATAAAAAATTTAATAAAAGTGCGTGGGACAAGGTGCATTGACTTGCAACTTGTTGAGAACTGCATGCAATTATGCATTATCGAACATTTTACACTTTAAAGATTGAAGACTTCTTGAATGACGTCACTTGCTATACAAACCAAAAAATTATTACGGTGGCAGCACTCCTAATCAATGACTTTTTAATGGGAGTGGAATGGCAATAATGACCATTTTATCCGTTGAGGTGGCGAAATTGAGAACTAAAGACATTTCATACATTTCATGTCAGTTCCCTTGACAAGCAGCGCCACCTCCAACTGAACGTTAAGTTGCAAACTACCTAGCAACTTAAATGATCATTGTCATATTGTCATCATTCTACTGCAGCTCTAGTACGATAACGACAAACTCGCGCTCGGCTCACGCTGAAACTTCACTTTGATTGCGCGAGGGTCCCGCGCAAAGGCTTGCTCTCCCTATGGCGTTGTCAATGTTGACATTTTGACATAGGACCGCGTTGTTGTCGCGGCGCTGTCACTATCGTACTCGGCCTGCTGCTAATGAAAACCATTGATTATCTGTATCGCTATACTACTTAATCAATGATGAAGCCACTTATACACAAATTCCCTGTGAACAAACATCAATTTTTTTTTACCAGCCCATAACGTCCCCACCGAAGGGCACGGGCCTCCCTTCGAATCACGAAGGGGAATTAGGCCATAGTCCACCACGCTGGCCCAATGCGGGTTGGTGGACCGCTCGTCTTATCGAAAATGAGTTTTCTTGGACGAGAGGGTTTCATCACGATATTTTCCTTCACCGTAAAGCAAATGATAATTAGAAAACCGTACATAAATCCGAAAAGACGAATTTAGTGGTACAGGCTTGCACCAGGATTTGAACCCGCGACCTTCGGAAAGGGCTATGCTCGGTATTTCTTTGAGGGATCGGATTCGAAACGAAATAATCCGTCAGAAAACCAAAGTTACCGACATAGCCCGGCGAATTAGCAAGCTTAAGTGGCAGTGGGCTGGTCATATCTGTCGTAGAACCGATGGCCGTTGGGGCAGACAAGTTCTAGAATGGAGACCACGAATCGGCAAACGTAGCGTAGGGCGCCCTGTTACTATGTGGGGTGACGATATTCGTAAAGTAGCGGGCAGTGGTTGGAGGAGGAGAGCTGAAGACCGAGCTCAGTGGATCGGCCTATGTCCAGCAGTGGACTGACACAGGCTGATGATGACCTTCGGATTACAAGTACTTACCCTCAACAAAAAAATAAGTGTGTTTTATATGTGTAAATTGTATATCTGGTGCCTGTCTGTCGCATCATAGCTCCTAATGTTGGATAGATTTCGATGCGTTTTATTTTTGAAAGCTTATGTGTACGAAATGGTTCTTACTTAGCTATATGTGATCAAATTACTTAGCAAAATTACTAAGATGGATTTCGGGGGATATACAGGGCTTTAGGTATCTCTTTTTCAACCTCTCGGGTGGTTAATCAGTCCATGAAACTGAACAACTTTCCCAATGAACATAGGTCAAAATACGAAAAAATACGAAAATTAATCAGCATATAGCGCACTTTGTATGGGAGATCAAATATTTTTTTTGTATTTTGACCTATATATAAATATATATATATATATTTTTTTATTTTAGACTTATTACATCCCGTGGATATTAAAATCCCCTCATTGCATCTACATTAAGCATGCTAGACGTGATCTTCATAATGAATTCAATTTTCCAGTTAATTCCATTACCATAAACCCTAATTACATTTCACAAAGCGAACGCAAACAAAACATATAAAGCGTAACAACAGGTTTATTAAATACTATTCCAGGGCATATAATCATATTCTAGGTCTGGTAATGAAGGGCTAAACCTGACAGCGGAACTGGGTAATGATACCGGACGTGCGCTGGCGCAGCGCCCTTTAGGGTTTCGTGATCACATGGGTAAAGATTGCCAGGAATGTGTAAAGCTGTGTATTGTTTAAGGTTCTCGCTGTTGTTCTTTTTACACATTACGTACTATACGAGATAAAAAGCAAAACGTTGTAAGTACTTAATCTAGACCCTCAGAGTTTCTTGCCTGTTCTTCTCTGGGGAAGACTGCACCTTTGCGAATGAGAGTCAGTAGGGTCAATAGAACGAATGCGTATGTATGTATTTAAATCCTTTAATGTTTGTGTATGTATTTCATATAATCTTGATTTGTTTTAAGTGGCATCCTGAATGTCCTATAAAATAAATATTTTTTCTTTTCTATTCTATTCTATAGACAGGGCACGGACATGAAGTCTGTGGATGCTAATAATATCCTTAAAAAAACGTAAGTACGATTATTCTGTATGGTAGTTCTGAAGGAAGATATAAACCAAGTGGAGTTTTTACTATGTAGAAGCAACAAGTCCAGAGAGCAATGATATTTCAGAGAGCATTAACTCTCACTACTTTGTGAACTGCCCCAATTTTTTTCATATTGACGAACTTTTTAAAATATTAATGCAACCTAACCTAATACACACATCAACACGGTCTAGGGATATTCCACGATTTTTCATACAAAAGAGGTCTGTTTGAGAAGCTATAATAGCCTACTCGAGATATATGGAGGGTTCAGACAAGCAAGTGTTAAACCGGAATTTTCAATTCTTGTCAATAAATTTTGTTTTATTTGAAATTTGTGAAAGGTGACGAAAAAGAAAAAAAATTGCGTAAATTCGACCACTTTCATACAAAAACCAGGCAAAAAGTGCATTTTCGTTTTCATTTCCATCACTTTTTCACAAATTTCAAGTTCATTTCAAATTGACAAGAATTGTAAATTCAAGTTTAGCACTTACTCGTCTGAAAATTATAGCCCTCCACCATGTATCTCGAGTATGCTTTTGTAGCTTCTCAAACAGGCCTCTTTTGTATGAAAAATCGTACAATATCCCTAGACCGTGTTGATGTGTAAACCTAATTTATCCTAATTCGATTCAGGCGGCCTTTAAAGTTTTGTAAATGTGTAATATTACTAGGCGAATTGTAATATAACGGTTTTTACAATTTTCCGGTGACATTGCTATGGACAGACTGTCACCATAATAATAAGAAATAATACGAGTACTATTATTTGTTATTCTTATGCTGTCACGCTCATTTCATAGACCTAATTGCAAAAGAACCCAATCGGGTGTTTTTCGAGTCTTCGCAATGCATGCGTAGTAGATGACATAGGGATCTGCCTTCCTTTAAATATTGTAACATCTTTGCAAGAGAGTATTCAAAGTAAGATGTATGTGTATGTTAGAATTCCAAAAAAACATGCCATAAACTAGTTCTAAAAATAGGCATATTAATTTCTCAAGCATCTTCTCTCTCCAACACCATCACCATCCAACCGAGATGTGATGATGAAGCGTGGAGATAGAAATAAATTGTCCAATGACGGCTAGAAATGAAGCGGAAAATTAACGGTTTATTATAGCCGGCAATGTAATTAACACGCTCAGATCTTATCTCCTTCTATCTATATTTCGCTGTGGGTTTTTTTTCGGTATTTCTGATGCACACATTATTTTGCTGAGAAAGTAACAACATTAGGTTCCTTTGAATAAATAACTTGAGATTCCGCCTAATGTTTACTATGATTATACTTTTGAATAAAAATCACCAAAATTCTGCTAAAGTAATAATTTAATGACCATTACTCAAAAAAAGCGTAACAAAAATAATCTTCATCTTCATCAGCCCATATACGTCCCCACTGCTGGGGCACGGGCCTCCCTCTATAACATGAGTGGTAAATGCCATACTCACCACGCTTGGCAGACGGGTTGGCGAGGGTTTTGATATAATTGCAGAGTTTTCCTTCTCTGTGTGCAGATGAACTTGCTTGCATATTTACCTTAGTCGCCTTGTACGACACCTCGGTAAGAAAGAGGGTGGTCCTATTCTACTCTGCCGGGGACTCACACGGCTTAATACAAAATAATAAATACTAAATATTGTTTATTTAACTCGTCTATTATTTAAAAGATAACAGTTATCATACGACCAATGAAACAAATGATTAGTTCTAGAAGCATGGAAGACAATGCAAGCGTCACCGTCGACCAATCAGCGTATAGCAACCCGTTTCGGCGCGTGCGCAAGTCCGTCAATCCGACGTAGAAGAAAACGTGCACACTCAGAGCATTAAAATAGGATATGGTGAGTATGGGACAGTACATTATATGCAGTTTGGGAGATTCATAATAAATAAAAATTGAAGGGACCCACGACACAAAAGAAATGTTAATATGGGCTTTTGAGCATATGGCGTTTATTTATTACTTGCTGTCGGCCGTGTCGAATTCGGTTATGTTATGTCACGCTTCGGAATAAACCTCGGGATAAAATCTTGCCTATGTCCATCTTTGTACCTTAAATTATATCCATAGAAAATGTTAATCAAATCGGTTGAGTAGTTTAGACATAAAAACGTAACATACAGACTGAGTAACTTTTCGTTTATGAATATAAATTAATTAAGTATAGAAGTATGGATTTGACTTACTTTCCACCCGCGACTTCATTCAAGTAATCGTGATCGAGCACAATCAATTGTTGGATTTATTTTTCGTATTTCTGTCCTTTGGGAAAAGTTTTTCAGTTTAATGAGTTGACTGAATCACGCCCTTAATTTTTAAACCCCCGCCGAAAAAAGAGAGGTGTTATAAGTTTTACGTGTTCGGACCGATTTTGATGCCGTTTTTTGTCTGAAAGCTGACGTGATTGAGATGGTTCTTCTTTTTTTTTTTTTTTTTTTAAAAAAAAACGCTTCACACTCAAAGGCCCACATGAGTTATATGATTACATTGATTCAGCCGTTTGAATGTCAGGAGTCATATATTTTTTTTTAATTTTAGAGTTATCACAAACTTTTTTGTAGTCATACAGTAGCCCATCTTGTTTTAGCGCTCTGTGCACACTTGCCACACATCGAGACGTATTTGGAAGACATGTGATGAGATTCAATTCGTCACATTCTTCGACATAGCAATGGGCATATCATGGAGAAACGCAGGCTCGCATACGCAGAATTATTGTATGAATAGCTTTATAAATGCAATGTGTAAAAAAAATACAATAAAGGAGGCGAAAGAATCGAGAGCTGGATAGAGGAATGAACGCGTCCTACACTCTATAATTCGAACGGCACGGCACGGCATGACAGAATTTGTACTACCATTACCTTCTCTGTTCCCAGCTTCTAGTATCACTAGTGCATAGGAGGCAATGGTAATAAATTTTTCCGTGCCGTTTTCGTATTATAAAAAGGCCCATGGATAGATGGAGCTGATTCGGCCTTGCGACAACAAGAAAGCCTAACTCTGGAGTTCAATTTTTTTATGATTAAAGTCGCCGATATAACTCTAAATTTTTTTAAAAAATATCGTCCCAGACATTCGATTGCTTATAACTTTTAAACGGCTGAACCAATTTTGATCAATTATAGCTAAGACCAATGACAATTACATCCGCTTTCAAACAAAGAAACCGCATCGTAATCGGTCCATTCGGTTAGGAAGTACGATGCCACAGACATACAGATACACACGTCAAACTTATAACAAAAAATTTTTGGTCGGGGGTTAAAAACGATAATGCTCCGCGCTGTAGTATTGATACTTACGTGGCGGAAAGCGGAAAGGAAAATATTTGTGTTGCTCGGGAATCGAACCCGCAGCCTTCAGATCAGAAGGCAATGTCATTACCGGCTGAGCTTTAAGGCGACTACAGCACCTAAATTACGATTTTATGATGCGTAGATAAGCATGACGCACTGCATTAAATCGAAGAAAAAAATACTACGGTAATATTCAGGACATAAACTAGATAAGTAGTTTGCTGAAAACATGATTCAGCACTTTTGGTTCGATAGAAAAAGCTCACAAAGTCACCTCTAAATACCCAATATTGTGTATCTTTTAAGCTGTAAAAACGATAGTAAAATGCACACAGGAACTTGAATTTGCTAAAATGATCGTGATTGAACTCTCTTGATAAGTAGTTAATGCATTTTTCGATTTAAGCTGTTACCTTTCCATAAATCTCATTTTTCTTACTTTCGAACATGTTTTTACGCACGCACGCTTTCATAGTCCGTAAACTTCGTGTATCGACACTGTTCGCACTGCCGGCCCAGGCCTGTTGAGAGACGGAGATGGCACTATTCCTATGTGTGCTGCCTTTATCGGGTGCTGTAGTCGCCTTAAGGCTGGTATTAAAAAATGTGTCTTCAACAATGTATTATTCACAAAACTGTCTCATACACATACTTACACAGTATCCGGCTACAACAAGTAAGTAATAGTGAACTATCTAACACCTACCTCCTATATCTAGTTCCTTGTTGCTAGACCTTGACTACTAAAACTAGGCTATCATGCAGGTGTTTCAAGCACTAAAGGTACTAACGAGTACATACCTTAACTGGGCGATAACTTTTGTTTAATAGTGACAGTCAAAGAAACATAGCTCTAACATAACATGTTGGTAAGTTAATGAGCAAATGTTTAAAGTTTTCAAGTATTCAAGCTTTAACTAAACTAGAAATATTTTTTTACTAATTTTATAATATACACTTCAACCCAGAAAACTTTTTGAATATTTTAGACTAGCATTCCGCTCGGGACTTCGTTCCCGTGGGAATTCGGGAAAATTATGTAGCCTATGTTACTCAGGGATAATGTAGCATCTTAATGGTGACAGTATTTTTGAAATCGGCCCAGTAGTTTTTAAGTTTATTCGTAACATATAAAAATACAAAATCTATCCTCTTTTTAATATTAGTGTAGATAGAATAGGATATTATTTATTGCAGGACATCACAACACAAATGGACAGTACAGTAGAAAATGGACAGTTCAGTATAAAAACGAAAAAAAAAATCTTAATATTTTAATTTTATATAAGGTATGTGCAGAGTGACTTTTGGTTAGTTATCGAAAAAGGGGGTGATTGTCCTCATCACCCCCCACCCCTAGATCATCCCCTAGATTGTGCAAGTTGCATAGAGTTGCTAATTTTTTTTTTCTTATTCCAACCTATGTTCCGTGTGGAGAAAGTAGTTCAGATTAGTAGGCTGATTCACAACCTTGATTTTTATTACTAATTTAAACTAATATTGTGAAGATTTTGAATTATTGTTACCTGAAAATATACCTGCAAAGTACTACGAGTTTCCCACTAAAATATCTATCTATCTATACTCTATACTAATATATAAAGAGGAAAGATTTGATTGTTTGTTTGTTTGCATTGAATAGGCTCCGAAACTACTGGACCGATTAGAAAAATTCTTTCACCATAATTTTCCCGAATTTTCACGGAAACGAAGTCCCAAGCGGAATGCTAGTTCTCTATAAACATCATATGTCTAAGTTTCTGACAGAAACAGACTGGGAGAGTGTAAAATTCATCATCCAGATGAACAGATAATATAGCGATAAAGTTGTACGATCACGCGAGTTTGTTCACACAATATATTATACTGAACATTCACATAAAACAACTCGTATTAGTCGGCTGTTTGTCAGTTAGTCTGTCTCAGTTTTTCTCTTAGAATGTTATTTACGAGTACTATAGATCTTTTACTTTTTGCACGCGATTTCGCGTCGAGGGATATCGTCAAGAGCTAAAAATAAGTTAGTTTAAATTCACCCAATCTATTGAGTGAATTTAAAACTTTTTTTTTTTCAGCCCATATAATTTTTTTTATCAGTCCTTGCAATTAGTTATCTAAAATTAAGGATGTAAATAAACCCACCAAACCTAACAACTTTCCCCAAGGAACATGGGTCGAAAAATGAAAAAAAAATTTAAGCCTTTCCATACAACTTGTGCGATCAGCTGAACTTTTTTTTCAGGATTTAACATAGTTTTTTGGGGAAATTTACAATTTCACTTGGGAAATTACAATTAAAATTTCCCCAGTAACATTACAATTCCACGGAACTCATGAAATCAATATTATAAGTTAGCTTAGGTTAGTTTAGGCTTTATAGGTTTATTTAGGTTAGCTTGCATTACTATTGTAAAAAAGTCCGTCAACGTGAAAAAGATGAGGCAATTCACAGAGTACCCAGCGTATATAATCTAACTACCTAAGTATAAGGTCCCTACGTATGAAATTAGCGTTTAGTATGGGAGGAACAAAAAGTAGATTATTCATCAGTAAATGGCTGTATAAATTTGAATTTCTGGCCAGTACTAAAAAACGCCAATTTCATATGTAAGGACCTTATATATTATTACAATGTTACGGTGACATACATCTACAAGGTGTTTCAAAAAAACCCAAAAAAAAGAAATTCCAAAATTTAATTTTAAAAGTGAAATAGTCGCAACTCTAGTAATCAGTTGCACGGTTTGACATTAACAAAATGAAAGTTTCATATAATTAATATGACATACTTGTCAATTTGTAATAGAGCTGTGCAATAGGCTTAATTTTAATTAATTATTTTTTTTTGGGTTTTTTTGAAACACCTTGCATAGACATAAATTTTTTTGAAATATATTTTTTATTTTGGATCACAGATTGTTGTCTCTCCCATTTCGGATATAAACGTGTCTTTAAAATAAGTTATCGACATTATACGATGGAATTTCAATCATGACGGCACATGGCATTAAATATCGATATAGGTACATTAGGTTGCGCGAGCTTTCGTCGGCCGATGTCCGAGCTTCCGTTGCCGGTTTAGGAAGTAAATGACAACACATGATATGAATACCTGAACTCTGAACTATCTAGGGCTGTCAAAAAATAAATAGAGCAGCAGCTCGAGCACGATGGCGACAAACTCTCGCGGCGTGCCACTCGGCTGACGCTGAAACTTCACTTTCATTGCGCGAGGGCCCGCGCAAAGGCTTGTTCGAACTCTGGCGTTGTCAATATTGGCATTTTGACATAGGACCATCGTACTCGAGCTGCAGGAAGGCTATTCCATCAATCAATGGTGGCTCAAAGGCGGTGGAATGACAACCGTCACCATTTCACTCGTTCGGGTGGCGAAATTGAGAAATATCAAAGTTTCATACATTTAATGACGGCTGCTTTGACTATAAATAAGTTAAATAAATAAATGCTACACACTCAAAGGCCCACACTAAGGTTTTCCCTTGTGTCGTGGGTCCCTTGGAACACACAAAGACAGACACATACACCCATGACCCGAGAACAAACATCTGCTTTTTACACAAATGTTTGCCCCGACTGGGGATCGAACCCAAGACCCGCCGATCAAGAGGCAGCGTCACTACCACTCGACCAAACCGGCCGACATAGGACCATTTGACATAGGACCATCGTACTCGAGCTGAAGGAAGGCTATTCCATCAATCAATGGTGGCTCAAAGGCGATGGAATGTCAACCGTCACCATTTCACTTGTTCGGGTGGCGAAATTGAGAACTATTAAAATTTCATACATTTAATGACGGCTGATGACTGACAGCGCTACTGCACAACTGAATGTCAAAAACTTTACGTTCGGTTGGCCGTAGCGCTGCTGGTCTGGGTGGCTGTCATCAAATGTATGACATTTCGATAGTTCTCAATTTCACCACCTGAACGGTTAAAATGGTCACCATTGTCATTCAACCGCCATCGAGACGTCATTTATGTCAGCGACTTTTTCACTCGCGGATCTTCTCTTCTTCCTGAATTTGGTCGTGCAGAAAAATTCTCCTGCCCTTTAAAATAAATAAACGCTACACACTCCAAGGCCCACACTAAGGTTTTCCCTTGTGTCGTGGGTCCCTCGGAAGATATAGACAGACACAAACACATATGATCCGAGAACAAACATCTGCTTTTTACACAAATTTTAATTGGTTGGACAAGAGTGTGTGTAGTAACAGACCACCTTTATTGCCTTACGTCATTACTGAAAAGACACACTGGTTGAAAAGGATTTCAAGTGGAAAATTGACAAGTCTGTTGGCAACTGTAGTTTAGTTTCCGTAGCACTGTTTTGTTAGGTAATTCTATGTTTTGTTTCAATCTACACTAAGTAATATTAAAAAGAGGAAAGATTTGTATTTTTGTATTAACGAATAAACTCAAAAACTATTGGACCGATTTCAAAATCTGTTTCACCATTAGAATACTACATTAATCCTGAGTGACATAGGCTTCATAATTTTTCCTGATTCCCACGGGAATGAAGTTCCGAGAAGAAAAGTAGTATTTTTTAATTCTATCAATTAAGTATACTGTTTGTAGTGGAGGAAACTTTGTCAGTTGAGTTCTAGATGTAAAGTATTTAGGTAATCAAAATGACCTTTCTACCAGCCCTAAATATTACCAACTCGCACTTGACACACATTACCGATTCCAAAGTTGTCATATCGCCATTACTTTCCGCCTTAAGGCCGCCGCTTCTCACATACTAATAACAGACCAATGTTCGTATGTTCTTTGTCCTATATTAGGACATAGAATGCGATAGCGAATAGCCAAAGTAGGAAGTGGAGTCATGTTTTGCATTGAGAAGTATAGTCAAATCGTTTTTGGGGACGGCTTACTTATACTATATCTTACAAACAAAAATCAATATTTGTTCTTTATTAATACTTTTTGCGCTGCCATTCCATTCATTTTCTTGGATGAAGTCGCGGGCAACAGCTAGTAATATTAATAAATAATATACAAAGCTTTGCGTAGCCAAAATCTTTTGAGAACTGATTCTTATTGTTGGGATTTTCACGAAAATCGAATTGGAATAATTTATAACGAATTAATTTTACCTTTATGCCCTTTTTTAATGCAAAATTATCTATCTAAGTATTATCCATATATTGTATGTATGTATATATTATAGGTATTTTATATATGTAGGTATATATTATTTATTTATTTAGCTAATTGTATGTGCTTATATATTTATTAATTATTATGTTTGTATTATAAATTTAATATCTCACTTTATCTTGGTACACCCTTGCCCACTTCAACTGCCTCTCCCTCTCACATAGGTTAGCTGGAAGAAAACTCATTGCTTGAGTTAAGCTCGCCGTTGTACATGTCCTTTCTTTGTGTAATTTTTTATATATATATATTTGTGTGTACAATAAAAAATTAAGAACAACATAGAAATGGAATCATTTTAATTCAAAATAGAATGTAGCTCATTTCAGATGGGTAATTTTTCCCTTAAAGGAATTCTTGTTTTTTTTATTTTTATATCTTCGTTATACTGACTGGTAGTTATTACTATAGGTAAATATAGACTATAGTTAACTGTCATAAAATCAAGTAAGCATTAACTTTAACAAACTATCTTCATGTTCTTCTATTTTACAACACATTGCTACTTCCGGCGGCGTCCTCTAAAACAAATTTTAAATCTCTTTCACAGACTTTACATTCACAAAAGATTTCAGACCTTAATACCTTAGACATAAGTTTTGTGAAGGTGTGTTATCTACTGTATGTAGCCCTAATTAATAATTACCAGGAGCAAGGGTAGAGTCGTTAAAAAGCTGTAAAATTTTGTCTGTGCGCATTGGGTTGTTAAAATAGAAAACTAAAGACAGTCGTGTCTAGTGTTAGCCAGTAAGTAATTTTAAATCTTTAGATAATCAACATACCTGTTTAAAGAGACAAAGATAGGTAGAGTCGCCATATTGAAATCTGAAAAAAAATTGAATTAATTGTATGTAAATAATATTTTAAAATTATAAAACACCAAAAAGCATAGGTATTACAGAAAAGTCTCCGAAACAAGGAATGCTCTTTGATTTCCAAGACTTTTTTCAAATCCATTATTTTTAAGGTCTCCTATGGGGCTGACATGAGCGTAAACTCGTCAAAGTTTTGATATAAATAAGCTGAACATAAATAGGTACAATTTAGAAACCTGTAGAAAATATGAAAATTCCTTTTGTAAGTGATTTTATAGAATTAAACTTTTGTCCTAGTTCAGGCATTTGAGTTATTATTTTGTATTAATGTAGTCTCTTATTTTGATATTGTCTTATGCATTTAAATAAATATATTATTAGGTACTCTATTGATGAAAATGTATTTATTAAGCTTAAATATTTTTTGAGTAAATAAGTAAAATGTATTCTAATCTTACAAAATGGAACTCTTCATTAAAAACTACCTCCATCAAAGAGTCCAATATAATTAATCGAAATTTAACCAAGGGAAAAAAGCAACCATTGTCCTTTTTCAATTTAAGGCTTTTAACTCCGGATGCGGTATCGGAGGTGCGCGGGCGCAAGACAATAGCGCCGATCCGATACGCGCCCGTATCTTTGTTCCGATTCACAAAACACAATGACCACTTTTTTAATCTGTGTTTTTACGTGTTTAGGCGATAAATTAGAATTACGCGTTTATTATTAAAGAGGGCCTTTATTGGACAATGGTTTTTAAGGGTTGACTGCCCTTCGTGTTTGTTTCTACCTTTATAATATATATACGTAGTATGTAAAGAAATGTCAATCAATCAGAATATTCTTGTTGTACGAGAAATGTTATCATGGTCAAAGAAATTACATATTGATATTAAGAACTAAACCTACCTATGATTAAACGAAAGCTCTTGATTACATTTTTAGTTAAATTACTAGCTGCGGGCAACTTCGTTTGCGTGTTAATTTTTTTTTTTGTACAGAGTATACAGATTGAAAACATCTATCTTACGTGATTTAGATTTTTACATACAAAAGTTTTTTCCCGCTAACTCCCGTTCCCGTGGGAATTTTGCAATATCCTGTTGCAACTTAGCTTTAAGTTTACTAAGGCACCTGCATGCCAAATTTCAAGCGTCTAACTTAAGCGGTTTAGATTTTTCATACAAAAGGATTTTCCCGCTAATTCCCGTTCCCGTGGGAATTTCGGGAATTCCTTTCTTATTGCACCTCTGCGGTACCTAAGCTACGTCCCTTCCAAATTTCAAGTGCCTACGTTTAGCCGTTTAGGCTGTGCGTTGATATGTCCGTCAGTCAGTTTCTCCTTTTATATAGGTATAATTTCTCCCGTTTTTTACACATTTACCACTATATCTTTGCTCCTATTGGTCGTAGCGTGATGTTATATAGCCTTCCTCGATAACTGGACTATCCAACACAAAAAGAATTATTCAATTCGAACCAGTAGTTTCGGAGATTAGCGCGTTCAAACAAACAAACAAACAAACTCTTCAGCTTTATAATATTATAGTATTATAGTATATAGTATAGATTAAAAATTATACAAATTAATTGCATCATATCCAATTCATTGTATTGGATTTTACTGTCAAATTATGTTTGGTATCTCTGCAGCACGATAACGACAAATTCGCGCTCGGGTTACGCTGAAACTTCACTTTGATTGCGCGAGGGTCCCGCGCAAAGGCTTGTTCGCCCTATGGCGTTGTCAATGTTGACATTTTGACATAGGACCGCGGTGTTGTCGCGTCGCTGTCACTATCATACTCGGCCTGCTGATTTCTAAGCTTACTTTACTCCGTTTTTTTATACTCTCGTTAACCTGTCCAGTCCAATTTGATTTTCTCTTAAGTAGAAATATACCCATTACTCACTTGTTTCCCGCAACAAATTAAAAACAATTTGTTAACCTTGACTCCCAAGAGCCACGGTTGCAGGGGTCGCGAACCCCATGAGATCATATTTTGTTGCAGTAAACGAGGGTAGAAATTCAGGGGAGGCAAATCGATCTACACTGACACTAAAAGCTTTTGAATCGGCAAACAATTCTGCCTCTGTTTATTTTGGCCCTCCCTTGAGATTTAGGCGCCAATCGATATTCCTTAACTGGTTTATAATGATCATATTTCATTACAAACCAGTCTCGTAGCGGTACAAAGCTATTTTGCAGATGGGATATTGGTTCTCCGTACAACTTATCATTCATTTGCATTGAACGCACTGCAAATAAAAGTTGGTTTTACAAACTTATTATTGCGGTTGATTTCACTATTTCTGCAGGAGGGAGTTTTTATGTGAAGTTAGTTTTTCAACGACGGTTTTGGTTTGTAACGATGGGACAGTTGTTTTGATGTACAGTTGTCATCATTAAAAACGAGATAAGAGTGACGTCAAATTCGAAATATATTCTGTGTTGTCGTCTGTACTGCAAAGTGCACATCAAGTTTCTGATTAGTCTCAAAACTATCGAGCGTAATTTGCTCTACAGGCAAAGCCATGATAAATCATTACCACTATGATTACTGTCAATAGAATCTGACCCCTTTTGTGTGTCTTAATGTTTACTTTAATATTTTTTATTTTTTTTATTTAGAGGAGAACGGAATCGTAAGTAACAGAGCATCTGTCACGACCTTACGCCTTACGACCGTGTAATTTATTCAGCACTACAATAAGTAAGTATCCCCTTTAATTTGTAAACAAAGGGTGCATAAAAACTTGTAGATAATAATTATTCGTTCCATTTTTATTATCACTAACCGTTTATCACTGGATGAAAATAGCTCTTTGTTCTCTTTTTATCAAGAGCGCATCGCGTCCCAATCACTGGCCACTAAGAATCTTATCACAACATTCGATAAAACGATCCGAAATTCAAAATTGAAAAACAAAACACGATAACGCGCCAAACTTTTCCCGCGTATTCGACACACGCACGTTCGAGCTGTCACTTGTCTATGGGAAAAATGGCGGCGCGTCGTTTCAAACTATTTTTGTTGGGACTCAGCATGGGGTTGTGGCTGTAATTTGGGGCAACAAGTGGTGTATTATCGGGTTCGCGCATGCGTGATCGTCGCGGCGGGTAAGTACGCAAATAAGTGGTTGGGATAGAAATAGCAATTTCGCGTGGGGTTTCAAGAAAGCTCCTGTCTTCGCTATTTTGCTGTCAATGTCAAGGTTGATCACTAGTGATCTGATCACTCAATTTCTAAGCTATAGTAGTCCCGGTTTTTTCAAAAAATCCAGTAAGTATTCAAAAAAAATTGGATTCCTCAAACTGGCAAGATAATCAAGGACCGCCAAGAAATTGTTTTTTTTATTTTTTTTATAATGAGATGGGTTAACTCTTGACCTCAATCTTGACCTTTATGGTAATAGATGAGGTAAACGATGGAGCGAGTTAACCCAGAAAATGCCTATAAAGGCACTGGTACTCCCACGCACCAACGGAACACAGCAAGCTGTTTGGCGTCGGACTTCGGTAGGAGGGTGGTCGCGAACCAGACGGCCCTTTACAGAGCCTACCACACCGCATGAGACCATAGGACGACACCTCAGATTCAGAAAAAAATGAAGTGTCGTTGCCTGGGATGGATTACTAGGCAGGTCTCATTTGTGTTTCCTTAATCGCCTCTTACGACACCCACGGAAAGAGATGGGGTGGTGTTATTCTCAACCGATCACCACACGGCAGGAATTGTTCTATCTATCCATTCATTCATATACTTACGCCTATAATCCATGTCGGGGTAGGCAGACCATCAAAATAGAACAACTTTCATTCTGAGGGTTATAAGATGGAACATGAGTATAATTGTGGTAACAGGTTATCGGCCTTTCGTCCACAATACAGCAAAACCCTTGCGCCTCACTGGCTTTACTGTATGCCTGAAGAGTGTTGGCAACTGACACATTCTAATTTTTTCTGAGCTATAAATGTATCAGCTGTAAAAGTACCAGATACAAATGTATAAATGTACCAGATATAGAACGAAGAAATGGGCAGATATAATTTTAATTGGAAATTTTGAACTTTATTTCGTACATTATTTTCCATGCATATCTATTTACCTATGTAGATAGCTGGCATTTTGAACTTTATTTCGTACATTATTTTCCATGCATTTTGCTTGAATAACCCATAGTTGATTGCAATTACGTCTATTCATTCGAAGTCTTTAATATTTAATTAGGTAATAGGCTCTAGCCAAGTCTGTCACGCTTCGCGAAAGTGCTGTCGACCTGTGATTTCCAATTAAAATTATATCTGCCCATTCCTTCGTTCTGGTCACTGAGTTTAAGGCTTTTTGCACGACTTATGGGCACGCGCAGCCCGTGCCATTTCAACCAGGAAACATGTTTTTATCAAGAATTAACAATCCATGTGTAAATCAATCACTTTTTATTGTTCATTACTATATATCAAGCTTGGCATGCTGATAAGGTCATATTCCTTTAGAAAAATGTATAAATACCTAGTAGGTTTTTTTGGTTTTCTTTTTGCTATGCTACGTCTTCACTCATTTTAAATCTTACAAAAACAAGTTAATTATCTTTAGCTAGCTTTCTACCCGATTCGGTTATATGTACCTATCGCTCCCGAAGGATCTTTTAAAAATTTCGGGATAAATAAAATAAATAAACGCCACTCACTCAAAGGCCCACACTATAAAGTTTTTCCTTGTGCCGTGGGTCCCTTGGAACATACAGACAGACACAAACACTCATGACCCGAGCACAAACAAACATCTGCTTTTCACACAAATATTTGCCCCGACTGGAAATCGAACCCATGCCCCGTCGATCAAGCGTTACTACTACTCGACCAAACCAGCTGTAAAATGTAGCCTATGTCCATCTTCGTATGAAAAGAATCTTTCACTTTTTTCGGACCCATATTAGTTATGGAAATATTGTAGGTATCACAATTAGCATATTGACCTACTATAATCATGGTGTAATCCGTTTCTATGCAAGCGTTCTTAGATACCGGAGTCCGACGCCAAACAGCTTGCTGTGTTCCGTCGGTGCGTGGGAGTACCAGTGCCTTTATAGGCATTTTCTGGGTTAACTCGCTCCATCGTCGACCTCATCTTTGACCTTTATGGTCAAGATTGAGGTCAAGAGTTAACCCATCTTATAATAAGAAAAAATATATTACTTAATTGAATTGTAAATTTTACATTTAACTGTATTTAGACTTAAGTTTCACGTAAAAATAAATACCTTATCTTAACATCAGTTTTACACTTCACCTCCCCCAAACCAGTTTCTGGTTTATCTACTAGTTTTATGAAATGGAAGAAAGTTCCCACTACCGATGGGTCAATTTACCACCACCATAACATGGTGTTGGGCCCATAAGGTCCGCCATGCTCGGCCAAGCGCGATTCCTTAGATATATCCTCTGATACAAAAACACATCTGCCGCTATGAACTTTGAGAGGTTAATTTATTGTATTTATTGCGTTCTTTAATACACATTATACAAGTATTAGGTAGGTCTTCTTAGTTTATAAGTGTTTTGGACTATGTCTGTGATTTTATAAATAAATAAACCATAAATATTCTTCTTCTTACCGTGTAGGTATTGTCAAGTGTGTGGCGAACTTGGCTAACTCTGGTGTCCCTTTTAGGGCCAAGAGTTTTCGTCAAAAACTCCCACCACACGCCACGACATCAAAAAATAAAAAAAAATTAATGTCGTGGCGTATGGCGAACGCTTGGTGAACGATATTAAAGTTAAAAAAAAAATTGGCGGCGAGGGCACAAAACTTAAACGTCTTATATATCAGACTTTGGCGGTGAAAAGGTTAACGTGACCTCCGAAGCACAGAACTGCTCGTGATAAATTGCACATGTATAACCTTATGTGTTGACCTGTGTACCTACATGAGCATAAGTTACAAAAGACGCATTTTAAGAAAAACAGTACAACGGCAGACTTACCCCACAAGGGAATCCTTACTATAATATTATAAATGCGAAAGTAACTATGTCTGTCTGTCTGTCCGTCTTTCACACCTAAACTACTGAACTGATTTTGATGAAATTTTGTACAGAGATAGATTAGAGCCTGGGAAAGGACATAGGCTACATTTTATCCCACAGTTGGTTACGATATAACATGTAGTCCACGCGGGCGGAAAGCTAGTGAAAAATATTTTAGTTTGTTTGAAAAATGTCTTAGTACTTATAGAAAGTCGCAAAAGATTTGGGGATTTTATATGGGTTGCTTGGAAAAGTTGTTCAGTTTCATGTCGTCCCATATACACACATCAAAAGTAAGACACTAAGGCCTTAACATACTAATAAGTCGATTTTTTTTTGAGAATTCCATATGGTTTCCTTCCTTGGGGAATGTTCTTCAGTTTCATAGGACGAATCGCCCACTAAAGTTTCGCTAGCTAATTTTAGTATTCTACAATTGTTAGAGTCCATAGAGCACCAAAATAAGATCAAAATCTTTCAAAATAGACAACCTTTTTGAAAAATTGTCACCTATTTTTTATGATTTCTGTCAACTCTAATTTTCCGTCAGATTTTTCAAAATTGCCTAAATGTTGATGCATTTTATTGCTCTATTTGCTTGGGCAAGCCTTTTAATCCACTCGGACGATGGTACAGGGCGGAGATTGTTACAACAACGCGAACCAAAACCTGAAACCCCAAAAGAATTCATACCTATTGTTACATTGTGACATATTTTCAAAAAAAACGAATCTCAAAGTTGACAGTGGCAAAACTGGCGAAGTCGGATTTTACACTTACTATTATTAATTTGTGGGATTTAAGGCGAAATATTTTTTCTGAATTTTAGTAAATCTTGTGGGTTTGGTGAGGATTTTGAGATCGGGTTGTAATTTGGAAGAATTAGAATGATTTTTGCTAAACAAGAATGGTATACACCTGCTGAGGTAGCCGTGCATAATAAAGCAAATGATTGTTGGGTTTCTCTCAACGGTAAGGTAAGAAGACCGTTTCACGCCGTGTGGTGATCGGTTGAGAATAACACCACCCCATTTCTTTCCGTGGGTGTCGTAAGAGGCGACTAAGGAAACACAAATGAGAACTGCCTCCTATTAATCCACCCCAGGCAACGACACCTCCATTTGTTCTGAATCTGAGGTGACGTCCTATGGTCTCATGCGGTGTGGTAGGCTCTGTGAAGGGCCGTCAGATTCGCGACCACCCTCCTACCGAAATCCGACGCCAAACAGCTTGCTGTGTTCCGTCTAGTATGGTCGATGGTTCCGTCGGTGCGTAGGAGTACCAGTGCCTTAACAGGCACGTTCTCGGTTAACTCGCTCCATCGTCGACCGCATCTATGACCTTGGTCCAGGTTGAGGTCAAGAATTAACCCATCTCATAATTTAAAAAAAACCGTAGCACTGGACATGAACTTATGTGACTGTGAAAATAGAAAAATACAACTTTGGGGATAGGGTCGAGTCGGGAACAGTGGCGCCGTCGGGTACACTGACTCGCGCCAGAATTTACTATGTAGAGCAACAATATCTATTTGTCTCTTTCATCCATCGGTAGCGCTCGATATTCAAACACCGATGAATGAAAGAGACAAATAGATATTGTTGCTCTACATAGGAAATTCTGGCGCGAGTCAGTGTACCCGACTGAGCCACTGTTCCCAACTCTACCATACCTAGTAGTTATAAGGTTCACAATAATTGTGAATGACAACCCTGGAAGTAGTACCTTTTATTAAACAAACTCACATCTTTGTTTACTGAACTATGCAATGTTTTCATTTTATCAAGTTACGTTCCATTAGAGACTTACCAATGAATTTTGCTCCGGTCCCTCCAGGTTTTTTCTTTCACTTCCAGTCCGGCATGGAAGAACTTTTCTTCAAGGAAAAAACTGCACGCCAATTGTATGCATTTGCCAATTAACCAGGGGTAGGTATGTGGCCCGAGTAAATACATACCTACGTTCGCCCACGCCTATGATCCCTAACGAGTAGGCAGAGCATATTCAGTGGTTCTTGCGAACTGCTTGATGCCACGTTTGACACAAATTGTGAGGATTATCAGATGGAGCAAGTTGTATTATGGTGAGAGGTGGTCAGCCTTTAGCCTCGTATCCCACTTACAGCTTCTACTGTATACCTGGGAAGAGTAGGTAGCTGGCACATTTTAAGTTTTTATTTTAGTCCCCAGTCCAGCATGGAGGGACTCTACGCCCGAGTAAATGCCTACAAAAAATGGTACTAGGCTAAAGTCACTGTTTCCTCTAAAAACTCTATTTCCTTCATAACCAGGTGTACGACTTGACAAACTGGCTAGCACAGCAGTTCCGACTGTGCCACTGCACTAAGTCCTGCTCCTGTCCGGTGAAGAACTGGTACTGCTCTGATGACTGTGTGGAGTACTGCAACTGCTTCAAACGAGGGTACTTCTACTGCGATGGGAAAAGGGTTAGTTAGTTGTTAAATCTTTGGTCAATACCAGCTGTATAAAGATACGAGATCATAAAGAATATCTTATCGGTCCGGCAGCTCCCGTTGGTGCATGGAGAAGTTATTCCCGGAACTCTCTTAACTCTCTAAAAAATCATATACTACACCTACCGACCACTTACATTCTTTAATAAGTAGGTAGGTACTTACTTAGGTTTTCTGAAAGAAATCTCTTCGTAAGATAAGTCAGCCTTTGTACTGTCTCTTTTAAAAGATCTATAAATACGTCTGTAAATGGCGGCGCGTGCAACCGCGTCGAAACATCGAGAACAAAGGTAAAATCATGATATGTACGCGAATTTTTAGACCTGTTTTAGTATTAAATTACCAGTGTAAAATTATAAATAGAGATTAATTAATAAGTGAATATTTCTATCCCAAACCAGCTCGCTGTGACGGTGCTGGCGTACGCAGGGAAGGACGTTAGCCACTGGTTCAAAGGAGACGACTGGGTCAAATACACCCACCCAGTGGCTGGTACTACCACCGCCTTCATGCGCCACGGCCATGGGATTATGCAGCCCGTGGTCCCGTCAACTCGATGGCGCCCCATCGACTCTCCGTGGTGGACGAATGAGTCTTTTGTGATAGGCAAAGCTACTGCTAAGACCAGACCTATTCGGATTACTAATACTTTGACACGTAAGTAAACGTGAGCGCCTGTTAAAAGTATAGCCGTATGTAAAGACAATTTTGAACTTAATTACTTGCTCTCATACTTCTAACAGGCGCTGGGGCTTAGTAATTGAACCTGTACCTTATTTTTATATCCCAGATAGCTACAGGATCTAGGTTTATGTAAAGAAGCAGTTCACAAGCAACTTTTGGCATATGAAATTTCTCATCGAGGGAAGGAAATAGAAGCAAGGAAGCAACTTTTAGTCACTATTTTGAATTCATTCTGACAGTGAAATGGTCCCAAATAAGTGGACCTGATAGCCTTTGCCTGGCGGGCGTTCCCTCCATAAATAGAAAGTCACCGCACAATGCTTTGTGACATTAGCTATTAGAAGCAGCTAAAAAAATTGGAGCAATTGTCTAATTTGTTTACCTTCCACTGTCGATAAGGTTCAAAGTAGAGCAAACTTATAAACCTTCCTAAATTTTTCAAAATTTGGACACTTGTAACTTTCTTTTCTAGATACTCTTGATTTAAGTGACCAACTTCAGTAGTTGATTGGTTAAACTTGCCAAATAGCTTCCGACTAGATTGAACTACAAATCAATCAAGCACGGAAACGCTTTAAAAGCGTGTGGTGATCGGTTGAGAATAACACCACCCCATCTCTTTCCGTGGGTGTCGTAAGAGGCGACTAAGGAAACACAAATGAGACCTGCCTCCTAGAAATCCATCCCAGGCAACGACAATTCATTTTTTTTCTGGATCTGAGGTGTCGTCCTATGGTCTCATGCGGTGTGATAGGCTCTGTAAAGGGCCGTCTGGTTCGCGACCACCCTCCTACCGAAGTCCGACGCCAAACAGCTTGCTGTGTTCCGTCGGTGCGTAGGAGTACCAGTGCCTTTATAGGCATTTTCTGGGTTAACTCGCTCCATCGTCGACCTCATCTTTGACCTTATGGTCAAGATTGAGGTCAAGAGTTAACCCATCTTATAATAAAAAAAAAACGCTTGAGATAAAGCAGCTAAGATTATTTTAAGAATCCTTGTACGTCCATACAGGTTCAACAGTAACCTTGGAAGTGTGCTCCGAAGAAACCCTGTACCAAGTGATGATGCGATACTTACCCCACAACAGACATCTGCACTCCTACTCCTGGCGTTATTTAGGGAAACCCCTCTGCCTCAACCGCACCTTAGAAGAAAACGGAATCCCTGACGAAAGAGATCGATTTAACGAGGTTTCTTTGCCTGAGAATACCCATATCCCGGCGATCATGATCTACTATGATGATGATTTGACTGAAGGTAGGTACCCTTGCGCCTCGTTTCTTATTGAATTTATCCCAACTATAAAATGATTACACGTTTTGTCTTATGCTTAAATACCGCAATAAGCTACTTCCTAGGGCTTTGGCGAGGTATACGCTTGACCATTATCCAGAATTTGGCATATTAGGTACAAGGAGGTTTACCATGATCGCTTAGCGCGATCCAATTTAGGACCTAAACAAGTCTGCAACACTTATTCGTACCATGATGGCTTATAAAGCGATTCAATTTTGGCGCTGTTGCGATTCAAAAACAGACCAGCGACAATTTATTTTAAAAATAAATATGGACCATAGACAACCGATCAGTTCAAAAGCAGCGCCAACATGGTACCATTTAAAAAAACATTCCAATTGCGAAGCAGTTCAAAGTTGGATCCTAAACAGAAATGCTTTTAAACGATCGTGGTAGGTACCCTGACCACAATGTAATAAATGTCATCTGATCTCCGTGACTCTGCTAGCTAAGAGAAACGTGAGGAGTCCATCACCACAGCTGGGCCACAATCGAAATTTTAATGTTTGACTATGCCAAGAATTTCTCAAAATTTGTCGTATACGATTGGCAAAGAAAACAGAATTTCTCGGGGCCGCGTTTTAAAGTTATCGGGGGTTGTTTGGGGCCCAGCTGCAGTGACGTCACTACAGCTGAGCCACACCTGTATCTCGAAGATGGAACCATGTAGCGGAGATCTGACTACGTAGAAAATTTCTCGTGAATTTCTCGAGACAAACGCCAAAATAAGAAAACTATCCGGTCTCGCGTTCAAAAGATATAAGACATTCGTTGGGGCCCAGCTGCAGTGACGCGTCACTACAGCTGAGCCACCTGGATCTCGAAAACGGGATGACGTAGGGGAAATCTGCTTGCGTAGATAATTTCTCGAGAATTTCTCGAGTATAATCATCGAAAAATCTAAGTTTCTCGGTGTCCCGTTCTAGAGGAAAAAGACTTTATTTAATTTTCATAGAAAGGTACAGTCCGATCAAAAGTGAAATGAAGATTTAATTCCAGTAATATGATAATAAATAAATACACTAAAGCAAACAGAGCCATAGTTTACAACAAGTTTTCTTCCTTTAGTATCGCGTAGGTATAATAAATACAATCAATGGTGAGATCTAAACTATAATAATTTTATTCAATATTATAAGCCCAAATGTTACTGTTCCCATAAGGGTATTTAATGTCAGTTATGATAGTCATTCCGAGAATAGCATATCCCGGAATTACTGGTTTATCCTGGGTTTGACCAAAAAATTTCTACTTAACTTTTCAGTCAAACGTCGAAAGTAAAATAATCTGTTTCGGGCTTTGCCTAGTCGATCCTAGAAGCGACTTGCAGACTCGGTCAAACGTCGATCTGTACTGTACTAATAAGTAATATGTTTAATTATGTACAATTCTAAAATGTCATAATGCCTCACCATGTGAGAATAATACTGTCATAATTGTAATTATGACAATATTAAAACAATACACATTAAAATTAAAAAAATGTCGTTTTATTATACAACTTTTTCATTTTAATTAAGGCAATATTTATAAAATAAACATTGTTTTTTTAAATGACGTTTTATTAAATACAACTAATATAATATAACAAACAAAGTACACAATACATATTTGAAGTTTGACTGGTCAAACCCCGATTTCATGAAATTGAATTTCGATGTTTGCCTGACCAAATTAGTCTCTCCTAGGTTTACATCTCTCCTAAATTCTTTAGTCTGAGCCGAAAAACATCATTTATTAGTCAGATCTGCAGCTGGAGCATGATCGCGACAAACTCACGCGGCACGCCTCTCAGTGGACGGTGAAACTTCATTTTGAAAGGCTTGCTCGCCCTCTAAAATTATCAATGTTGACATTTTCATTTTTTTCATTCATTTTTTAAAATAAAATCATAAAAACTTTCATTTTCTATGATTTTATTTTAATCTATGGTTTAATGTAATTTTTGTACTTCACTCATGAAAGTCGCCTACCATATTTCATAAAGAACTCATTAAAAAGTTTGAAAGTGAATCAAGTGGTCTAACATAAACCACTAAACTTGAACTTGACTAAAAGGACTAGTATCCATGCCATAAAACAAAAAAAATAACTCGTACTTTAAAAGACAGTTGTACGCGAGTGTACATTTTACTTCGGGTAGTCTAAGAGCTCGATGTCAAAATATTGTAGGTACATATAATAGTGATCGAGTTAATCATTTAAGTAATATGAAAATGATACTAACATCATTGAAATTATTGACTTTTCTCTCACTAAATACTGTAAAACTAGTAACGTAATACTCTGACCAAAGAAAATCACGCCAAATATTAAAAATAACAGTTCTGTGCGCACTTTGGGCATCTGGCTCCTAGACTATTCACGATAAAAAAGAATATTTTTTTTCTCTAGAACGGGACACCGAGAAACTCAGATTTTTCGATGATTATACTCGATAAATCATCTACGCAAGCAGATTTCCCCTACGTCATCCCGTTTTCGAGATCCAGGTGGCTCAGCTGTAGTGACGCGTCACTGCAGCTGGGCCCCAACGAATGTCTTATATCTTTTGAACGCGAGACCGGATAGTTTTCTTATTTTGGCGTTTGTCTCGAGAAATTCACGAGAAATTTTCTACGTAGTCAGATCTCCGCTACATGGTTCCATCTTCGAGATACAGGTGTGGCTCAGCTGTAGTGACGTCACTGCAGCTGGGCCCCAAACAACCCCCGATAACTTTAAAACGCAGCCCCGAGAAATTCTGTTTTCTTTGCCAATCGTATACGACAAATTTTGAGAAATTCTTGGCATAGTCAAACATTAAAATTTCGATTGTGGCCCAGCTGTGGTGATGAACTCCAGCTGGGCCCCAAACAACCCCCGATAACTTTAAAACGCGGCCCCGAGAAATTCTGTTTTCTTTGCCAATCGTATACGACAAATTTTGAGAAATTCTTGGCATAGTCAAACATTAAAATTTCGATTGTGGCCCAGCTGTGGTGATGAACTCAAACGTGAGGCTTTTTTGACAAAAAAGGTTTATTACATGATTCTAATTTGTGGTTGTCGGTAATGAAATTGATTTTCTGAAGGCATACGAATACAAAGTATAACCCGTACGAGTTAATTTGAGACCTGGGCCGACGACACGTCATCTTTGATGTATGATAGATAAAGATAGATAGATAAATGCTTTATTGCATACTTCACAGGGAAAAACAAATATTTGCAATATAATCTTACAATCAAAGTGTGCAATTATCGCTAAACAGCGATCTCTTCCAAGCAACCCGAAGCGAAAGGAAAAACACAAGAAAAACCGAGAGTACCTAGCGCAAAAGTACAAAAAAAATAAGAAAGAAAACAAAACAAATTATATAGGTGTATGGTGCGCGGAATAATAAAATATCGAACGAGAGTTGAGACACGTATCTGTTAACAAAGATGCTACCCTATACCTAGGTATATCTTTGTTTTTTTTCGATATTTTTATAATTTTGCATACACCGTACATTGAAGGTGATGTAGTCGGCCCAGGCACGCCCAGGTCTCAAGTTAACTCTTACGGGATTATAAATTAAGTTTGCCAAGAGACAATGAGAAAATGGGAGCACTGTAAAATGTATTTTCATTAAGTATTAATTTAATAATTAATTATTTACAGACCTCCCTCGCGAAGATTGCCTTTGTTTGGAAAAGGATTGCCTCCAGTCACCAGACATTTGTTTATATGAGCAAAAATAAAAAATGCAGATACTCGACGCGTGTATCTACTAATGTACACACAGCAGCACATCAGGCTATACATATTGACCTTGACGTCGTCCTTATCTTGCTTGCAATAGCAGTGGCTTTCGTAGTTCTAATGGGGAACCTGACGTGTGGCCGTCTGTACATTCTTGATCAGTTTTCTTGAAATGTTTAATTTATTTACTTATGCTGTTTTTAGACACACGTAACGTACCGAGGTATTTAGTATTAAAGTTCCCTTTGACTAAATACGAAATTGTTTTTTATTTTATTTATATTTACCGATAAAACAGGAAATAGCGTTTACGCTCAGTTGCAGAAACTTTCACTAAAGCTACTTTAAATTTAATACCGATAAAATGACTGACAGTTTGATATATAAAGTAACATTACCTCTTATGAAAGTTTATAACTTGAGCGTTAAATAACTAATTCAATGAATTTGATATAAATTTATTTTTTAATAATTAATAAATACAATAATAATTATACATTTCATTTATAAATCGAAGAATACTATGGTAGGCACTTATGCAACATAAAATTCTAAAGACTTTAATTGAAAATAGAACAGCCACTGATTAAAATTTGTTTTCTCTAATAAGGCTTTAATTAATTCTACTACCTACCTAATATTACAAATGTGAAAGTTTGTTAAGATGTCACGTAAGAACTACTGAACGGATTTTCATGAAAACTGTGCAGTGACATCAAAATAAAACTTAGGCTATACATAGTTTAAATTCCTACAGGAACGAAGTCCCGGTGGAAAGCTAGTGGCATAATAAAAAATTTTTACACAATTCAAATTGTTGCTTAATATATACATTTCGTAACAAGAAAGTTATTTTGTGAACACGGTAAGGTGGAATTAATGCTTTTGAAATGTAAATTAAACCTTAATTTAAGGTCTAAAATAGATCTAAGGCAAACACTCTGAATACGAACAATTGTTGAATATAGACGACAGTGCGAAAATGTCGTCGAAATTCAACAATGTTTGCAATTTTTAAGACAATGTATTTTCCTATTTGTGTATAATTTCTACGTGTTTACTTAATTCACCAGAGTGAATTCATCTGGGTGAATTAAATATATTATTCATAAACTTTATGCACCTGGGTGCATTAAGTGTATTGAAACCTAATTCATCAGCAGCTCAAGCACAAAGCGGAGCCCTCGCGCAATCAAAGTGAAGTTTCACCGTCATCTGAGAGTGACGAGCGAGTTTGTCGCGGGTCGTGCTAGCTATGCTGATACATGAAAACCGGTCTTAACTATCTATTTTATCGAACTTCTGTGAAAATTTCGAATTTCAAGGCTTTTTTTGTTGTTCTGAAGACAAAATGAGAACGGCTAAAAATTGTGACCAAACACCTACCACGTTGAAGGCATACTTATTTGGAGAAATGTATCAAAAAAACAAATTCTGCTAGCTGTGGTATGTATAAGTATAATGTAAATTTTGATATATTTTTTATGACTGAATATGTGTACCTACTGTTGGTGTTCAAATAAATAAATAAGCAAATTGTTTAAAAATATAAGTATATACATATACTTATACAGGGCTTTAGGTATCTCTCTTTCAACCTCTCGGGCGGTTAATGAGTCAATGAAACTGAACAACTTTCCCAAGGAACAAAGGTCGGGATACGAAAAAATTTTTTTTAGTTCCCATACAAACTGCGTCAGCTGATTTTTGCATGATTTTTGATTTTGCATGATTTTGCACAACTTCCCCTGTCAAAATACAAAAAAAAAAATTTAGTTCCCATACAAACTTCATCAGCATACGTTATACGAGTATAGCGCATTTTGTATGGGAGATTAAATTTTTTTTCGTATTTTGAACTATGTTCCCTGGGGAAGTTGTTCAGTTTCATGGACTGATTAACCATCCG